>JAKTYA010000043.1:0-13292 GCA_030561745.1 Metschnikowia gelsemii
TTGTATATAACAATTTTTGTATGCACCTACGTCATATATGCACTCCAAAAATCGCCTGATTTGAGATTTGGGATCAAAGTGGATGGAAAAATTGATTCCCAACTCGTGAGAGTTGACTGTACTGTATAAGTTAGTGTTGAGAATATTGCTAGATGCGCAGTTTACGCTGATTCAGGCAATCGAGATTTGACGAGGTTCAGGCCAACGTATTTTGGACCCTACATCCTCGGAGTTATCTATCTACCTATATGTCATAATCTTTCTTGTAAATTTGCTTAAAGAAGAGAGAAAGTTTTCTTTCTTGTCTTGAAGGAAAAAACTTCCTCGCCCTCGCAGCTCCGCGTCTCTGGTCGTGTCTGGGAGAACTCGCATTAGGTTGTCAAAACCTAACGCAAGAGCCCCAAATACCAACAAATTGATCCTCATTTGTCGAAGCACGGGCACTTATCACATATTCCCTAACACATGTCATAAATCATCTTGAAAAAAGTGCTTTTGACATCTTTTTGTGTACTGTTCTTTTATTGGGCTCTATTGAAAAAAATTCAAGGTTTGAAGGTGGGTATCTGCTTTGTCCATAGAGCAACTATTCTATTTCTGTATCTTCTTTTCTTCATTGCAGACATGGCGCCAGGCTTGATAAATTCAAAAGGAGATCGCTTGCTTTTAAATTGCCCTTCAATGAATTGCAAGACCAAGATTTACTGGCTGAATCCGTCAGAAACTACATCCATGAACGAGATTGGCATACGTTGACGGCTGAAAAATAAAAAACCAAATGAACCTAAGCCCAATGATATTCTTGCATGTGTGATTCCCCCGAAAACTTAAGCGCGTGACCGTGGGTCAAGATTGGTCAGTTCATCGAAACCCAGTATCTTGATTTGTTTTCCCGCCTTAAGAACATATACTCAAAACCCAGAGTCAGTTGTAAGATTACAGCAAGTGTAGCTGGCCCGAAGAGAAGTATTGCTTCATTACTTGCATGTAAAGTGAAATAGTAAGGGCTGCACGACATAGTGGAAAACCATAGGCAACGACCAGAATCACAACTATAGAGTTGTACCGGCAAAATTGATTGCAAGCTATGACGTCTCTGGACTGGTGTGAGAGCTCAATGTCAATACCGGAATTCCATAATGACACTCTTGAGCTTTGAATCTCGAGACCTTTTTTCCTTCAGGGTCACGTTCTAAGGATATCGTAACCATCAAGTCTGGAGCATGACTTGGGTATTCGTATATTCTTTTCAGTAGGAAGTCTCAATTTCCCATTCTCAACTGTCTGATATATTTTGGCTTCGTCAAACTATTCTTTACCGTGATCAATGAATTGAGTTATGTTGCCATGTCTTGCACCCCAAGGACAATTCGAATATGGGTGCAATATATGTGGCCCCTATCAACATAATTAGTGTTGCCAGCTCTTCACGAAGAAGTTTTCTGTTTAAATTCCAGTAAGCACTTGGTTTGAGGCTCTTGTTCTCAAGAAATAATCATAGCAGGTCAAGATATGTCCTTCTCTATCATGTGAGAATGACAAAGAGATTACAAGGGTTGAAGTCTCAGGATTGATTTCTAGTAATCTTTCCATTAAGTTGCCACCAAAAATGAGTATTATGATTTGTGTGCAAAAAACTGTGAAAGAACGAGAAATGTGAAAATAATTAAGACTCTTTTGAACTTGAGCCCACATAGTTCATAGCAGAGTCAGAAACAAAGAGCATACGATAAGTTGAGAGGAAAGTGTTGAGCAGTGAATTTCAAGAGGATGAATATATCATATGAATGTGTTGCTCCAAGCTTTAAAAAACGAATGGTGAAAAAATGTACGAAATAGTAATTTGCCAAGGGGCTGATAGTAATCTTTAATTCAGTTCCCAGATATTCTGATTTGATTCTAAATTCTTGGTCTCAACCACCTCACATTTAAATGACGCACGACACTGAAAACCAAAGTATAATCATCATATCTTCTGAAACTTTATATGATCAGATAATCATAGCTAATATTGGAACAACTAACATAAACCGTATGACAGATCCAGAATTGGTTCCTCCATCCATGCTAGTGCTATGAGTCACAGCGGACGGTAAACTGTATTCATATTTTGAGCGAGTAGCGTCTTCGTTCTCTGAAACTGATGCATTTGTGATGATGACAAATTTAAGTCTGGACGTATCCAGATCGGCGTCCGCTAGGTCTTTAGAATCCTTAATCATGGAATATCTCGAGACACAACCACCCCTCAAACAAACCACAGTCTTGCTCAAACGTTGGGCAATGTCAGAATTACCGAATTCCAGCACATCAAATAGCTTCAACTCCGGTTCTGGCTCACTCATAGTTACCTGGCTCATTGATATAGTATGAGGCAGAAACTCAGATGCCATAACAATTTCTTTGCTTGACGGTGATCCCAGCGTATGTGAGGCATGAGAGATATTCCATCCTGAGAGGTTGTCTTGCCATTTAGAATACGCATAATTCTCAAGCAATGCTAATGAAAGCGATGTTTCCACTTCTAACTCTTCGAATTTCTTGAAAGAAATCACAAAGGATCGTGAAGTAATACTTTTGGAAGAACTTGAAACTTCGGGTTCCGAACTATTAGGTATTTCACGCGTCAAAAATTCCATTGAAAGTGATACTTTTATTTTGAAGTCCTTGAGTGTCTCCGTCGCCTCATACACAGCCACGCCTGTTTCCTTGGAAACGGACCTCGAGTCATTCAAAGCCCAATCCCCGGTAACAATTTGAGACTCTAGCGGATTTTCGAAGTCCACGTTTGCAAAACTTTTAATCTCAGTTACAGATCGAGGAGCCTGTTTCTCGTCTACCGTTGGACTTGAAACTTCCACCAAAAAAGTGCTGTTTTCACCTGGTCCTTCAACGATAACTTGTGTACTTGTTAAATCCTTTGTCCGCACAAATGATTCTTGTGTGGGGCTCGGCGCTTCAACAGCAAAAACAACATCATCAATACGCTCTCCATCTTGCGTCAAAGGTGGCGGATCCAACCAGCTCCAAGAATGCGTGACATTCACCAATTCATTGAGCAAAGTTTTCAAGACAGTAGCACTCTTGCCTACTTTTTCCTCAACGACCTTCTTTTTCGTGCGGTTTGCGGGCCAATTATCAGTCCCTGTCTGATTCAATCCTGGAAACTCACCAAACAAGTTATCTCCAGGCTCTCCTTGATCAGTCACCATTGAAGTATCAGGCTCATTCCTAATTTGGGTCACGGTCTTAGCCGGCTTGGGGATCTCCACCAACGCAGTCACATTCTCGCCACGATTGCCGAGCAATGTTCTTGTTGTAGTGTAGTTTCTGGTCCAAAAAGCCGTAACCGTTCGAGTTGGCATCGGAGATTCCACAACTGTGACTTCGGTTAGATTTTCCTCCTCTGTCGCTCGAGTATAAATTTGACTCCATTCTTGCGTGGGTCTCTCCAATACTTCGGGAATTCTCACCAAAATAGTGATGTCTTCGTGATTCAGATCACCCATGATTGTTTCAGTGATAGTGTAATTTCCGGACCATACTGATGTCACTAATTCAGTTGGAATAGGGATATTTACAATGACTTGATCCGTGAGTTTTCCCTGCTCAACTATAGTTTCCGTATACGATCTGCTCCATCTTTTGGTAATGGTATTGTGAGCTTTCGGAACCTCCACTAACACTGTGACATTCTGACCGAGTCCCCCCGACTTTGTTCTGGTACTTGTATGATTACCTGTCCACGCAGATGTGATAATATTGGTTGGAGATGGAACTTCAATGATAACAACATTCGTAAAGTCTCCTTCCTTGATGATCGTTCTCTGAAGTGACCCAGTCCAAGTTTCAGTCCGTGTTTCCCTGGCTTTGGGAATCTCAACAATTAACACGTTAGGCTCACCGTGCCCACCAGACAAGAACTTAGTGGTGGTAGAACTCCCCGTCCAAACTCTAGTAATCAGCTTAGTTGGAGATGGAACATCAATCAACACAGCATCGGTGAATTTTCCAACTTCAGTTCTGGTCTGAGCATCTGATCTGTCCCAAGTTCTGGTCAAGGTAACAAAGGCCTTTGGTATCTCCACCAACACTATAGAATTGTCCTCATGGCTGCCAATTAAGGTCTGGGTCTTGGTATAGTTGCCAGCCCAGGCTGATGTGAGTGTTTGGGTAGGGACTGGGACTTTAACTACCACGTAATCTGTTAATCTGCCTTTCTCAGTGAAGGTATTAGTCTGCGGCCGTTTCCAAGTCTGCGTCACTGTCACCAACACCTTCGGGATCTCCACCAAGACTGTATTATTCTCGCCCGGCCCCCCTATTATAGTTTGCGTTCTCGTATAGCTTTCTGCCCAAGCAGTAGTTACAGAGTCCGTTGGGGTCGGCACCTCCACAAAAACTATGTCGGTAAAGTCACCATGCTCCGTTACAGTATGCAAGTCATATCCGTTCCAAGTCCGGCTAATCGTCATAAGAGCTTTCGGAATTTCCACTAACACTGTATTTGTTTCGCCTTCTCTTCCAAAAATGGTGGTTCTAATGGCGTCATTGCCTGTCCAAACCTTCGTTATCGTTGTGGTGGGAGTGGGAACATCAACAAACACCCAATTTACGAAATCTTCCTCTTCAGTTACCGTTTGGATGTCGTGCCCATCCCATGTCCGAGTTATAGTAGTGAGCTCTTTAGGGATCTGTACGACGACTGTGTTATCTTCTCCAGTACCCCCAATGTCAGTTCTCGTAGTGGTGTGAGCGCCTGTCCACACTCTGGTTCTTGTATGTGTTGGGGTAGGGACATTCACGTAAATAAAATCCGTGAGTTCGCCCATCTCGGTAGTGGTTTCAGCATCCGGTCTATCCCAAGTTCGAGTCACGGTGATCGATGATTTGGGAACCTCAACAACAACCGAATTGGTTCCACCCTCCATGCCCCTTATCGTCCTAGTCGTGACATAGTTTCCTGCCCACGCTAACGTGAAGGTTTCGGTCGGAATTGGCACCTTAACAATAACTAGATATGTGAACTCTGCTGCTTTGGTAGTGGTATAATCATCGGATTCATTCCAAGTTCTGGTGACAGTAATTAGGACTTTCGGTATCTCCACCATTTCAGTCATGTTCTGGCCCTCTCCACCAATAATGGTTTTTGTTGTGGTATGGCTGCCGGTCCAAACACGTGTCACCGTTTGGGTTGGGGTTGGAATAACAACATGAATAACGTCTGAAAACTCTCCCTCTTCAGTCATGATCTGGGTATCTGGACCGGACCAGGTTCGAGTGATTGTAGATGTCACCTTCGGAATCTCTACTAATACCACGTTACTTTCGCCAATATTACCAAGAATTGTTTTCGTAACGGTGTGGCCACCAGTCCACACGGAAAATATCGTTTGTGTCGGTGTGGGAACATCGACAAAAATAGTATCGGTCAAATCTCCAACGACGGTCTCAGTCTTGGAATCTGGCTTCTTCCACGTTCGGGTTATGGTGATAAAATCTTTGGGGATCTCAACTAAAACAATATCAGTGTCACCCTCAATTGCAATTTTGGTCTTCGTTGTAGCTTGATTGCCAGACCATACTCTGGTCAAAGTTTTAGTTGGCTTGGGAACATTAACAACAACAACATTTGTGAAGTCTCCAATTGACATTAGCGTGTCCGCCTCCGACTTGTCCCAAGTATGTGTCACCGTATTCAAAACCTTAGGAATGTCCACGATTACAATATTGGTTTCCCCCTCACGGCCAAACTCTGTTCTCGTATTGGTATAATCTCCAGACCATGCTCTCGTAATTGTTTGCGTTGGGGTTGGTACAACAACGACTATCACATCCGTAAATTCACCCGCTTCGGTGATAGTACGAGTATTTGAGCCATTCCACGTTCTACTTGAGGTAATGAAAGATTTTGGGACCTTCACTACAACGGAATTATCTTCTCCCTCCTTGCCAAAGATCGTTTTTGATGTGATGTGATTGCCTGACCAAACAGCCGTCAAAGTTTGAGTTGGAGTAGGAATGTCAATATAAACATGGTCAATCAGCTCTCCTAACTCTGTAGTGGTCTGGGTGTCTGAGCTGCTCCAAGTCCGTGTAATTGTTTTCAACTCCTTTGGAATTTCCACTAAAACAGTGTTGTTCTCGCCCTTATTGCCAAAGACTGTTCTTGTGGTTGTATAGCTACCGGACCAAAACGATGCAATAGTCTGTGTTGGAGTAGGCACATCAACAATCACAATATTCTCTAGCCCCTTTAGAGACGTTGTAGTTGTGACGTAAGACTCTTTCCAAGTTTGTGTTTGAGTTTTCATGCCTCTTGGAACATACACATAAACCCTATCAGTATCTTGATAATGGGTCTTTGTTGTCGTCGAAGTAACATCTCTATCCCAGGGCTTGGTCAATGTTTTGGTGGGTTTTGGAATTCTGACAATCACTCGTTTTGTTGGCTGGTCTGTTTTTGTCTTGGTGGTGGTGATGGTCCCTGTCCATGTCTTCGTTATCGTCTTCACAGGTTTTGGCACTTGTACAATTACTGTTCTGGTACCAGAGCCTTCATTTTCGCTAGGCTGAGTCTTGGTTGACGTGAATGGCATATCCCAAACTGAAGTGATAGTCGTGTGACAGCGACTATTTTCGAAAGAAGCTTGGAATATTCTTGAGCCAAAGTCAGTTATTTCACGTCCCAAAGGGTCTGAAATGTTCAAAGAGAGCCCTGCAGTACTTTGCCAGTTAAACATGACAACTTTCACGGGGTAGATTGACCCTTTCTCGAGGTGAAAAACAGTATCATTGACGTTGACTGTAGTGTTTCCTCCTCCTTTGACCGGACCCATGGATTGGAAGTCAAGAAACTCGCCCGTACTGCTTGCCGCGTCATCACAGCATTGTTCGCCCGAACCAATCTGCAAAGATGCGCCGTTGTCGGCGGCTAATCGGACATGATATTCGCCTGATGACGGCGCTTCGTAAAACCCACTTAGCTCTCGTGCAAAGTTGCTGATATTTAAGCTGTGTCCGTAAATCTCTCCATTGATTGTGACATTGGGCGGGTATTTAGGCAAATCGAACTCGAAATCTGTGACTCCAATGACGGTTTTGTTGAGTTTGGTTTTGTAACCTGACAAAAAGAATCCAGGCTTCCACCCTGCTTTTCCTTTGAGAGGATACTCATAGAATCTTGCTGTGAATCCATCTGGGCCCATAATTTGGGGATGACAGCTGCTTGGAACTATTGTCTCTGGTGCCTCGATTTCATCGCTTCTCTTCGTGGCTTCCACTGTTGCAGCTAAGAGTGCAACGAGGAGATATGTGGCACCAAGTATAGGTAACATTGGAACTCCTAAGAAGATTGACTAGACCCGTGATTTGAGACTAGATTAATTAGGGCATTTCTGACTACTTAATCCATGCTAGTCAATTTAATGTCGGTACCAAATAGACTTTCCGTAAGCAGAAGTATCAATTTAACCATATTGGGAAAAAAAGCCTGGCTGATCTTCGTAAATGCTCCAATCTAATTAGTGATTGGCTCCTAGGAACGTATCACATGCAATATCTCGAACAGCCATTATATAGTTCCTGAGCTTTGCTTAAGGTGGTAGGCATTTAGGAAAGAAAAGAGGTCAGAACAAGCGCCGCGTCGCAAGCAGGTGCGTTATAACAAACAAAATTGGGGATACTTTGTGCATGAAAGATCCTTAACCGCAAGCATTGTACGTGAGAAACCAGCCTGAAGATCTACTTATTTTTTTTATTAGAATTGTTCACTCTTGAAATATTGAAGCCCAATGGAATTTTTCAAACGTGTCTCAATTAAGCAGTCAAATCGTTGCTCATGAATATGTTCTTTTGGCTGCAAAGCACGTGCGCAATACGCTCATTTAAGAAACAAGCCTCCCTTTTGAAACATTCTTTACGCTAGGCCAGCCTCCACTGAGCTAGTTATTATGGGCTCTGACTTATTATCCTGAAAATTAAAAGCTAAAATAAAATAAGACACCGATCCACCTAAAAATTAAAAAGCAGTTTTTTCATAACGCTTGCTCTCTGTGTGCACTGCTACATAACTGGCAGTGCAATTAATCGTGCGAGCCCGGCCCTCGAGGCTCAACCTGCCCCGCTTTTTAAAAAAGTTTTTTAACGATATTCTTTTTTTTGTTTGGAACTATGGCTTCAGAAAACTTGCTTTTTTTAGTGAAATTTTTTTGCAGCTGTGAAAAATATTTAAAATTAGATTTGTGTGGAATCACGGTGCAGAAGCACATGGAAATTCTGCCCAAAACTAATATTAATACACGACAAATGCAAAAAAAATAGAGAAAAAAAAAAGAGAAAAAAAACGAAACTACTGATCCATGTGAGTAAATTTCTTACCTCTGCTCAGTACCTTCATGAAATCTTCATGTACTCTTCATGAATTTTTCATGTACTCTTCGTGAAACCCCACAACCTCCAAATTATCCATTCAACTAGAATATACCTGCACTGTAATTTCTGGGCTATCACTTGAATCTATTCAAATTGTCCTTTTCCGTACCTGGCATGCTATGCAAGTCCAATCACGTAAAAGGGAAGCGCTAAAAACCGCAGATCCTAAACAATGGTCAGAAAATTTCCTGTCTCTTTTAGGGCAGCGATAAACTAGACAAACCTCCAATTCAAATTATATCCGTAATCAAGCTCTGTTTTCTTATTATGTTTGTAAACCTCGTTCGAGTTCACTTTGAAAAACCCACCAAGCATCAGCATTGTGAAAATTTTGAAAACCCCCTTCCTTTCCAAAATACGATTTTGTTACCATAAGTTTTGAAGATTAGACGATCACTTCTATGAACAAAGAATGGACGCAGAGTCAGTAGCACAGCCCCTTTCGTACCTGCAACGCCGACTACTGCAAGCTAAACACACTTTGTAAACGAGCGGACAAAACACATCCTGCAGTGCCAATTGCTTCACGCTAAAAACACTTGGTGAACGAGCGAAAATTAAAGCGAAGCCTTGGTGTTGGAACCAAGACTTTCCAACAATTTGATGCGGGCTGACGTAAAATGCTGTTATCGGGGTATGCAGGTAGCGGGGGTTTCGGCGAAATAAATCCATATTCCATGTGCACATTTAAGTCAGGCGGACCAAGAATATGTTCATATGATGAATAATATGATGAAGCAAGAGATGGTTGACTTGTGGCTAGATGGCTTTAAGTGCCGAGGTGAAAAGTTTAAAAGTTCCACATCTGGTTGCCGGGTATTCTATTGCTATCCCCTTTAAATAAATAGGAAAACTTTTCTTCGGGTGTGCTGCAAACGCTGGCACTTTTCTTAAGGAAAATCTTCCAATTCAAATAAAAAAGAGGACAAAGCTCTTATCTTCATCGCTTATCTTGATGTAAGAAATTTTCCTACAAGACTAGAATGTTCACAATAACTATATCAAATTGTTATAAAAATCGCACCTAGGGCTGTTCAGTAGTAATTGGCGGTGGCCGTGCTTGCATACTAGTCTACCAACATTCTTTGTATTAACATATTCGAAAACACGAAAAACTCTTTTAAGACCCCGGTTTTATACCCCTTCGGATGTGGACTCTTTTATCGAAAATCAGGAAAATCAAGAAGAAAAAAATTGTATATGCGTACATTCTTGAGTTGCTTGAGGCCAAATGCGAAAATAATCTAATGTGGTCAAGACGCGAATTCGAATAAGAAGCGGGATTTCGACGCACTTGGTTTCCCAGCAATACGTTTGTGTTTTTGAATGGAAGACCTTTGAATGTATAGTTTAAATTGTGCTGAGATAAATTTGTATCTGGATATCAAAAATTAGAATTTGAAGCAGGGATCGGATTTTTGGTTTGGAAAGTTTAACTGCGAAAATCAAAAACTCGTCGAAATCATTAACATGGTGAAAAAATAAATTGGTGACATAAAAAATATTTGGCATCTTACTTATGTTTGAGATAAAAGAATTGTTCCTCAGGAGTAGGAAGGTCTATGTGGATATTAATTACTGCTTGGATCAAAAATGAAACACACATAAATGCTTTCGGACGTGTCAGCTCTAAGAATCAAAACTATATTGTTTATATACTAATTACAAGAATAGTATTCAGTGACGACAAAAGGTCGAAGATGTCAAGAGACATCACCAATGTGCTTAAATAAGCACAGCGAAAAGTGGTAAAATAAGCGTTAGCAGAAGAACGCATCTCTTGGATGCGCCGCCTTCCAATAAAGAAAAAGGCGTAGACTCTGAAGAAGCAGAGCTTGCAGGCCTAGAGCTCGAGCGATGAGGTTCAAGCGTCCCCAAACCCGGGTTCTTGGAAGAAATTCCGGGAATCATGGTGCCCACCAGAGTGGCTGTTGTGGAATGCATTTTACTCGTAGTTTTTGTGACACAGCTACCCCTATAGCAAATTATCGACCTCGATGTGTTGTGGTAGTGTACTGAGCCATCAAGGCCAGTCAAGTCATAAGATTTGGAAGAGACGCCAGAAGTTGCATCATAAATGTTTGCTTGTGTTGAGTCCACATTTCTTGTGAGTCCATTCGCGAATGACGGCACAAGTGTGCTGTCCCAAGAATTCTCGTTTATCAACACAGGTGAAGTTGCACTTTCTGACTTAGTTCCAGACCCATCGATGCTTGGGGTGCCAATTTTTGTCCAGAATCCTGAAAAGCTGTGCGGGCCAGTGATTGTGGAAGACTCGGGTATTAGTTCGGAAGTTATTGTAGCAGAAGCGCCCCAGAGGCTCGAGAAGTCAGGCATAGAATTGGAAGTAACGGTCACTGTCTCGACACCACTAGAACTAGGCAAGACAGGTGTAACGTTTGAATCTGCAAATCTGGAGGTACTGAGCTTAGGTAACGAGGTTTGCTCATGAAAGCTGCTAGACACTGTAAATGCAGATGACAATGCCTTAGACTGGGAGCCCTTCCGGGAGTAGGCAGAAGAAATCTTGGAGCTAGTCGAACCATTATTTTCTGAAAGACTTGGCGAGCCCGAAGAATGGAGAATACTTGCAACACTAGTCAGATGTCTGGGCTTTTCTGCTGATTGCACAAGACTTGTCAAAGGTAGTTCGGTTGAAGGCAATAACTGGGAGAATATTGTCAGTTTGGTTTCGGAAAGAGCTAGCTTGCCGGAACTTGAAGCTGCAGGCTCGGTCTTTGAAACAAGTAACAGCATCAGGTTTGTCACGTCAATGCTAGAAGAGTGCCCGGATGCAAAATGCGAGCCCTCGGTCAAGGAAGAAAGCCCTGATAATAAAGTCTTGCTCGGAAATTCAACATTTGACAGAGAGAGTGCAGTACTAGGATATACTGACATGCTAACAACACGAGAGGCGGTATCCAAAATTTCCAGATTGGTGGTACTGGGCAAGGTCACAGTAACGATGGTGGTCACGGGAACTGGATTGGTCGATTTAGCAGCAATACTTGTGAGACCGGACGGGTCATTTAACGTCATAGAAACGACTTCAAAATTTGTCGATAATATTGAGGACCTAGGACCACCAACAGAGTCTGAAGACAGATAAAAGCTTGAACCCCTACTCGAACTGACTGATCTATAATGATTCGAGCTCGAAATAACAACATTAGCAGAATCTGACAGAGTAGGCACCACAGAAGTAGAAAAGATTCTAGAGTGGGACGATGGCACCTGTATATCTGACGACGATAGATCAGAGGATAAAGGTAGACTGCTAAATGAACGAGACAGAGACCATATCAAAGTAGTTCTGGTCGCCTTAGAAGAGGTAGCAGTAATAGCCGACTTTCCGATTCCGATTAGCTCACCAGTGACCACGGCAATATCCGTTACAGGTTCAATTTCAATAGTAGCTGAAGCCGCGTTCGTAGAGTTAGACCAGCTCACGAACATGCTTCGGCTTGAGCCGCCAATTCCACCTGTACCGCCACCGTTTTCTAATGAGTCTAATGACACATGAGACATCGTCACAGGCGTCTCCATGGAGCTCGAACAGGTTGTTAACCAATTGGACGGCTTTTCAGTTGAGAGAATCGAGCGATCATTGGAATGTGTAGATAAACTCGGCAACACAGTTGGACTCGAAAAACCAGAACCGACAAGTGATGGAAGCAGCTTCGAACTGTAATTAGCAAACCTCGAAGACCAGGTCAAAGTTGAATAAGGACCTTCAGATGGCGTTGTTGGAATGAAAAGTGACAATGAGCCCCCACCCGAGGACGTAGGCGCAGAGCTCAATTCTTTCGAAACAATTCTCGACGATCCCAGCCCAACATCCGAAGAAGTCAATGACATAAATGAAGACAACAATTCCAGATCCAAAGACGTAGCCAGCGAACGTAGCTCTGAGAACCAAAAAGAAGTAACAGTGGAAACTAGTCCAGATTGCGTGATGGAGCCAACTGAAGACAAGGACCTGGTTTCTGATTTGGTCCATACATCCCCAGACGAAAACGACTTCAGTTCCAATTTGGTAACTGACACAGCAGTTGACCAAGAAAACGGATCCGATTCGGTCGATGACACAAGAGATGTCCAAGATTCAGGGTCTGATTCCGTGGAAGACGCAACAGATGACCAAGTCACAGGTTCACATTCATGCGATGACACAGCAGTTGACCAAGAAGACGAAACCGATTCGGTCGATGACACAAGAGATGTCCAAGATTCAGGGTCCGACTCTGTGGAAGACGCAACAGATGACCAAGTCACAGGTTCAGATTCATGCGATGACACAGCAGTTGACCAAGAAGACGGATCCGACTCGGTCGATGACACAAGAGATGTCCAAGATTCAGGGTCTGATTCCGTGGAAGTTGCAACAGATGACCAAGTCACAGGTTCAGATTCATGCGATGACACAGCAGTTGACCAAGAAGACGAATCCGATTCGGTCGATGACACAAGAGATGTCCAAGATTCAGGGTCCGACTCTGTGGAAGATGCAACAGATGACCAAGTCACAGGTTCAGATTCATGCGATGACACAGCAGTTGACCAAGTCACAGGTTCAGATTCATGCGATGACACAGCAGTTGACCAAGAAAACGGATCCGAGTCAGTCGATGACACAAGAGATTTCCAAGACTCAAGGTCTGACTCTGTGAAAGATGCAACAGATGACCAAGTCACAGGTTCAGATTCATGCGATGACACAGCAGTTGACCAAGAAAACGAATCTGATTCCGTCGATGACACAAGAGATGTCCAAGATTCAGGGTCTGATTCTGTGGACGATGCAACAGATGACCAAGTATCAGGTTCAGATTCATGCGATGACACAGCAGTTGACCAAG
>JAKTYA010000044.1:0-12898 GCA_030561745.1 Metschnikowia gelsemii
GCTTCGAAGATTCAGATTGGGAACTGGAGGAGGCTGTAGAAATAGCCACTGTCGGGTATGTGCTTGAGCTAGGTGTAGCAGTGCTATAAGATACAGCGAAGGTCATAGTTGAAGTTGTGGAGGCTGAAACAACAGGCAATGTCGTTGTGGAAGATCCAACTCCATTTATTATAGGTGTATCAGTTGCAATACCAAGAGTGGAAGACAAATCAGGGCAGTATGTGACGTATCTATTTATTACCTCATCATAAGTAACAATGATCAAAATCGTGGTAACATCGTCGTCGTCATCACTGGGTGCTGGGGAAGAGACAAGGCTAGTAGTCTTACATGCATTGTCAGTACAACTGGTAACAGTAACATCAGTAGTTCCGAATTTAGTTGTCGTAGTCGATTGGTTGAGAGCAGCAGCCGTGATACTGAGCAACAAGTAAAAAAAGAATAACATCTCTAAGCGAATGATTGGATGTGGTTGCAACTGGAAAAATTGGCTGCGGCCATCTCTCCCTTTATAGAATTTTCATCTCTGATTCTTTTTCAGGGGAAAGACGTTTCAGATTGCAAAATATGCATCATGATCATGTAAGTTGGGCCTTGACAATTCTTATATGCAATCCTGAAAAATTCGAAACACACTTTGGATGCAAGGATCTACAATTTGAGACGTTTCCAAACTTTACATGCAGATTTTTTCATGCACCTATCCAAATCTGGAAATGTAAGTAGGACCTTCACACACAACATCAAATTTATGTT
This sequence comes from Metschnikowia gelsemii, assembly GCA_030561745.1. NCBI lineage: Eukaryota > Fungi > Ascomycota > Pichiomycetes > Serinales > Metschnikowiaceae > Metschnikowia > Metschnikowia gelsemii. Next base: position 757 of record JAKTYA010000044.1, read on the forward strand.
GCGTTCTTACTCATTTACGAGTTTGCGCCCATAGAATTTGAAACACTAATTGGGATTCTAGACACACTTATCTACGTCTCTTCTCCTATACTCCATAAGGTCTCGCCTTAAGCTGTTTCAGGATCGAGTATTGCTAACTTCCAATACTTATTTCCAAATATTGAAAAGCGTTCAACGTAAAAGGCTGTCTTCATAAGATAAACTGATTATAGACTGAGCATATACCTAGCGCTTCTCAAATTCTCAAGCTCTTCAAAATTCTCAGAGACAATTGACAACATCAATGAAGTTAAATCATTTCGAGATTTGGCGTGCGTACTCAGGTCCTGCAATGGCGCACACACGCATCCCCTGCAGTTTGAGACGTTTCAAATGTAATCTCTGAAACAGAGCCATTGTTCTGTGATTCGGATCGCACTCAATTTATTCCGATTTGGATTCTTCAATGGAAATTTCTTTTTGTTATCCGAAACTGCACGCTCAACTCTATGAGATTCCCTTTTTTTCTGCTTCATATTCCTTGACCTTAAGGGTTATTAACTCCAGATCAAAAGCTTCGCGTTAGTGTAAAGTTAGCAAGATCACATAATCAAGAATAGCAATTTCAATAATAACGCGAGAGCAGCATTCATCTCTTTCGAGCTCTTGCACCTTAAATCGAAGACAAGATAATCCAGACCCTGATGTCATTCGCATATTCATTTCGGTCGCCTGTCACTGTCCGCAAATTTCTCCAAATGAATCCCTTGTTCCAAATTACCATTCTAAAATCGAGTCAATTGCTAAATCCCGAATCCGAGAAGATAATGGATGAAGAAGGCGTTTTTCTACTTTTGCATCTTTCGCCTCATTTCATATGATTCATGCAAATCTGCAACACAAGCTTTTAATGTTTTCATCTGCCCGAAATTACTCATTCCTGGGGCTGATAGATTTTATCGCAAAGGCCACCTTTCACTTAAAGAATCGCACGTAAAGTAATTGAAAGTTTTTCTGGTCAAGATATGATCATCGCACGACCTGAGATCATCAAGCAAGACCATTACAATTCTAAGACAGGATCCCATTAGTGGTAGAATTTTTTTCGGCGCCGGAATCATGTTTTCTTTTCTTCTACCCTTTTAATGATCCCATCACTTCGTGGTTAATTGGATTTGAAAGGGGTTTTCTTTCAATGTGTCGGAACAATGAATGTGTCGGAACAATGGTCTCTCATTAAAACAATGCCTTTTGTAGAGTGCGATGCCGTAATTGAGAACCACTAAATGTAATAAAAGAATCAAAAGGAGGAGAAATCCCGCATTGAAAATTCTCCAGGCGAGTTTTTAATTTTGAAAAAAAATTCAGTGTCCCTGTCATTTTGCCAAGGAGAAATCGTTGCTCGATATCTTCAAACTAAAGGGGATCCAACTCTTATTGCAGAGACTCTTGCAATCATTAGCCTTTGGCCCTCTGCACATCTTTGGGTCTTCTCCTTCAAAGTAAATATTTCGATTCAGGCAAATATCCTCTTCAGCAAAAAAACCAAAATAAGTCTATTCTGTTAAAGCATACGGTCACATAAGGCCGGTACCCCAAAAGATGGATAAATTCTGGGTACGCAAATTAGTGGAAAGTTACGCACCGAGGCCTTAGCGAAAGAGAGCGAAAAAAGTCTCAACTTATATTGGCGAATTGCCATACAGAATCACTTGGAGATTCCTCAAACCACCCAATTTAACTTCCACTTTCACAAGGTAGTGTCTGGCCACATAAAATTCGTCGTCTCCTCTGTATGATGCTGTAAACGTGTTAAGTCGAGATTCAATAAAGCCTCACCAAGGAGAATAATTGCCGCCAACAGAAGAAACCAAGAAATCTAGTACCAGTCACAAAACAAACGTTTTCAGAAAAGTATAAAAGACTTGATTTGAAAAACAAGCTCCAGCGATTTTTCAAAAACTGCTTCAATGTAAACCATTTATTATAACTTGCGCTGGCTTGACTTTTGGGAAGATGAAGATGACACAAATAGACCATCGAAATGAGGACAAATATTTTGATTAAGAGAAACATGAGCAATAGTTCATGATGGTGTATCAAGCATTTGAAATGAACAAGCTTTATATCATTAACGGCACATTTTAGGATATCAGAGTGGAAATACACATGGATCTCCGAAAAACCATCCTCTCAATAACGAATCAGCTCACCTGTGACTCCATAAAGAACTTACTTGGAAAGCCTCCTGCCTTTCAACTTTGCTTACAAATCCTGGTGACAAATCACATGATGTGATCTGAAGATCAAGACACTTTTTTACCCGCCGTAGTTTACTATTACGTGCGCGGGAAAGTGTGAGGCCGGATAACTGCAAATTGTGTGCGCAATCTGACACGTGAAGTCATGAAGTGCTCCTGAACAAGCCTAATCAGGAGTTTGTTGAACACCAACTACCCTCGAAAATGTTATATGAACTGAAGCAAAGTGTTTATTAAACGTTTTTATAAAATAACTTTATAATGCGAAATAGGGAAATTATCGAAAGTCCCAATATCTAATTGGGAGATAAGCACGACCGGACGAAATGTTAGATGACTTACAAGAAGTAAGCAAGAGGAAGAGCAAACATGGCCAAAGAAGCACCAACCTTGCCAGCACCATTGAAAGCAGTGGTAATAGCTGGAGAAGCAGATGACTTGGTCGATTGAGCAGCAGCAGTTGAAGCACTAGAGGCAGCCGTGGTGTAAGTGGTCTTGGCGCCATTAGCGCCAGTGGACGTCACAGTCACAACGGTAGTGCCAGCAGCAGCACCAGTGGTGGTAGTTCCAGTGGCAGCAGAATGCGTGGTGTAAGTGGTCTGGGCGCCATTAGCACCAGTGGAGGTCACAGTCACAACGGTAGTGCCAGCAGGACTGGTAGTGGTTTCAGCAGCAGCAGTTGTAGTTACAGTGGTACCAGCAGCACCGCCAGTGGTGGTGTAGACAGTCTTGACACCGTTAGCACCAGTGGAAGTCACGGTAACGGTAGTCTCAGCGGCTTCAGTAGAGGAGACTGGACACCATGTGGTGTATACTGTGGTCTCGCCGTTAACAGTCGCAGTGGTTGGACCTTGAGTAGCGGTAACAGTAACGACGGACGTACCTTGAGCACCAGTCGATGTTGTGGTGTACACGGTAGTCTTAGGGGCCTCAGAAGACGAAACTGGACACCAGGTAGTGTATACGGTAGTTTCGCCGTTGGTAGTGACAGTGGTTGGACCTTGAGTGGCAGTAACGGCAGTCTCAGAGCACTTGTTGTCGGAGCAAGTAGTGATGGTGATGAGAGTCGTTGTCACGGAAGTAGCGGTGTAAGTAGTTGTTCCGGAGGTAGTACCGGTACCAGCGCCAGCAGTAGTACCAGTGGTGGTGCCCGTGGTGGTGCCGGTGGTTGTGCCGGTGGTTGCACCAGAAGTTGTGCCAGTGGTTGTACCAGTAGCGGTTCCGGTGGTTGCACCAGTAGTGGTTCCAGTGGCTGTACCAGTCGTGGTTGGTTCAGTGGCAGTACCAGCGGTAGACTCGGTACCAGTGCCAGTAGTTGGCCCAGTCGTGGTTGATTCAGTGGCTGTACCGGTGGCGGTTCCAGTGGAAGTTCCAGTGGCAGTACCAGTAGCAGTTCCAGTAGCTGTACCAGTTCCAGTAGCTGTACCAGTTCCAGTAGCTGTACCAGTAGCAGTACCAGTTCCTGTTCCTGTTCCCGCGCCGGATGATGAAGCAGAGTTTGGAGTGTTGACAGCGAAAGAAACGGAAGTGGCCTCGGTACCAGTCAAGGATTGAATGTAGGCAATCAAGTCGGACTCAGCGTCTCTCTTAGACACAAGTTTGGAGTTGAATCTGGCTCTCAAAGCAGAAGTGGAGTTGACAGGAGCCGATCTGCTAGCTTGGACCAAGTAGAGAGGAAAGTTTCCAGCATTGTACATGTCCCTGGCAGGGATGCTGATGGATCTTCCCGCAGTGGCAATATCGTTGAAGTATTTCACACCATTGATGAGGGCATAGTAAGCGATGACATCGTAGTTCTCGGCAGAAACAAAATTGAATTCAACGGGGTAGGCAGCAGGAATTGGAAATCCACAACTGCCTGTGTCTAAGTCCACAACAGCCGTTTGAACACCGTCGACACGACAGGCGACATCGACTGCGAAAGTAGTAGCGGCAATGAAAGAAGCAGCAATGAGGCTCAAAAACTTCATTTTGGTATAACGAATGTGAGAAAACTAGCACAGGGAATTCTAGCGGGTTCGGTGGCTCATTTATATACCTCGGACTGACGAGAATCCAATTGGATGCAAATAATAAATTAGCAATAACTTCGGAGGTGAGTAACCGTTAGACCCGAACAAGATGCAGCAATGCATATCAGCCGATATACACGCCATGCGTCTAGCGCGCCGTTACTAAACTGTACCTAAAAGCTTAACCCCGATATTCAACTACAGATGCGGCGGGTTCGCAAGGCAAATCTTGTGGACTTTAATCTACTATTTCAAAATCAATTAATTGCTCTGATGATATTTTGTTACCGATCTCGAAAAGAAAAGAGTAAATGGATCTGAAATCCTCGCGCACAGAAGATCTGGGATCTTAGTTCAATCTCTTTGCGCGTTGCCACAGAATTGGACTGGCTTAAAATCTCGCGATTCTGCAAGATTTGACGCAGGCCTGGTGATGTAACACATACACATTTGTAAGTTTGGGTCGCTCAACCAGCAACAGGGGGTATCTGTACTGCACTGGATTCGTGAATAGTAAACAACACGCGGTGTATCCAACCGGAAGGGGGTCTTCTGCACGAACATGCTTCATTTGAATTTATGGCGCAGTGCGACATAAAGACCGTTATCTCTCAACCCTCAAAGCGAGCGCACACTCTTTCATGGCCTCGGCACGGTAAGGAAGAATATAAACATCATGACTCAAGTGTAATACTAATTTTCGATGAAAAGTAAATCAACAGAATTAATGTTGTTGGCCAAATCCCAAACGGGAAAATTTCCCCAGAATTCTCAAGCGTCAAACGGCCTAGATCGGTATTCCCACACAAACCTTAATTCTCGGGCAATTCAGCGGGGCTGCGTGTGTTGGTATTATCAATCCCAGGATAGCAATCTTCCTTCCTCCGAAATTGGTCACACGACCGTACTAACTCCTTCAGGATGAGATGTACTCACAGCTGATTGACCCCAAAAATCGTCATGGATGACACTCGTAGACTCAAGGAAAATAAAAAGCAAAGATCCATAGTTATGCACACTCAAACCTCAAACCGAAAGGCTGGCCAGACTTTCCTGCAACTTCAAGATTAAGTAAGATTTTCCGCCGGTAGCGTATCTGCATGAATACAAATCCCGCGGGTTCAAATGTATTTGTAGAGTCTATCGAAATAATAACCGATACAGAAATGCCGGGGAACAGCATTCCACGAAATATGTGAGCTTCGCCGAGAACTCATACGAGGCGAAATCATAACAACACGAGAATGCGGTACTGATTCATTAGTCATTCCGTACTTTTCCCTTGGCATTTTCTCTCCACGGCGTTTTCAAATGTCTTTTTGACCTTTATCCGAATGCTCATCACTTTTAACATTATTGAAATATTACTGACTTGGAGCACGCATGTGGCCCCTCTCATGTAGCCCTCCATATTAAGCCAGGCTGCACGTAATTAGCGAAGATAGCGCGTTTCGTGCTGCAAGAAGACGCAAGGGGACGAGCGTTGAACCAGAGCGTGCGGAGCCAGCAGGCAGGACAGATGCTGTGCTTCTCAATAACGCAATTTGAAGCGCAGCCAAACCGAAAGTCAATAGGAAAGAAGTTTGAAAGAAGGTATTATGAGGGTGACGATATAAGCGACTTTTTGATTGAGTTTTGCTCTTTCTAATACTCGATTAAGGACCGAAGAAGGGAAAGGTTTCTTTCGATGGGCTCCTTGGTGAAGCGTCTCACTCAGCTTTTACAAGCAGGAGTCAGTTGATACTTTCTTTTATAAGTCTGCTGAAATTGAAGGTAAGAATTTCATGATTGTTTCGGATGTTTCGGATATTTTTTTACAATTTGGTTTCAAAGAGTCAGAATCAATTTCAAATTCATTGCTAGATCAAGGCTAAACCCACCAAGGTCTAACCATTGTTTCGGTGTGGGTTTCTAAGGCGGCCCGCTTTTTCTGATTCTCTTTTAAGGAACAGATCATAGTGTAGACCACTTTGAAAAGCCCAGATTAAGTAAAATAATGGATGAAATACATAAAAGGTAGAAAACTGAGCAATTATTGTTTGATAGACTTTCTCGATCAACTTTTCATAATTGGAGAATCGGCACAGCCACTCATTGCGGAATGAAATAGCCAAGAATTAAACCACAATCAGCTTCTTCAATATTCAATATTTTGAAGTTTTATTGTGCCACGATTCCCAAGGCAAGCCCATGGGCGACTTTTCAAAATAACACACCATGCTAGGCTGAATTTTATTTGGAAAAAGAGCATTCTAGGAATGTTTATTGTGACAGTGCATGGTTCATTATTCAATTCGCCCACAGCCTCAAGGAGGCAGAATCAGGCAGCACGAACGAATCAAATCAAATGCCTCGGCACTCTCGTTCATTATGCCCTTATTCTTCACCAAATCTGCGAGCCTTACTCTCGTTTTAAGAGCCATTTTTCTTTCAATTATGAGTAAATTTTTCTCGGCAGATTCGATAATAGTACCCGCACACAATGATTAAATTGATAGTAAACTTTTGCAAGTTTCTGAGGCAATGATTGGTCAAGGGTGAACTTTGAATCTTTGTTATCATCCGGATTATTTCCTGAAAGATAATTTCACCAAAGCGTCGAGAGATATCCTTCTTTTTAATGCAATACAAAAAGCTATGAAGGCCCCTCAGCGCATGAATTTTTACCTTCCAATTGAAAATTGCTTGACACAAAAATCAGCCTACCATGAAATACATTCCACTTTTACTCATGGCGGCTCTATTCTTCTTGAACATCGAAGCTTACCCCCATTTCATTGATGATCATCAATCAGTTAAGAGATTCGATGGCGTCTCTGTTCAATGTCATGAGACCAGCACCCAACCTAATAAAACGTTGGAGGAGCTCCTTTGCCTCAAGGATAATAGCCTGAACGCTTTGCTAGAGTTTGATCAAGGAGTGGTTTTGAGTAGCGAGCGAAAGATAGAAGTGCTTCAAGTCAAATTGGATGAGTTTCACGGTAAATTGCAGTCGTTTATATGGGAGCTGGGGTTTCATTTCGAGAAATTTGCCGGAGAAGTTATCAGGCTCGAGGAAGACCTCGCAAGTATTTCGGCTTCAGCCACCAAAATACGGAAAACTTTGGATGTGAAAGTTTTAGAGAAACTCGTGTTTGTACAGCATTTCTTAAATGTTATGAAGGATTCAGCAAAAATCCTCAAACGCCATGAAAGGCTGCGTGCCCCACATCTTAAATTACTCTCGTCAATCGTTGAGCTCAACGTAGTCCTTTTGAAATATTACGATTCACGGGGTGAGCCGATATTCTATGAATGGAACTATATCGGTAAAGTGACAAGCTACCTTAACTACTGGAATACTTTGGTGACGGAAGCTAAAGCATTTACGAGCTTGTCACGTCACGCGCAGCTGATGATTAACAATCTATTAATACAAGCAAGAGATATAATTCAACATTTGTCAGAGTATTTTCCAAAGGTACCAGATCCTGATCTGTTTAAATCTGTCCACGACGTGTTGAAGGTTGTTTATGCTTTCATGAGAACTCCGTAAGTCCAAATACTTTTGTTTATGTATGCTTTACTTTTTTTTTTATAAGAAACAAATCATATTACAGGAAATAAAAAAAATCTTGTCACGTTACAAGAACCCACTAGAGAGTAACCGAAAACTATTAAATTGTAGAATATAACCTGCAACACATCTTATTTTTAAAGAAACAAATCATATTACAGGAAGCCACTTAAAATGACCAAAAACAATAAAACTTAGTTTAGCGAATAACCTGCAACGTATCTGGATAGAATACTGAGCAATGAAGAGCTCCGACTTTCGCAAGCTTTTTTTTGCCTGATACATCTGTTTAAAGGACTTACCGCGGACAAGGCTCCTCTTCCTCACTCCAACCGCTGCTCATGCTATATCAACCTTTTTTTAAAAAAAAAAATCGAAGAGATTAGTCGATATTTCAATTCAGAACGCCAGAATTCTTTTTGACGTGGTTCTATATAGCAAAAAAAAATTCAAAAATCACATCAAATAAGGCATTGTGGCCGAGTGGTTAAGGCGATGCACTCGAACTATTTGAGTTATGCATTGGGATTTCCCGCGCAGGTTCGAATCCTGCTGATGTCGATATTTTTGGATCAGTGTTGGACAATACAAATTTCCATATACTTCTTTTCTTATTTTTCTTGCTTTCTCATCCTCTAGAAGGGAGATAACGTCGATTATGCGGATTTCAATGTCGTGGGAAGTTCGGCAATTAAGCAAAAGTGAACGAGCATGCCAATGCATATCCGCTGCATATAAACCCGGGCATGCATGCATGCATGCATATGCGAGTTGCTGTGATCAACAGTAAATCAATTGACCAGCTGATCTTACAAAGCAGAAGATGTGCAGCTTAGTTGGATGAAAGCGTTGAAAGACGAAAGAGCAAGAGGTAAAATCACTTGTATTATTAGTAATACGAAATTGGAAAGAGAATTTCACGATCTTACCCTTTTCTTGACTTTGTCTTGGTGGGATTTAAACTCCGCGGCAGAAAGTTCTGTGCCAATCATCAAAACAGTAAGACTCTTGCCCGATCGAAATTCTTATCACTCACAGGGCTCTTTATCCTACAGCTGTACCTGGGTACATGGCCGTATATTGGGAAGCATGTGATCCAGCATCTTCTTTTCTTGCTACTTTCCGATTCTCAGATTATTGCGCTGACCGTCAATGAACATCTGGACTTTTTTCGAAAGAAGAGAGTGTGACAAAGGTGTAATTTTACTATGAATCTTCATCATTGATACTTTCTAATTTCATTAACAAACCGAATGGAACTGCCAAAGTACGCAAAACCGGCTTTTTAGGGGCTTCTCATAACACTTGGTCTTCTCTTCTTGTTACTATTCTTATTCCGGTGATGCACCAAACGAAGTGACTGGCCGGATTTGTCAAATTTCGGCTTCATGAAATATACTATCTATTAATAGTTGCATTGTGGTGTACACACGGAAGTCCCAAGTAAGAATGTACATGGGCAAGGATAGCCTCGGCCTGGTCGTTATGTCTGCAATTAGCAACGCGTGTATTGAAGAACTTAAGACCTAAGATGGAGGCCAAAAAATTGGGGGTTGTAACCTTAGAGCAATAAGACGTGGGAGCGAGTAACTTGCGAAGAAGTTTACTCAGCTTTTCAATTCACGAGGACATCTCGGTCAACAGGACCGTGACTGTCTGCTGAGAATGGCAGCCATCGATTCACGCTTGAGGTGATCCAAGCATATAAAATGAAACTCAATTGTCATTTTCGATGATTCATAATTAGCTCTACACCATGTGCTAATATCTTTGTGCTGGGTTCAAGAGACATGAGCAGTCAAAGATCCATTCAACCGGGCTCATAGTAAAGAGCCATTTCTTCTGAAACCTTGAAGGAATAATAAGGAAAATGGTTAATCGTGAAAAAGATGTCATCCTCAAGTTAATATACAAGTCTTTGGATTTCTACATTGGGGCTCCTTTCGTTATGGTTATCGTTATGGTTATCGTCACAAAATTTAAAAGGGCCTGGAACGGTTTTTTTCGAGCAACGAAAACTCTTGAAGGTGAAAGTAAATGAAAAGACACATTGATCTTTGGACCAAACACTAAAGAGTGATTTACATATGAGTCTTCACCTATCAAAAAGTTTGCTCTCGCATCACTCCCTTCTTCATATCACTCTCTTGAAAAACCCATTAGTTTGTAATTTCGGATGAGCGTGTCCCGGTACGACCAAGGTTTTCGATATGTCTAGGTATAATTTATCGTGGTGAAGATTAACTCACAGCCCCGAAAACTTCTTTTTCTCATTAAAATGGGCAAAAGAATACACATTCATCTCCTGCTGTAACAGTTAATCTTTTGGGACTTTCCGGTAAAAAAATCTTTTCAGAATTGTATATTCAAATTGCCCGATTAAACGGGGGCATGTACAATTAGAAGTGATTATTCATGAATTCAAGGCGTGTTTTATGCTGGCAAGGCTTATGCCATGTGCTCAGAACCTTCACATGTGCATATGTTAAGCCGTTATGCGTTACGAGACATTAGTGGGCAAAACCTTATTTTACTTTGTTTTGATAAGCTTACTTACGTTTTTGGACTAAGCCATGGCGCAGCAAATTCCGCTTTGATCTCGCAAAGGGCAAGTCCGAGAATCAATCAACATTCCCTTGCAAATAGCTTGAACTAGAGTGCGGACGGGATTAACATTGACTTTTTTTCCTTTTACTTTTGTGAGTCTGGTTCGTCTGACGAATCGAAAGTTTCTTCCATTATTCTGGCATGAGGCCATTGAAAAAGTCTACTATTTACTTAATTTCAATTAGGTATAGTTTGCAATAATACAGCATGGGTAAAGTCTCAGCTAAAATTCTCACTTTTGATACACATTTCAGACCATTCACAAAAATGTGCATATCTATTTCGCGTTCTAAAAATACAAAACAGAAATTTTAGCCACTTTAAAAAGCTAGATATAAACAAATGCCATAAAAGACGCTCAGGATTCAAAATGCTTGAATTTTCTTTACTGGGGTTCAAGTTAAAGAGAATTGAAGGTTGTCATATTTTTTTTTCTCGTTAGTCATGTATTGGTACTATATAAAGGTACCGATCGCGGGACATGTGTGGTTGGGAAGGGCGTGGCCCACAAACTCAACCATCGTTGATTTCGTTGGGCTATGGATACACTAGCCAACTTTCAACAGTTGGCCTTGTATCTCAGAGTGTTGGCGTCTATTTTGATTTCTGTGGCTATTTTGTTCTGATGGTGTCTCAGAATTGTTTTTCATAACTTTGGCTGTAAATTGTAAGCTCCTGTGAATCTCTTGGGTTGTAAGCTCCGGTAAATTTGTGATGTCCTCCGTACCGTCCGGTCATTGGACTTCAAGTCTCATACGTCGTCGAGTCCTAAGAAATTGAGTGACGAAAAAGAGGAACTTATCGACGTTGGGTGATGCGTTATATTACCGAGCAAACTGTCAGCGGCCCGAGCGACGCCATATCAATCATGTAGGACGGCCCTATGTTAAGGGTGTATTGAATTAAGTAAGGAAACTCCATCAATAAGCTAATTGAGACGAACAGCTATAGCATCAGATAAACTGATAAGTCTTAGTCATCAAAAGACTTTACGCTTCTAATTGATAATAGGAGCAATGGCGTCTATGACACCATTATAATAACTTGTATTAACATAACGTAAGCTTAAGCTGTAATACCTTAAGGATGGTTTCTTCTATAATAAAGAATAGCTGACGAACTCATTAGATTATTGAGTCAGTGCAGCGGATAAGTTGGATAAAGTTTAGTAAGTATCATCAAGGTTGAATCAGGTTGATTAAGATGAGAATTCTCATGTAAGGAGAATTCGCCCTTTTGTAAATTGAGTTAGGGGAAGATACTCACACAGCCCATCAATGAGCAAATTGTTGGGTGCTTGCTCAAAGAGGAAATACTCACAGTACTCAGGCACAAAGATGCACGAGGATGCATATTTTTTTTTCTTTAAAGAAACAAATTATATTACAGGAAGTCACTAAAAGTGACCAAAAACTATATTGACTCTCGATATACCCCTGGGCTCAGCCCAGTGACGAAAACTATATACAACTATAGAAAACCTAACAGTACACCTTTGGTTCCCACGCTCCTACCGTTCTTAGGCGCGGAACGCCTCACGCTGAACTTCAGCAAAAGCGTCCCTGAAGACGCGGAACCCATTGCTTGTTTTTGAGCGGGTTCGAACCAGTGTTGCGCGTTGTCGTAATTTTGCGTAAATCGTAATGAAAATTACGCGTTTACGCTAAGGATTTACGATTACGATTTACGATTACGACGACCCCCATTTTCGTAAATCGTAATTTATC
>JAKTYA010000045.1:0-12872 GCA_030561745.1 Metschnikowia gelsemii
AAAACGTATTACGATAAATTACGATTTACGAAAATGGGGGTCGTCGTAATCGTAAATCGCAATCGTAAATCCTTAGCGTAAACGCGTAATTTTCATTACGATTTACGCAAAATTACGACAACGCGCAACACTGGTATTTTCACACTGAGCGAGGGCCGAAAGTTTCGCGCTTATCGAGGTGGAGGACGACTGTGGATACTTGATGAAATTCTATCAATTAAAGGCATAGATATCCTCTTGCTGAGATAATAATCAGTATCATTTATCATCAATATTATAAGTATGCTTCAAACTCTCTGATATAAATTTGATTTCTCTGCCGTCAAGGCCCAAATCAAGAGTGACACTCCAGAGGTTAAGCAATTCCGACGGCTAAAGTTCTTAATTCCGGCATTTCGGACAGAATAGGATTACACGGATGAAGAAAGATATCGTAGTATGCAAATCTTCAGTCACTTTATCCCCGGCGTTCGAGTCTGACGAAAAAAATCAAAAGAAAAAAGTAATTACCAGTCACAACGAAGCTTTTCTACAGATTTTCTGAGGCTCATGAAACACCTCAGCCTAAATCTGGGCTACAGGAGTTTTCCATTCAAATACCTCTACAATACTTGAGGCTTGAGATCACTCAGTCAATATCAAAATATGATGTGTCCTCTTTGTCATATTCTAGTTTGGCCGCGGGAATTAAAACCGGCTCTTAAGGCTTAGATTTCTCTAGTGGCGCACCAGCACTTTCGTTGAAATGTTTCTCGTCGTCATAAACATTTCCACCCTTTCATCGGAAACTCCGCGAAGTCTTAGTATTACCAAGATTATATGCTTGAAAGCGATCGATGTCGCTTCTCCGTCGCCATAGCATTTACTCTCGAGAACAAAGACTCCGCGGGCAAGGACATGGCAGGAAAGGCCAAGAAATCTCTAGCCATTTGACTAAGTGTTGGAGTTTTGGTAGCTTTGGGATCATGACCCCAGCTACTGATCTTCCTTCTTCCGATATCCTTCCAAAAAGATACGATACGGTTTGAATCGTCACGTGAATTCTGACAAGCGACGTGCCTTTGACGAACATGTTTCCCCACTCCGGCATACCTAAACCTATCCCATATAAAAGGGGTATCAATTGATATAATGTTAAATAACGATTCTACTAGAAGGTGATATAACTATCAATATCAATATTCAATTAATCACTAAATGGTTATCATCAATTGGGACTTGATAATTACGCGCAACACTGGCGCAGACTAGGGCTTCGTCGCCCTTGATAAGGCAAGTCAAGTCAAAGTAGGGTTTTACATAAGAGCTCACAATGACTCTTTTCAGCCAGCAAATTTAGTCAAGGCCGCATATTACTTAACTTATTTACCACTCAAGATAATACATCCTCCGTTATCCTAAAAATATGAATAAGTGAAAAATTAAGCGTGGACTGAAGCTTTCCTTAATTGCAGTTTTTACGCCCGCTAAGGGCTCATACATTGTTAGCATATATCAAAGCCCTTGTCTCACTAAGATGAGACAATAGTGACAATGGTGAAGGATGAAAGGGGTGATGAGGTTCTATCATTTCAAATAATCACCCCCTACCAATCAAATGATGAGAACTTGCTAAATTACAGCAGTTTCGTGTAAGTGTGTGGAGTCTGTTTTTTGCTTGGGTGAACGATAAAACGAAAGGCAAATGAAATTGACCAGGATGTGAAACTGTCGACAAGAAAATGATTCCAAAACCAAAATTCAAGCTCAGTTACGGGGAGGTCAATAGAGCTTCTTCCTGGGAATTTATTGAGGTAAACAGTTAAGTGGGGCAGAAAGAAGCGGGCAGGAAGGAAGCCATATAGGCAAAACAGATTCCCTGGTGGAGCTATGTCAAAAGTTGTCAAAACAACATGAAATGAATCATCAGCTAAAAATCAAGAAGATTGGTATGCTGTGCAGCATCGTGCCTTAGTTTTTAGTCTTATTAATCAAATATCTAGGTCAATGAATTCGTAGTATCCCGATGTTATTAGAGAGTATTGGTTTATTGGGACTAACAAACCATGAACATGTTTCCCGGAACATTGCTTTACGGTGTAATAACTTTCAGATGAACAGCATTTACACGACCAGCATTTGGACGAGCGGCTTTGAGACGACCTGCAGTTAGACGACCAGCTAGTTCACGATCGGCAGTTAGACGATTGGCCCTAAGATGGCAGCAAATGGTTGAGCAGCTAATAGACGATCAGCATTTAGACAAGCAACATTTGGACGATTAGCCCCAAAATGATCCGCTCAATATCAATGTGGAATTCTTTTTGATAGCTGCATAATGTGACATATCTGGACTGCGCAGGGTGGACCGGGTATACACATATATTCCAGGGATGAATCAAAGGCACGATCATACGTATGAGTTTCTGGCTGTAAAAAAGTAGTAGCAGGGGGAGAGAAAAGACGGTTGTTTTGAGAAGCTCATCTGGACTACGTCTTTAGAATAGCTTAGTCCGGATGAATTAGTATTCCACTTCTCGTTACCCGTCTACCGCCGTCTTCAATAAGTAAAAAGTGGGGCTACTGTATTGCCGTAAAACCCGTACATCTTTTGACTCCTTAACATACTGGTGAGTTTTCGCAGCCGCGTCAAATGAGGGGCGTGATGTGAATAGCTGCAAAATGCGACATTCCGCAATTGCCGAGCACTCAGAGAAAGGGCCTAGAACACGATTCGTTCACCACATGAATGATGGTCCTGGACAGAAAATGAGAGTACACACATCCAAAGCGCTTATCGAACTGTCGAAAGTTACACCTCTTACGCTTCGCAGCCGCAATCCTCTTTTTTTTAGGTTTCGTAAGTCATGTATTGGTACCCTATTAGGGCACCAGTCCGCGAAACACAAGTAGTAGGGAGGGCGCGAGACTTGGGTCGCTTCCTCAATACAAAGCATCTCGAGCCGACTGGTGTGATTCAAGGCATCTTGCAGAGATGAGCGTTTATTCACACCGATATTTTGACGATCTTGACCGGTATTTCGAGAGCTCCACCTGCAATAGCCGTGCAACGCGAGTGCCAGTCTCGGTCTAAGAAAAGAGTAATGACACAACCCAGCCGGCTTCAGCGGGTAAGTTCTGGGGTAGAACAAAACCTGTCACGCAAGTTGCCGGCAAAATTCTCCCCACATACGGAAGTCACGCCGTATAATCAATGTAGCGGTGGCGTATAATTCGATAGCGTACTCGTCAACTTCTTCAAAAATGATCAAAGCCACAGAGTTCTTCTATTCAAACCGGCAACCCCAGGGTTCTCGTGTACCCATTCTCGTGGGTTTGTGTTTGCATTGACGAGAGGTATAGACCGGAAACCCGCTAATATTATACTTTTGTAGACAAACCTTGCATGAAAGATCCCCGTGAAGTACCATCAATTTCCGTAGAAGAACTGCCTTTCACCTCAAGAATGCATACATATGGCAATTATAGTATTGTACTCCGTTGACGAATGGGTTTTATGCACCAATGGCTTTCAAATAGTTTGCCGTAAGCCTGAAGCGCCCTGGGATTTGCGTAGCTGTCCAAAAGAGCGTGACTGAAATTGAAACATAAATAGCCGGGGAATCCCAGCTAAATGAATGAAATATCTAACTTTTCACTATTCTCTTTACAATCAATACAATGATCTTGAAATTGGATTTGATATTGAAATTCTTCGTCGTGCTCGCGCCGCTCGTGGTCGCTATAGAGAATGCACGTGAGCCGCTTGCATGCAATTCCTTCCTCAAGGGCAGAAGCGGTTTGGACATTCAGTTTTACTCGTACCCATTCAATCGTGATGTTGGCTGGGACCCCAAGTTTTTCAAGGAGCTTTATGAAACTGATAAGCTTCAAAAGATCAAGAATTACAATGACGACCTTTCCTTCAATATTCATTCTTTGGATACCAAACCATTTTACAACATTATCTATGGTCAAAGAATAACCTCCACGAATTTTACTATGGTTTTGACTGGTTACTTTCATCTGAAGAGAGATACAATCTATTCCTTTTCATTGAATCATGGGTATGGAGGGGCAACGATTCAATTTGGTGCAGCTACAGGAGAATGCAATGGCAATGTTTTGCAAGAAGTTACCGACGAGATTACCGTAAGATCGCTCGATGGGGTGACCTCAGAACCAGACCAAATCGCACACTTTGACCTAAAGGCCGACCTTTACTATCCAGTTAAGATGGTGTTTTTCAATTCCCGTGGAACGTCTTGGTTTCGCCCGTTGATCGGGAATTTTTATCTCGAAGGCAAACAATTCAAACAAATTCAACGCGGCGACGACCCCGATATCCCCAACCCACCCAACACTGGAACTTCCCTGGGAGCTACTCAAACGGGCTCATCTTTAACAGCTGATGGTGACACCACTCAAACTGCCTCCACCTTGACAACTGCTGGTGAAGGTCAAACCACTCAAACTACCTCCCAAACTACCTCCTCCTTGACGACCCATGGCGAGACTACACAGACCGTGCACACATCTGTTTCAAGTGATGGTGGGAACACCCAGACTGGCTCATCTGTGACAAGCGATGGCGAAAGCACCAAAACGGGCTCGTCTATGACAGGTGATGGTGAAAACACTAAAACTGGCTCGTCGGTGACAAGTGATGGTGAGAACACTCAAACGGGCTCGTCTATGACAAGTGATGGTGAGAACACTCAAACTGGCTCTTCTGTGACAAGTGATGGTGAGGGCACTTCAACTGGCACATCCGTGACAAGTGATGGTGAAAACACTCAAACGGGCTCGTCTATGACTAGTGATGGTGAGAACACTCAAACTGGCTCTTCTGTGACTAGTGATGGTGAGAACATACAAACGGGCTCGTCTATGACAAATGATGGTGAGAACACTCAAACTGGCTCTTCTGTGACAAGTGATGGTGAGAACACACAAACGGGCTCGTCTATGACTAGTGATGGTGAGAACACACAAGCTGGATCGTCTATGACTAGTGATGGTGAGAACACTCAAACTGGCTCTTCTGTGACAAGTGATGGTGAAAACACTCAAACTGGCTCTTCTGTGACAGGTGAAGGTCAAACCACTAAAACGGCCTCATCATTGACCAGTGGTGGCGAGATTACTCAAACTGGCTCATTCACCATAACTGATAGCGAGGGCACTCAAACTGGCACACCCGTGACAAGTGATGGTGAAAACACTCAAACTGCGTCGTCTGCGACAAGTGATGGTGAAAACACTCAAACTGGTTCGTCTGTGACATGTGATGGTGAACACACTCAAACTGGTTCGTCGGTGACTAGTGATGGTGAGAACACTCAAACCGGCTCGTCTGTGACAAGTGATGGTGAACACACTCAAACTGGCACATCCGTGACAAGTGATGGTGAAAACACTCAAACGGGCTCGTCTATGACAGGTGATGGTGAGAACACTGAAACATCTGTGACTAGTGATGGTGAAAATACTCAAACCGGCACGTCTGCGACAAGTGATGGTGAGAACACTCAAACGGGCTCGTCCTTGACAGGTGATGGTGAGAGCACGGAAACGGGCTCGTCTATGACAGGTGATGGTGAGAACACTGAAACTGGCTCTTCTGTGACAAGTGATGGTGAACACACTCAAACTGGCTCGTCCTTGACAGGTGATGGTGAGAACACGGAAACGGGCTCGTCTATGACAGGTGATGGTGAGAACACTGAAACATCTGTGACTAGTGATGGTGAGAACACTGAAACATCTGTGACTAGTGATGGTGAGAACACTGAAACATCTGTGACTAGTGATGGTGAATACACTCAAACCGGCACGTCTGTGACAAGTGATGGTGAACACACTCAAACTGGATCGTCGGTTACAAGTGATGGTGAAAACACTCAAACGGGCTCGTCTATGACAGGTGATGGTGAGAACACTGAGACATCTGTGACTAGTGATGGTGAAAATACTCAAACCGGCACGTCTGCGACAAGTGATGGTGAGAACACTCAAACTAGCTCGTCGGTGACAAGTGACGGTGAGAACACTCAAACGGGCTCGTCTATGACAAGTGATGGTGAGAACACTCAATCGGGCACGTCTGCGACAAGTGATGGTGAAAACACTCAAACTGGCTCGTCGGTGACAAGTGATGGTGAGAACATTGAAACATCTGTTACAGGTGATGGTGAGAACATTGAAACATCTGTTACAGGTGATGGTGAGAACACTCAGACTGGCTCGTCGGTGACAAGTGATGGTGAGAACATTGAAACATCTGTTACAGGTGATGGTGAGAACACTCAAACTGCGTCATCTGCGACAAGTGATGGTGAGAACACTCAAACTGGCTCGTCGGTGACAAGTGATGGTAAGAACATTGAAACATCTGTTACAGGTGATGGTGAGAACACTCACGATTCTGGTGTTTCGCATACTGATGAGGTGGAGAAGTCGCTGACATCGAGCTTTACTGGCGGAGAAACGACCACTGAATACGCTGAAATATCTACAGCTGATTGTGCTGAAAGTTGTTGGACTTCTTCAAAGAACAATGGTGAAGGAGAAGGGTCCCACGTTATTTCATCAACAAACGCCGGCAAGAGTTCCAAATTAGAGCTGATTTCTAGTCCTCTCTCAGGACTCGAAACAGTGGTAACTAGGACTCATTTCTTAAGTTCCTCATCGTCTAGAATCACGCCAAGTTCGGTTGTTGAGGGTGGCGCATCCAAACAATCAGTTTTGCTGATGATAGCTTCTGTGGCATTTTTCGCCATGTTGATCTAATAGGCGCAGCGCAATGGTGAAGTCCTTGACAGAGACCAAAGCCTATTCATATATGTTGCGTAAGCAGGGATATATTTTCGGTCAAATAAAATTTCGATTTAATTTTCGTGATTGTGATATAACCACTTTTCATACAGTAATCTCCCGTCGTAATCCGCCTCGAAAGCCCTCGCGATCTCCAAGAAATGTACCCCGGCGATTTCTCCCCTCGGAGTCGATCTTCATGTCTATATGCAACAAAAAGAGCTTTTTATGCATATTTTTATGCACCTTTCTTTCTTCTTTTTTTGCTGCAGATAATTGTTCGACGATCTCTGACTCACCCCCTTTTCGCTCTTTCCTACCAAATATTTTCTGTTTTAACGTTCTCTGTCACTCTTCACCTTTGTTCTTCGGCTTTTGTCAACGTTCCGTGAGTGGAGATCGTGGGAGCCTGGTCACATGAACAGGGCTTAGGATCAGGGCTTAACTTGCCACGAGTGATTGACACTGAAGTCCAGTCACGTGAGGTAAGTAAGGGCTTGGGAAAAGGGTTTCCGCACGGCGAATCTTGGCAAAGGGATATAGGGAAAGTCCAGTATATCCGCCCCGATGAGGTATAAAAGTGAACGAAATTTTGCCTGAGAAAAAAAAAGAAGTTTTTTCTCTTTAGCGATTTTACTGATGAGAATTTCTGAAGTTAGTTGCTAGTGGATAATAAATATAGAATACACTTAAACGATTAATTTTAATAGCTTTTCTTCGTTATATTTTTGATTAAGGGGACCGTTCCCGATCTCTTTCTGAAGTAATCATTCAAATTCAGTTTATCTTCCAGTGGAAAAGATTGGGTTAGCAATCAAAGAGTTACGGCTGTGATCATTTAAGCCTTTTTTGGATCCACCTCCTGAGAATGAAGGAATAATCATCCGAGAGATACCTAACTCCTTTGAATGGCCGGCATCGAAGTTAAATACACAACTTCATCAGTTTTGCTCAGCTTGTACTCATAACCAACGATTTCCAATTTAGATTTAAGAGAGACGCATCCATTTCAATCGGAAGATGAAAGAGGATTTCACTTCACTTCATCAATCTAAGCATTCCTGTTGCAAAATGATGACTACCATTTGGAGATGTACGGGCTTTAAGGGAATACAGTAGCTGCACGTTTAACGTATTAGCAGTGTTGGCACGACATACTGTCTTTAACGAATACGTGATTGGTGTGACTCGCTTGTCTCTGTTTCGTACTTGTGGTGTGTGACTCAAAACTGGTTGGACGAAGCAAGCTGCCTAAGGCCTAATGTGAAGAGGACCCGGCTCTATTGAGAGTCAATATGCATCCTCGTGCATGTTCGTGCATGAGTACTGTGAGTATTTCCTCTTTGAGTAAGCACCCAACAATTTGCTCATTGATTGGGTGTGTGAGTATCTTCCCCTCACTCAATTTACAAGAGGGCGAATTCTCATGTAAGGAGAATTCTCACCTTAATCAACCTTATACAACCTTGACGATCCTTACTGAACTTAATCCAACTTACCCGCTGCACTGACTCAATCATCTAATGAGTTGATCAGCTATTCCTTATTATAGAAGAAACCATCCTTACGGTATTACAGCTTGAGCTTACATTATGTTAATACAAGTTATTATAATGGTGTCATAGACGCCATTGCTCCTATTGTTAATTAGAAGCGTAACGTCTTTTGATGACCAAGACTTATCAGTTTATCTAATGTTATAGCTGTTCGTGTCAATTAGCTTATTGATGAAGTTTCCTTGTTTAATCTAACCCACTCTCAACATCCAAAAGAGCTCGTATTACGTGAGAAATTTCACGTATAACGAGAAGTACTACGTTTTTCTCATATTTTCAACATGGGTCAAATGGTTTTCGCGACGTTGTAATGGCACTGAGACTGGTAGGCTCTGAGCCAAGCTTCTGGTAAACATCAACGTTACAATTATATTGAAGTTTTCTTTCGCTTTCATGATGGCCGCTATCATAGCTACCTTCTTGTACCACACGGGATTAAAAAGTATGGTAGTCAGCATACATAAATGTTGAGCCTATTCTCGTGGGAGTGGCGTGAATCTGTGGTGAGCCAAGTCTTTTAAAGAAGATGATATCAGGACTTTGCTTCATTTAGTGAAGAAAGACTGGTCTTCATTTATCAAGCCGTTCCTTGCTCAAGCTATCAGCAGTTTAAGCCAACAGAAAATAGAGAAACAAACATTTGTGGGCTGTAACTTCTCTCGTGGCTTACACATGTACTGCAAATCGTTCAAGGCACTTGTGTATTATATCAGCTGAATATAGATTATTTTAAGTAAAGATCTACATGGCGATTTGAAAAGCGAAGCTACTATGCCCCTACTTTTGTGGTGTTACTACTTTGTTTCCAGGGTCACGAAAACACTCGATATCCTAATTTGACAAAGTCCCATAGATGAGAATTTCATTGTCTTGGGATTGAGAACCGCTCGTGCAAAGCTATTCAAATATTATTCTATACGCGGAGATGATATTGTAGCGAATAAAGGCCTATACCTCGCTATCGTTCTTGGTCATCGGTATAAGCTTGTCATTTTCGAAGATCTTAATTTTCCGAATTCGGTTCTACACGACAGCAAGCAATATTACATCAATGTTTACTGGAATTCGAAAAAAGCGATCCAACAAGAAGCTCGCCAAAAAAATAGGGAAAGTAGTCGGGGCTGATCCCGTCTCAAATCGTCTCGAAAATTACGTTTCCGAAGTGTTCGATGCCGAAAAATGACGAGGATATATTCTGTGGTGGCGAAACTATACATGAACAGGATCGCAAAATCAGTATCTCCCTCCTGGAAAACCGAGAGCCACTTGGTAGTGACATTGTTAAATATTAGAAAAGGCGAAAGCATGCTTTTCCCATCCTACATCGAATCGCAAGGGACTATTTGGCTACAATAGCTATGTTCGCGTCCGCTGAACGGCTCTTTTCTCGGGTGAGTGAAATTTTAACAAAGAAACAAAACCGCTTATTACCCCGGACGATGAGTATGTTAGCTATACTTAATTCTCAAGGTATGGTTCCGGAGGAAGAGGGCTCTTTCAACGATATTCCCACAAAAGACAAGGGGGCCGAAGAATACCTTGTATGCGACGTGCACGAGACTTTCTTCCGTGAAGCAGAATGCTCTTACCTAAATTCATTGGCCGACTCACAGATCTAGCCTGTTCCGTTTTCGCCATTTATACTCAAGCTAGGTCCTTGAAAAAGGTAACCTGTTTGGCCTATTCTGAAGCGAATTCAAGGTATGAACATGTATAGAGAGATTTCTTCAGCATCTCTACGTAAACATCAAGTTTATAATACAATATCTACCGAAGGTGTGTGTAAACCTAAACAAACCAAATATTCCAGCAACAGTTTTTGTCATTCCTTCTATAATTTTATTTTCCTTGATTTGAGCGAAGGGTTGAACATATGGATTGCATGAGCGGAATCATAATCCAATGCCATTTGTAATAGATGACATGAATTATATTATTCGACGCTCTCGAATGATGTGCGGGGTAATCGAGCAAAAAAGACGCACATATCGTGAGGATTTACGGTATTACGGTATTAGTATTACCGCAGCCACACTTTTATCGGACTTCGTAAAAGATGCACGAAAATCGTTTTACGTGTGCTCGTAATTTTCTATTTCCGCGTTTTACTCGGGGTCTGCAAGTAAAACGCTGATTTCGCAACACTGCCTGAACCAGCAATAGTATCATGAAAACTACCGGTTCAAACTAGTCTTGGCTCTCACCCATTCGTATGGATATTGGCGCAGAAAACAATAGGAATCCTGCTTCTAAGGGCATCTAGCGAAGATGCACAGACTCAACTGAGAAAAACCTCCATTTTTTGTTCAGTGCACGACTTGAAGCTTTTAAGGTGGCTGGCAGGCAGGTGTTGCATTTTTTAGCACTTAATATGAACAGACGAACAAATGGTTTTTCGCAGCCGCGCTAGATGCAGGCCGGTTCCCGAAAGTGGGTTGTGAATAGCTGCAAAAAACAACATGCAGAAATTACCAGACACACAAGAAAAAACGCCAAGAACCCGACTAGTGCAAGATGTTAATGTGATATTCCTAGAAGGTGAAAGAGAATGAATAAATTTATAGTACTCGTTGAACTGAGGTTAGAAACACTATCATCAATTTCCAGCCGCTGTTGTATTGCATGTGCACTCGTCAACTTCTTCCAAAGTGATGGAGCCTAAAGTTCTCTTTCACTCATCCTTAATCTGGTTTCCTTCGGGACTCCAGGGCTTTATTCTACTTTCTCTTGTGTTAATGTTTGCATTGACGAGGAAAAAGACCGGGATCCCTCTTAAATGTGAGTTTTGTAGAAAAACCTTGCATGAACGGTGCTGTTTAATACCTAGGTATTCCAGAAAAGGACTGCTTAAGGCCCAAAATAGCATCTATGTGGAGAAAACAGTATCATACTTGGTTGACGAGCTGGTTTTATGTGCCAAGGTTTTTCAAATGCTTTGCCAAGAGCCTGAAGCGCCCCGATATTCGCGTTGCAGACCAGAAGAGTGCTACTTGAAATGAGCCATAAATAGCCTGAGGATCCCAACTGGCTATATCAGATTTTTGTCACTATTCTCTGTGCAAACAATACAATGATCTTGAAATTTTCTTTGATATTCAGATTCTTGGTTGTGCTCGCTCCGCTCGCGTTCGCGAGGGATATTGTTCCCCTTGCATGCAAATCTTTTTACGGGCTCGAGAGAGGTTTGGATGTTCAGTTTTATTCGTACAAGTTCGGAAGTAGAGAAGGCTGGGACCCCAAATTTTTCAAGGAACTTTATAAGACTGACAAAGTTAATGAGCACCGCCTCTACGAGAGCCTGGTTCATTTTGTCCATAAATCTCCAGATAACAAACCATATTTTAACTACATCTATGAGCGAAAAGTCACCACCACCAACTTTACCATGGTTTGGACTGGCTACTATCATTCGAGAAAAAGTGAATTCGTCAACTTAGGGATTAATAACGTTTGGGGAGGAGCTACAATTCAATTTGGTGCAGCCACAGGTGATTGTACGGGCCATGTTTCGGAAGACGTTACCGACAAAATTATGGTACAATCGCTCGATGGGGTGACCCCAGGAAGTGACCGCGACGCTAAATTATTCCTTGTGGTCAACAAATACTATCCAGTTAAATTGATATTTTTCAATTCCCGTGGCACAGTTGCGTTTAAACCGACGATCGAACACAGAGATTTCTTGGGCCTTCTATTCTACCAATCTGAACGCTACAACGAGCCTCCTCCGAATACTACTAAAACGAGCTCATCCGTGACAAGTAATGGTGAAAACACCCAAACAGGCTCGTCTGCGACAAGTGATGGTGAAAACACTCAAACGGTCTCGTCTACGACAAGTGATGGCGAGAACACTGAAACATCTGCGACTAGTGATGGTGAAAACACTCAAACTGGCTCGTCTATGACAAGTGATGGTGAGAACACTCAAACCGGCACGTCTGCGACAAGTGATGGTGAAAACACTCAAACGGGCTCGTCTGTGACTAGTGATGGTGAGAACACTGAAACATCTGCGACAAGTGATGGTGAAAACACTCAAACCGGCACGTCTGCGACAAGTGATGGTGAAAACACACAAACTGGCTCGTCGGTGACAAGTGATGGTGAAAACACTCAAACTGGCTCGTCTATGACAAGTGATGGCGAGAACACTGAAACATCTGTGACTAGTGATGGTGAAAACACTCAAACCGGCACGTCTGCGACAAGTGATGGTGAAAACACTCAAACCGGCACGTCTGCGACAAGTGATGGTGAAAACACACAAACTGGCTCGTCGGTGACCAGTGATGGTGAGAACACTGAAACATCTGTGACTAGTGATGGTGAAAACACTCAAACTGGCTCGTCTATGACAAGTGATGGCGAGAACACTGAAACATCTGTGACTAGTGATGGTGAAAACACTCAAACCGGCACGTCTGCGACAAGTGATGGTGAGAACACTCAAACGGGCACGTCTGCGACAAGTGATGGTGAAAATACTCAAACCGGCACGTCTGCGACAAGTGATGGTGA
>JAKTYA010000046.1:0-12421 GCA_030561745.1 Metschnikowia gelsemii
TCGGAGAAGGCGGCGTGAATGAGACGAGTCGTTCTCGTTTTTTGTTTTCAGTGAACGAGCGAGAAGCGTTCGAATATCACAAAATATACGGCCGTGAATACGTGCATGTCAGGTGCTTCTGCTTGGGCTTTAACCCAATATCTGAACAAGATGCGCAGCACTGGCTAATGAGTACCTCATTGGAGACCTTGAAATCCCCGTGAAAAACGTAAAAAAACGTAATAAAGCGTAAAAATAAACGTTGAAAACGTAATAATAAAACGTATTACGATGAATTACGATTTACGAAAATGGGGGTTGTCGTAATCGTAAATCGTAATCGTAAATCCTTAGCGTAAATCGTAGCGCAACACTGGTGGCTGTATGCGCGGCTGTATGTTGACCTTGCTTCGCGAAGTTGCCTCTAAACAGATACTTTAAGATTTAAAAACCACTAAATACTATTTCATATCTCTTTTAACAGATTCTCAGAAGCTTAACTTCTAAGCATAGCTATATCTGTGATATGTACCTCGAAAAACTACGCTTATCATATTATATATTGAAACTTCGCGAAGCAAAGTCAACTTAATTATTGTTCGCGAAGCAAGGTCAGATCAACTTTTTAGATACAATCTTCACCACAGCCATCATCCACATTGAAACCATGAGTGAGATGCTATAAAGGTTGGGAAATGTCTAAGCCCTTCGATGTGAATGAGTCGATGATTTTCAAGATTTGGGAAGGGAAATTAAAACAGTGAAACAGCGTTATGGGAAAAGCGTAGGTTCCCCACGAGCCGAGCCCGCAGCCTTCAGATTCTCAAGCAATGAATCCATTACGTTTGTTTCTTGATCCGAGTCTGAACTCTCTTGCTTTGCTTTTGCTTGCTTGTTGGCATTTTCGAGGAGCTTTTATTTTTGCTCATAGACCTTCAACTCTTCTTCGCGTTTCATGTTCTCCCTTTGGGCTCTCTTGAATCGGTCATAAAGTTTGTGAACTTGCTTTTGAAAGAGTTGCGGATAAATGAATCGGTTGGGTCTTCTCCAAAATAAAGCATCAATTTATCAAATTCTTCAAAGGTATATTTAGCTTGGTCTAACAGCAACTCTGCCTTTTTCTCAGCCTTGGGTAAAATGGGCGATATCAACTTCAAGACTCGGTCCTGTGGGTAAAATTTCGACACGTCCTTCAAATTTCCAATCTCGATCGAACTTTGCACATTCTTTATCAGTTGTGCGTCTTCTTTGGCATCACTAATATCAACAATTTCTTCCCCCAGCCGACTCCGTAGAATCCCTTCATTGCTCTGTCGGCCAGGGGCATATCCACGCCTTCAATCCTAGTTACGTAAGGATTCCGGCCGCCCCTCTGGTCTAGGCTCGGCAATGTACGGTCTCCCTCTCCGTATTTGGACTTATCTGCCCTAGGCTCGCCAAGGTACGGTTTCCCTCTCCGTATTTGGACTTATCTGCCCTAGATCTTTGCACCAAGTCCACCAACGTTTATTTTGTGTCCAGCTCGGGCCAATCATTCCGTTAAACTTGGGTACAGAAACCCCGCCAAATCTGGGCAAGCGCCGTGCATCCAAATCATCAAAGCGATGAGTGTTTGTGATCCTTAGAATATAATGTGGATGTTTTCTTTTAAATCCTTTGTTGATAAAGCCGCTCATATGAATGAAAAATGCATACAGATCGAGTAAAGGAAAAATATATCTCTCTAGATCAAACACGGTAACTGGCAACATTTCCTCAATCATGAATCCCAAGGATTTGATTGCTTTACACGCCACTCAAAGTCGACGTTTCTACAATCAAGGATGGTCATATTCACATAATTCGTTCATTTTATTCAGATTATAAATAGGGCCTCCCGGAAGTTATCTTGCGCTGGCATTGTTAAAAGTACGTCAAGTTGATATCCGGAACATTGGCCATTCTGTTGGAGACGGAAATCACCGCATGGGGCCATCCTAAAAACACCCCTAGCCCGACTCCCCATGCACACAATGCGGGCACATGGCGGGTTCTCAATAACATAGTGTATGTGGTTCTAGGCAACGAGGGAGACATGGTGAAGAGTTGGCGTGTGGAGCTGGAGTGAAACGTGTAGATGGAGAAGAAAGGTGAAAAAACGCTCGGAAGTGACTGAAAATTTGAAGATTTTATACCCAAAATAAAATAAGAAAAAAAAACAGTATCTATCGCGGCAGCCCAGATGGTGTCTTTTATACTTTTGGTAAGCCCAAACCTCAAAGTGGGCTCAGAAACCGTACCACTGATCTCAATGGGTATTGGGTAATGGGTGCAAAAAACCATGTCGCAGTCATGCAGCTGAGCCAGTCATGCACCTGCGCAAGCGAGCGGGTGGTTCGATCGGCGCGGAAAAACTCGACACTCGAGAGTCGAGTCCATATTGAATCTCTAGACAGGTGTGATTTTTTTATGAGGTGTCTGATTTGAGAGTTTCCTTAATCAATGGAATTAATGTACCAGGCTTTTTTATTCCGAGGGGTTTCAACCCGTTGAAGATCCCAAAAAGCCAAAATATCTGTGTGGCAGCTAACATTATGTGCTGGCTTTTTTTCCGCTTTTTTTCCGCTTTTTTTTCTTTTTCTCGTAACGGTGCCGACTATCCGGATTCCGCAAATCACGCCACTTTAATGGCAGAAATCACACCACCTCACAGGCTCACACCACGATGCATTAAAGGAAGTGACTTTGTTTGGGAAACCATCGTAAACCACAAAAATGCCGGCATTATGTCCTAGAATAGATCAGGATAGAGTTCTGTAGGTTATGGAGCGGTCGGTATGATCGTTTTTGAGTAAGTATAATGTAACGGAAGTGTGAGAGAGATGTTTTGAGAAGTCATTCAACCAGTGTTGCGAGCAATTGGTTACTGATAATAATAGATTATTTATGCTGATGTTGATATTGATATTGATAGATCATTGATGCTGATATTGTTATTGATAGATCATTTATGTTGATGTTGATATTGATAGATCATTGATCATGATAAGTATATTGATAGTTACATCATCTTCTATTTTACGGGATAAATGATACTATATTCGTTGATACCGCTTTATACGAGAGAGGTTTAGGTATGTTTGAATGGAGTTAGACTTGTTCGGCAAAGGCACGTTGCTAGTCAAAATTCACGTGCCGGGTCATTACGTATCTTCTTGAGAAGACATTGGATGATGAAAGTTCAGTATCCGGATTTGATGATCCCGAAACTAGCGAACATCCATCACTATGTCAGAATTTGATTGCCTGAGCAATGATGCTGATCCGCCACAAGAGAAGTCTAAATCTGAAGAGTCGGTCTTATCTCCAGTGCACAATCCAAAAAGCGACAAGGAAGACCATTTAGGCGCCTGAAAGATAGATACTCACATTGCATTTCAATTATATCCTGGTGACCTCGAGCCTCGAACATTGTAGAGGTACTTCAATTGTGAACTTCTGTGGTCAGGATTGAGCACCAAGGTGTCTCATGGGCCCCAGAGAATCCGCAAAAGTGCTTCAATGTGACTGGTTCTATTTTTGCATCAGACTCGATTGGCACGGATAAAGTGATCGACGATTTTCAGACTATTGCGTCTGTGGCCATCCGTGTAACATTCTTCTATCCGAAAAGCCGGATTTGAGAACACCGGTCGTCTAAATTAGCTCTCCTTCCGAAATATTATTCTTGAATGGGCCTTGACGATAGAGAAAGCAAGTTTATGTCAGATAATCTGAAGATAATCTGCAGCATCTTTATAATATACAAGATTATTGATACTGATGATTTTGTCAGCAAGAAGAATAACCATACCCTCAATTGATAAGATATTATAAATCGTACCAAATATACGCAGCACTCATTCAACAATCACTCAGAAGTCATTCGAAAATCATTCTGAAGTCAATCAAAAATCGTTTAGAAATCGTTTAGAAATCGTTCGAAATTCAACAATAAGCGAAGAATCATTCAAAAATCGCTCAAAATTCACCGAATGCAGCTTTCAATCGATACACATGGCTAAAATTGGGAGTTAACAAAATATACTGAATTTCGTGAAATACTTCTGTCAGTAATAGCTGCTTTTTATGATGATTTTTTGCTTGGTTGCTTGCTTGGTTGTTTGCTTGAACAATGAATTTACGCAGTTACCCACATCGACTCTATACATACACATTGACTGGCATCCTGTTTTATATCACACGTCATGACTCTTTGCACACACATTGATTGAACATCGTGTTTCAAATCACATGTCATGACTGTATATATACACATTGATTGAACATCTTGATTCACATCACATGTCACAATTCCGAATTGTCCACCCTCTAATACACTGGCTACACACTGGCTTACTCATTTGCACTTGCTCTCATTGGTCTCACATGCAATAAAAGGTACACGCTAAGAATTCAAAACTCAAAAATTTATCCCATAACTACCTAACTAATACTTTGTCAACTTGTTGCTCTATGTCGCACGCAACCCACAAGTTGTTTAATTCTCCTTCTTCGACATCATTACCTCTTGCAAGTCGAAAGTGTCACCATTGACCTCCGTATCCTTAATCACAGCCACTCTCATCGTAGCCAACAAGTTGTGGGCGGCGTTCGAGTGGGCATAAACGTGACCGTTGAATGCCTTCGTAGCATCCTTACCAAGCGAGGCTCTAACCAAGGCCTGGCCACCTGGATGCTCCTTGATGAAACCTTTAACGTTGTGTACGATACCAGAAATGATCATGAGACCTTCCTTCTTTGCAATCTCATTGAAGTAAGCTCTATCCCAAACAGGCAAAGTTTGAACGGCTGCACCCCAGTTCAACTTCTCTTTCATTCTGTTCAACTTCTTCTGTTGTTGCTGGAATAAGCCTTGCTCGATGGCATTCTGGGAGAACGTTTTTAAGTTCCAGGCCAATCCGACCTTCGACAACGCCCAAATCGAAACCTTAGTAGGGTCGTATTGGTACCACTTCAATGCATTTCTGTAGTCTGATGGGAACTCGTGGTGGAAGTTATGGTACCCCTCACCAAAGGTAACCAATGCAGTTAAAACGTGATCTCTTGGGGTTCTTCTGTCATCGAATGGCTGCACGCCTATCCAATGAGCCAATGAGTTAACACAGAATGTGGCTTGTTGGATGACGAGGTACTTTATGATTCCAGCATACATGAAACCACCCATCCAATCGCCCCAGAAAACACCTGCAATGACACCGGGCAAAATAACACCGGCAAGAAGCATAAGCGCCAAGTAATGACGATGTTGGAAAACAACAATTGGGTCAGACGTCAAGTCCGAAATATCGGCTCTAGCCCTGTTCTTGGGGTTAGCTTTGGTCAACATCCAGCCCATGTGAGAGTACCAAAAGCCTTGTCTTGCATCATATGGGTCTCTGTTGGTGTCGGTATATCTGTGATGAACTCTGTGTGAGTGGCCCCACCATTTGATCAGGCCCTGGACGGCACCAGCACCGAAAAATGCAAAGAACGCCCGAACAGACCAATGTGCGTCGTAAGATTTGTGCGCAAAAAGACGATGGTACCCGGCAGTGATGGAAAGACCAGAAAACACATACATGATAAACGCAAGAGCGATGGTCTTCCATTGTGGCGCATGGTTGATGCCGTAAACAATCCCCAGAGCGGGAATGGCCATCACCAATATCACATTCAACCAGTTTATGTGTTCATGCCAGTTACTAAGAGTCCATGGCTGGTCGGAAATGTGCATTTGCTGAGAAAACTTCCGTCTTTCTCTTTCGTCTTTTTCGTAAAACGTTTCCAGGTCTTGTGTGATTTGCTCGGCCGTCACATCCACCAATGACTTTGTGCCCATCAAACGGCCGCCAACTCCAGCAGCAACAATCCGTGGATTCTTTTTGTGAGCGCCAGCGGCAAGCCTGTTGAGCTCAAGCACATCAACACTATCCAAATTATCCTGATTCGACATTTTTTTTAGTTTTTTTTTTGGGAAATTGTCTTTTCTAACGAGAGCTGAAAAACTAGATGAAAGTCAAGAAAAAGACCTTGTATTCCCTTCGTTTTATATAAAAGCTAAAGTGTGGTGTGAAGATAAGCAAAGACTCCGGGTTTCAAAAGGGCAAAGATAGATTGGCTGGGAGGGCTTATTTAAACGACCGGATGCGCAAAAAGTAACAGGGAATTTGGGTGCGTTGTCTGCAGGATGCGGGTTTGAAAAGTTGGGCTCGCTGGAAATTCTTGGATATCCGAGGGTGACACCACCTGATTTTCCCGCCACCGGCTGACTGCAAGAAGCCACACGATGAGTTTTTCTACAGTGTTTGCCTGACTCAATTAAGAAGAGAGTGGTTTGGCTGTACACTGTGAAGAGGCCCATATAATTATTGAAATTACGTTAGTCTAATCTTGGATACAATTGCAAGAAAACGTGAAGACATATCCAATTGAAGATCCAGTGATTACAGGCCCTCGGAACTAATTCTATGGGATCAAGAAATGAGCACGGAGTTCCTTTAGCCCATGCCTCCAATTCGCATTATCTCTCTTCTTCACTCACACATTTCTTTTTTTTCTGGCGTCCCTAATTTGAATACTTTCGGGCGAGTGGACTGAGGATGCGGGCACGTTTCTTTTTTCTTAAATCCGTTTCTGGCATATGACGCGCGCATGCTAGGCCGCAGATTAAATTTGTTGGGCTTCAGGGGGGATCGCCAAATATGCAGGAGATACCGAATTTGCATCTGGGGCGCCAGGCGGTTCTTTTTTTCCTCTGATTTCTAAGCTGGAGACCACCATGCTCTGCTCTCGTCGTCTGAAAAGTAACTCGCCACACCAAACTAGTACGTTATTTTTCGGATTGTGCTGCATACTATGATGTCAGTATACGAATAATTCAGATACCAATGAAACTCGTTTGGATTTTGGCTTTGTTTCGAATCTTTTATAGCTTAATTGTGTTAGAAGGCATTGCGTAGACAGTTATCTGATAAATCGAAAGCAACGTGATCCGCGGGTTTCCACAAAAGTTATTGGCCGTTGGAGGATTTTTGTTATAGGAGGATCTTTGTATTTGGTTTATTACTTGTTCTTTCTTGAAAAAAAAAAGGTTATTTCTAGTATCGAAAAAATGACCCATTTCCTTTGAATCTTTAATTTGTTCAAGTGGCTGAGAGTTGGCCTTTTTTAGCGAACCCAAATATTTCACTGGAATTCCCAGGTCCGCTGATCATATACTCAATTTCTATACTTTCAACAGCAATTGATGCGCCAGTCTTTCTCAGAAAGATCTTCGTTTTGTCGAAGTAAACTGCATTTTAGATGTTTGATCTGAAATTGAGATTCCCGGCCAATTCCAGTGTTCAATTTATAGTGCCTAAGAATGAGCCAGTATATCGAAATCAACTGTCATTTGAAACACATTGAAATATGCTCGATATATGTTTGATGAATATTCCAAACCAAACTACCTCGAGTCAATGTTTGTATTTCAGACATGACTGTACTCCAAATTATTTACCCAATATAATTTTCTTACAAGATTGTTGCTTACCAAGCAAACCGGTACATTTCACGAATTCACCGTGCTTTCTTAGTGGTCAAGCAATCTAAAAAACCATTCCAGAAGACAAGATACTCATTGATCGGGGTGGTTTAATCTCAGAATTCATTTTAATTCCGGTTGGAAAGAATCTACAGGTGTCAGAAGGTGAAGAGAAAAGATATGCCAGCAACATAAAAAACATAGATTGGGGAACGTGGACTATCAAGAAGAATTGAAAATATGTTGGAGATTATGAGCCCCTGAAACCACTTCCTATAATTAAGTGGGTGTGTATTGGATCTAAATAGCACATCAAGAAGAACCGACAAGAAAAGTCCGTGAGTCGGACCTCTATAGTACGTCTCCGACGCAGATGCTAAGAATGATGTAGATAGCTAGAAGAGCCGACAACCTCATGGTAATATTGCAACAGTCAATCGACGGTCTAAGCCGACGAAATCATTAGTACATTGCTACATTGCGCTATAGATCGGTACACTTCCCATGAAACTAGGCGTAATATCTTGATCTATAATGGTCTTAAACCCCCTCCTCGCGATAATTAATAGGCCGGTTTTCAATCGGTATTTGGTAAAACTACCCGATCTGAAATTTCAACTTCCATATTAATACCGACCGTAAATCGTAAATCATAGCTTTTCCGCATGCATACTAGGAGAAGGTATACTAAGGCTGACCACCAGTCTTGAGCTAATTCTAGTCCATCCAATAGTATATCCCAATGCGTGTGATAAAAGCAAGCAAATCAAACCCAAGCAGAGCTGAATTCCCCATCTGAAATAACAGAAACTTAGGGGTTCAGCCTAAGCCTTGGAATCTGAAGCCCGTGTTTCGAAGAAATCTTGATACTTTTAAGGATGACTTTTAACAACCTGATTATTATCCAGCCTATTGCTGAGCCGAGGAGCTCGACAAATCATATCTCGAAATTATAAGGTCAAGAATACTGCCACAAAAGCTCTTATCTCTTGACTTATAGCTTGGTATAATGCAGGTGGAGCCATGTCGTTGACTGTACCAACATATGGGGCCCTAAGGTCACAAGGGGCATAAGAGATTTATCTACAGGGTGAAGACAATTGCGTAATTTCTGGATCTCGAAACCTAAGCTAGATGCAAATAATATATATATATATAGATCCATTTAACGAAATTTTCTCTATTATAATGTTTTTTTTTATTAACCCGAAACCAGGCGATCTATTCATCTACAGGTGTTGATAAATTCAACAAACCCGAAACCAGGCGATCTATTCATCTACAGGTGATGATAAGTTACTTTTCAGTGACACTAAAGTGGATGTAGCAATAGCCTTTAGAAGTAGATGAATTGAAGTCATGGAAGAAGAAGAGGAAAGTGATTCAGTTCACATGACAAACCTCACGTGAAATGGTCTTTCATACAGAAAAAAGATCTGACCTTTATGCTGTATCCCGTAGCTTTCCCCCAAATTGACATATCACTGAACTCCAATAAAAATAGCCGCTCCACAAAAAAAAACGGTTCGGGTGCTAGAACGTGTTGCCGACCCGACGTGATTCGGACGTATGCGTGACCCAAAGACAACTTCAAGAGTTTCCACAAATTGAATATGGGTCTGATTTCGAGTCCAGACTCCACTATAAGAGCCACCAGACTGAAAGAAGGGAAAAATGGTCATCTTCGCAATAAAAAAAACACGGTCCTTCATTCCATCTTGTGATATCTCACATTGAGCCCTAAGTCAAACACCTTAAATTGGATCGGAGGGTCCAGCGCACCGGCCAACGGTAGAGTTTGACATATAGTCTTTTTGCCATTGGCCACGTCAAAAACTGAGAGCCTATAATTTTAAGCCAACCAGCTAAATCTGGACAGAAGACGTGGTTGAGTCAAGTTTCTGCTCAAAAAAAGTGCACACAAATCCAACGGTCAAAGTATCTGGATTGGCAGGAAACTGGCAAACTACATCCCCAATTCTCAATCCTCATATTCTCACTCCTCATATTCTCCCTCCTTTTGTATAGTAAACCCATGGCTGCCCATTTTTCACCGGCGTCCAGGCCCATAAAAGTCTTTCAACATTGAGAATACTTCAAATCAAATTAAAAAACTTCTTGAACTCTCCAACTCACTTATAAGTAGCCCCCAATCAAATCTTTTAGCATCAATTATCATCGAGATTTCTTTCAATCATGCTCCCCTAATTGACCTACTTGAACTTCCCTGACCTTAGCTCCGGACTGCACACTACCCTGGTGGATCGATCTAAGGTCACCGCAATCGTGGGGAAAAATGTCTCGCGCTATTTGAGGCCTCACTTTCGCCCACTATCTCTGGCTCACCTCACCTCTCTTCATTGTTACAAAGATCGAGCATATTCTTTATCCTTGTTCTTACTTTCCACGAGCAAATATCCCACCACCACTTTTTATCACGTTTTCGATAGCGCTGATCTCTTCGACTTTTGCTGGCTTTCTCATAGACTGAAATAAACGAAAGCCCCGATTAGTGATTCTTGATAAATTGAAGCCTGTATTTCCTTGACCTCGTCTTCGCTAACATACCCGCCAGCTACCTGACTTTTTTCACAACCCGAAATTTCATCCACAAATCGGCGAGAATTTTTTATTTTTTTCCAGATTTTGCATCAATTGCAATCGAGTTCAGAGAATAAAGCATTTTTCGCTTCCAGGCAATCAACTATCTAGCTTAAGATCGGTACATCATCTTATCTTTGCAACACAGAAGCATTGATCCAAAAGATAACTATAGCGAGATAAGATAAGGTCCAGGAGCAAAGAGCAAAGAAAACTCACAAGGAACTTGTCTTCAACCCAATTGAGATTCGAACAGCATACTTCGGAAAGAATAACTTGCCGCCGCAGTTACCCCTTTGAATTTGCCGCCGAAACTACCCCTCAACATGTCACATAACTCGTCATTCCTGAGAGCCCCTCAATCGCCCGTGATGAACCACACCACCCAGCAACTCAACCCACACAAAACCTCGACGTCAACGAGAAAACCTTCAATTGTGGAGATGCTATCGTCGCCGCCACCCTTGCCCGTCGAGTCGGCGAATCCGTCCGACGATTTCAGTTTGTCTCGAAACACATCGATATCATCTAGGCTGTCATCCCTTGCCTACCAGTCGGCGCCTAATTTGGACTGGAGCGAGATCCCGCTAGTTGACTTGACCGAGCTGAATAAGCTTATCTCGATAAACTCCTCCTATTCGGTACAGCAGGCCTTTGAAACGTTGCTGACCAACGACTTAACGTCTTTGCCGGTGTCGCTTTCGAAAGACGGTCACGACTTGGCTAACTGCTTGTCGTTTGACTACTCAGACTTGAACACATACCTCTTGCTTGTCATGAACAAGATAAACATCAATGATTTGGCCTTGGGAGACGTCTCCGATGACGTGAGCGGTGCCGCTTTGTCTGCACAAGAGAAGCACGACCGCTTGCTTGCGTTCATCGCAAAGGCTAAGAAGGGTGAAGAGGTGCCTGTGGACTTCATCGTCAAGTTGCACCCAAAAAATCCTTTCATCAAATTTAAAGAGTCGCAATCGCTCTTTAAGGCAGTCGAGGCGTTTGGAAATGGCGTACACAGAGTCGCTATTCTCAACAACGAAAATAAGATAATTGGTATTCTTTCGCAAAGGCGCACGCTTCGGTTTTTATGGGAAAATGCTCGGCGCTTCCCATCGCTTGAGTTTCTTCTCAACTCAACATTGCAAGATTTAAAAGTAGGCTCCACTAGTCCGCTCACAATCTACGGCGATCAGCCATTGATCGAAGCATTACAAACCATGTTCCATCAGCGAGTATCATCGCTTGCTATCATCGATAGAAACAAGTGCTTAATTGGAAACATATCAATTGTTGACGTGAAGAACGTGTCGTCTACGAAGAACTCCCACTATTTGTTCAAACCCGTCATGAATTTCATCTCGTATAACTTGTCTCAAAAAGGTATCGAGCGTGGCCAGGATCAATTTCCTATCTTTCACGTAAACAAGCAGTCATCTTTGGGGAGAGTCATTGCGAAGCTTGTTGCTACTCAATCGCACAGACTATGGATAGTTGAAACCAAGTCGACATCGGTACACTCTACTCCTTCTACTTCGTCTGCTTCAGGAACGTCTACATCCCATTCTTCGGAGCCAACTTCTACGATTGAAAACATTTTGTCCGATTCTACCACAATTCAACAGGAGGCTGGCCGTCCCGGAACGCTCATTGGCGTAGTCACCTTGACGGATATCCTCGGATTATTTGCCCAGCACAAGTCTGGAGTTAGGATTGATCCGCAAACAGCTAGAAACAATAGAAGAAGATCGTCCACATCAACGACAAGATCATCTATCGACAGTTTGCTGATCAATGTGGCTGGACCAAGTGCTTCTACTGCTCCTACCACGCCTCAGAGTTTCAATGTCCAGCTTAACCAGGATATTTTCAGAAATACCTACAGATCTACTAAAGATTGATCCCACATGACATTATTTAGTCACAGCAGAGCTCAGAACGGAGCTGATATTTTGCCGATGGTGGATTTTCTCTCATTATTAGTGTAAGCAAAATAGCGCTACCACAGCCACCATGCTCACATACATCAAATATACATCTAGATAGAAAGACAACTAACTGAACAAGCGTGCCTCTTGCGATTGTACTTTGTGTATTGGACATGTCATGGGCGGCATTAACCATGAGCATGAAATCTGGGGATGCTCCTAAAGACCTGCACATGACTGGTTCAAAGTACGTAGACACCCTATCGCTCTATAATGATACAAAGGTTGATTATAATTTCAAGCGTACCATCTGAAAACCCCAAGATAGACACCAGGTCCGTATTTAAAAGAAAATTGATTAGGATCTTTG
>JAKTYA010000047.1:0-11700 GCA_030561745.1 Metschnikowia gelsemii
GTAGTATATGAATAAGATACCATCGAGCAAAGCAAAACTCACGTTGATTTTTTATGTGTTTTTGAACTACACATCAGGTGCCCTATCTCTTCTCTTTATCTGTCCACTGTTGACATGTCCCTCACGTAACGAACTGAGAACTGCATCAATCAACGCAACTCGCATGTCAAGCATGTCGCGGTTGTACAGAACGGCCTGCACCAAGCGCCGGAGTTCGGCATACTCCTCTTCGTACTGCGGCTCGAGCATGCGGAACCTTGGGAAGTCTACTGACTGCTCGCCAATAAACGACTCGAAAGATTGGAGCATATCCGCAATGCGTGCCAACACGAAATTGAATTGCTGTTTTTCATCGTAAAATGCTGGCTTAGACACAGGATCGGCTCTGGGGAAAAGGGCGACGGAAGTGCTCTCTTTGGTGGGACGTGGATTTGCATCCAAAGAAGGCATCATGGAAGATCCTGATGTTGAAGGAGCTAATGTTGGGGATCCTAATGTTGTAGGAGCTAATGTCAAAGACACTGATGTCGTAGACACTAATGCTGTAGACGCTAATGTCGTAGACAATGATGTCGTAGACACTGATGTCGTAGGCACTAATGTTGTAGACACTGATGTCGTAGACACTAATGCTGTAGACACTAATGTTGTAAACACTAATGTCGTAGACACTGATGTTGTAGACACTGATGTCGTAGACACTAATGTCGTAGACACTAATGCTAAAGACTCTAAAATAGTGGCCCCTAATGTGGCAGACACTAAAGTCACGGCAACTATTATTGTAGGTCCTAAGGTGATAAGCTGCTGCATGTTGTCTGGAAAGAAGAGCTGGGAGATACACTTTCAGAAGCAAAGTTTTGACTTTTTGGGGTGCTTCAAGCAATTATAAATACCCTCACGTGTAACGAACAGAAGCGTTTCCGGATTTATCAATTGGACCTTAATCCCGCGTCTATTGTTCGGATTAATGTGAGCTGAGTTTCTTCAAGTGTTTTAACAATGAACAACTCCTGCGAATAAAAGAGAGATTGAGAGAAGTCATGAATAGCCGAGTTTCTGGATATAAGCAGTCCCAAAGTATGCTAGCCAGCATAATCATGCAATCCCGAAAGACCAGGTACATATTTAAAACGTAGATCTGTAAATAATTCAGTTTGCCCCTTTGTCTTTTTTTGCTGCGGAACTGATCAATTTATTACACGCTTGCAGTCACAAATCATCTCATTTGCATCGCATGTTTTTCGGTGAAACTTGCACTGGCAGCAAATACCGGAACCACGTCCGATCAGAATAATTCCGGTTTTCTGCTAAACAAGCTAAGTAGGGATTCTCTATGCCGATCTCTTCTTTAAAAACGAAGGTAAGAGGCAAAGCTCAAAATTATGGCCCGGCTGTCTTGGTATTTGTGTTTTTGGTTTGAGGAATTTCACCTCATACTGAAGCAGCCTAATTAGTCTTTTCTGCCTTGATCTACAAATGGTCAGCTGGTGCATCTCCTAAAGTCTCGTGCCGCTCACAGATTTGTCCTTTGGAGTGGATGCTTAGAGTATTCAATTGCTAATTGGGTGCATAGTCTAAACTCTAGTATTCGGAGA
This sequence comes from Metschnikowia gelsemii, assembly GCA_030561745.1. Taxonomy (NCBI): domain Eukaryota; kingdom Fungi; phylum Ascomycota; class Pichiomycetes; order Serinales; family Metschnikowiaceae; genus Metschnikowia; species Metschnikowia gelsemii. The sequence continues at coordinate 1,599 of JAKTYA010000047.1, forward strand.
AATAGACCAGCTCATAACCTCTGTAGGCTTCAAGCAGACGATCAGAATCCATTGGGCTTACCATAAATAGGCTTCTTCATATCTATAGGAATAGAAGTAAGTCTCCCCTTTTTCCCAATTGATGGGAGTATGAGGGGAGCATTTGACATTGAGAGTAGTACACTGTGGCCGGCAAAGACAGAACGGTCAAGGTCAAATTCCTTTCAGAAGTCAAGATAATATGAATTGAATTGATCAAATATCGAACCCTTTTGAACTAGTATAGAAGAAATGATTCTTTTGTTGTCTCATATTAAAGAATTCATGGTCCATGGAGTAAAAGAGAAAGAATTTTTGTTCCATGGAGTAGATGAAGGAGATTTCTTGTACCATGGAGTCAATGAAGAATTCTTGTTCCATGGAGTAAATGAGAAAAAAATCTTGTTCTATGGACTGAGCAAGAAAGAATTCTACAGGGCCCAAGCGAGAAAGAATTCTCCGTGGACTAAGCCAGAAAGAATTCTCCATGGACTAAGCCAGAGAGAATTCTCATTCCATGGACTAAATGAGAGCCCAAAACCCACGAACGAAGAGATGGCGCCGGCATTAATATCTCGTTAAGCTAGGCGATCTTCATTGAGAATCCTTGAGGCTAGATCTCGCTTAAAAAACGATAGAAGGGGCAAGTTTTGTCAATTCAATTATGGTGCTGAGCTGGCGATGAGCTGGTGATGAACCTGTAGACTGGAATAAACTTTTGCAAGGGGGACATGTCTTGAAAACTGTCTTTTGTTTTTATCCAAAGAATAGAATAGATTACAGGCCAGTCGATTTCACGTAACTACAGGCCCCATGTTTCTCGGTATATCACACGCAAATGTTTGGGGTTGAAACCCTGCCATCGTGGAACAGCTTTATTTCATATCAATTACGACTCCGTAGCACGACTCGAGAAAATACCGGGCCAGTCACAGAAATGAAAGACTCACCAACCGTAAAATCCATTCTAGCGACTATTCTTGAGTGAATCTCATTGTGCCCCATTGTGCCCCAATTGAGCCCAAACAAAATCAGCTTCAGTATAGACAAAATGCTCTAGAGATATGAATCTATACGAAAATAAGACATGGTAATTTCAATTTCGCTGACGTGGCTTTTGCGACAGTGCTTGTTTGTATTTGGAGAACACATCACTTATGTTCACGATGGTTGTGAAACGATATTTCCGAGGCCATTTCACCTCTTTTCACGCAGTCGAGAAGGGCAAGGAAAAGCAAAGGCTAGATCACCAAACAGCTTCTTAGTTGTAGTACATTCATGTTGACGTGGACGGCACCAAACAGCTTCTTAGTGACGGTACATTCATGTCGAAGTGGACTGCTTTATTGAAATCCATGATGGAGCGGGTGCATCTTGTGTTCAAGAGTCCAGCTATGCCTATACTCAGCAAGAATATCTCATTTGGCATGTGCACCAGGCAATCAATTAATTCACAGACTGGATCAAGAAATATGAGAAAGGCTAGTTTCACAATAACGCCCATTATTAGTGGTCACCGTTGGAGTTGTCGAAAATTAGCGCATAGCCCGGACAGTTTCTTACAACAATAAACAAGACAGGTAAACGTCAATAAAATTTATGCCGTAAAATTGAAGGGAGACGGCTTGGCTCCACAGAAAATTTGGGATGACAACAAGTAAAATCAGCTAGTTTCAAATAAAGAGACAATTGTTATGGCGTTCAAGAAAAAGGAAATATAAATTGACGAGGGAACTCTATTGGATGAGCCTACTCAAAGAAATGGACCGCTTGCAGATGAATCTTTGTGGCTCTTTTATGTTCTTTATTTCTCCTCTGATGAAATGAATTTCAAGCTTACTGAAACTATAAAGGGATGAGGACTCTCAAAAAATTTTTCAAGAAGCGCCAACACAACATACTTATGAGATTGAAGGCTCTTTATTTCCTGGTTACCCTGTGCTTTGCATCTATGACCGCATTTCGTGGCGTGTTATACTTTTCCATTGTGAAGAATAATGTTAGAACTTGCCACACTTTAGGGGTTCACAGAGGAAGGCTAGTGGCCAACGATCGTACCGTATATTTTGACTACAACGGCTCACGGTCCTTGGTTGAAAGTGACTCACAGAGGTATTTGAGGCTTGCAAGGGATGGTAAACTTATTTTGTCCAAGCATGAATACGTTGGATTCGACATAACAGCTGTTCCTTACTCATTCTGGAAACATCGTTTTTCCTTAAATCGCGATACCAGATTCGAGCTATGCCCTGACAGGCTGATTGGATACCACAGCGAGTGTTCTGGGGCAGTCGAAATCCACATGGACTTTGAGATGTGTTGGCCATTTTTCTCCGAGGAGTTTTTGTGAGTTGCCAATTGATCTGGTTGTTCTTGTAGCAGCTGGTGCTTTTGGTTAAAGCTTCTGTTCATTCATTTGTCCTACCGAGAGGCAAGATTGCAGAAAGTGACTCATTTGCCATTGACTGATTGTGCGTTTGACCCAGTCATCATATAGGAGTGCTCCCCTGTACTCTTTGTCTGGAATTGAGAGATACTTTTAGAGTCAAGGCAATTGAATTTGTGAAGTAGCAAGGTAAAGCTTGGGTTTTATCCTTAAACAAGAATATACACACTTTGACTTGACTCAAAGAAGGGACACAGACAAGGTGGTTTATGCGGGCGAAAAGCGAAATACTTGAGCCACTGCAATGTCCGAATTAGGGTTCTAAGGTAGCACAGATATCAGTCCTCATGTTCTGGATGCGAGGTAGGATCAAAATCCATCCATACCAACTCACTTAAACAGCTTCCACGTGCTCAAGTTGTGAGAGTATCTTGTATCCCCTTTTGTCACATAACACACGACTTGTATCGAAATCAAGTGATCCGCTGAAGTCTTCATAAGCCAAAAAACTTGATCACATGGTCTGGGGTGTGATTGACCCAGTTACTCAGTGTAAACATATAACATGTATATCTGTTTCATGAAATCGTTCGTCTGGCACACAGTATTTATATACCCCACGGGAAATGTTCATTTGTACTAAAATTAGTTGGGTGGTGAAGCCGGGAATACCATTTCTCATTAACCAATACGACCCCAACAATTTATCAGCCAGGTCTCGGATGCCAGAATCACTCAATGTGCTGAATAACATGGTCTTCTTTAGTGATTTCCCTTAGAATCTTATTGTGAATATTCAATCTCTGAAGAAGTTCAGTCCAGTCAGGTCTCACCGTGGTGTGACAAACTTACACCATGTCTTTCTTTGAAGGAGCGAGTTCTATTGCATTGCCACACAAAATTGCTTTGAGCTGACCGATCAGAACTCCTTGAACAATAAATGCTATTTCAGCTCCTTCACTATATCAGCAGAACTGAGACTCATAGGGGGAAAATGGACAGTCTTGTCCTGCTCTAAACTGTTTCAATGAATGTGGCCTTGAAAACCTAGAGTTGCTCATAGTTTCAAGCACTTACATAACAACGTATATGTACAAGAGTATAATCGCTGATTATATTGGAGTCGGAAAGTTTCCACAGAAAATGCTGCGGTCAAAAACCAAATTCTTCAAGGTTGACTTCCACAATGGGGGTGTGAAATCTTACCCCACGTACCTGGTTTTGGAGGCTGTGCCAATCGGTCTTCGGCTTTAGCAATACAGAAAATTTTCCGCCATTTCCCTATAGAAGAGTTCACTTGTGATGCTTTGCACTGAAAAAGCTCACCTGCATCAAAATGGATTGCCGGACGAAACAATGAAGAGATGTGCTGAGGTGTCCTCAGATGCGTGGTGAGCCACAATAAGTTTTCTAGAGTTAATCCCGCCTAGCCAAGTTGCTCCTTCACTATACTTATGTTTTGGATCAATTTCGAAAACTTTGTCCCGTGCATATCGAAATACTGAAACGTTGGAGCTTTCAAAAGCCTCATGTAAATTGTATATTCGCACATGGCATTTCGACTCGCTAAATGTCGTCCTGAAACGTTCAGGATCATTCAGAATCTACTTAACCATTTTTTTGGAAAGGGGTATGAGTTGCTCTGGCTAAACCTCCACGAGAAGCTGCGTTCAAATAGTGGTGGAAGGTTAGACCTCGACTGAGAGAGCATTGTATTAATATTGCAAAGATTGGATTGTCTCGCTCACATGTGGCTATGAGTTAGTCCCCTAATGAGGAGTTGGCTTTTCTACTTTACCCCAATTATTGGCAAGTCTTGGAATGAATTTAGCTAAGAGTAATATCCACTACCAAGTCGCCGGCTTCCATTATCCTCGCAACTATCCTCGCAACTATCCTCGCAACTCTGCTGACCAATAAAAGGCTTCCACAACGATCAGTAGAAAGCCGTGTCATAGACATTCCTGATTGGGAAATGCCTCAAGAATGCTTCAAGCCCCGATTTCTCTGTATATTCTATCACTTTCTCGTGAAACTACGTATAATAGTTGCCGTCGAAGTAAGATGGCCGTATCCACAAGGCAATTATAAATGCCAGGCTGTGCACCTTTGATACATTTCGAGACAATGGCATGGAGTGTGGCAATTACCAAAATAAGAAAAGCCCACAGCCCCACTTTCTCTTTTCTGATTCTCCATAAAGTGCATCCTTTGAATCTGATTGGCCACGAGCCTAGGAAACGGTTTCTGGATCAAGATAATCACAGACAGACGGAGGAAAGGCATTCTTACTTTCAGACTTTTCTTTGAAAGGCGTTCTTTCTCAGAGTCTAAGGACGACAGCTTCGCTGCCTTCTTTATTTCTTGCAAATATTGAGATAAACTCCGAATAGCTCCCACGGCTTCATCAGTCGCAACTTGATAAATTTTACTGTCTCTATATTCCCATGTGAGTAAAAGAGTCAATAGTTCTTGTTAGGAGGCTATAGCACTGTTTGCAAGAATTTGCCGGCGTATCAAACAATATTGATTTATTACGAGTACTTTATTGCACACCCCCATTTTACTCCCTCCAAATACAGGAAGCAAAACGCAGAAAATACATAGACCCTGCCAAGCCAGATTGCGGGATTCTTCACTTAGGTGAGTTACGGCGCCTTGCCGCTTATTGTGGAACTTCGTTGTTTTACCCTGTTTACGCTCAACGACTACGTTGGCGATCTTCGCATATATAAACGTTAGTGTTCCACCTCTCGTTATTAGAAGCTCCAGACTGATACTCTAGAATATCTGGGACCAACACATTAGTGTCAGCTGTCACATACCAGAAATCTGATAAGAATGATAATCTTTGGGGCCTTCTTTCTTCGAAACCTTGCACTTGCAGTTGAAATCGTGCACGAAGGAACCCTCCTCGTCTTTTTTTGCGATCTGCAAACTAAGCCCAGCGGTATTAGAATCGGGTTTGATGGCCAATCGCTAAGAGGCAATGATGAGTTGTTTTTTCTAGGATATTCAGTGGAAGATACGGTTTTTCAGACGGAGAAGAATCAGTACTTGAGTGTGAGTTGCACAGGCCAATTGACTTTGGACAAATACGTTCATGGAGGGTTTCGTTTGGTACAAGACCCAGCCTTTTTCTGGCATAAGACTGTCCAGTATAGAGGTGACGACATATTCCAGCTTTGTGGCGACGGCCTGGTGGCTTACAAATCGGGATGCAGAGGTGCACGCAACGTCCACATTGTCTATGAGCTCGACAGCCCGGTCTCTGGATACTTTTTTGAATAACCAGGAGGATTATCTCGTACATACAATTGTGTACTGATGCCCCGACCGTCTCTTTCAACAATTGCAGTGGTTGCACAATCGTCTCTTTCAATAATTGCAGTGGTCGTGCAATACGTTAAATAATAATAAATGTTATTATTATGATAATTATTACTATCACTACCACCACAATATATTTCTTTATCCTCAAAGATTCAAGCCCTTGTCTTCTTGAAAGCTTTCTCCCACTTTCATTGACTTTGAGTGATCAAGAGCTGGAGATGTATTGGCCAAGTGTGACGAAGTGTCCTACAGACTTTCCTAGAAGGACAGAGGTTTTAGATCGAGAGGCAAATAGAAGCTTTGGGGTGTAGGAAGGGTGTATCTAGTATAGTTCTACATTCAGTACATTTCTGGTGAACAAAGCTGAGAGAGAAATATGTATCTAAATGCCTATCTTGTAGGTGACTGAACCGGAATGTTGGATTTTAAGAATATCACTTCTCTGTGGGCAGCCTTAAACAATTAAGAAGAAACGGGCGAGAACACTCCTTCATTCGGGAAGGACACGCTAATCTAGACTTAACACATATCGCTCTTCCAACAAAAACTTGATTAGCAAGGATAAGCTGGAAACAGCAATGTGTATATAGTCAAAATTGCCGAAAAAGAGCAAGCCTTGGAAGAAAATAATGTTCTGCCTTAGAAATCATCGTTTATGTGGATAAGCATACGTTTGCTTTGCATAACGTGTGTTTTAAGGCCGCTGCTTTATTTGAGAAAACGGTTCATTTGTAGTAGGTGATTTCCAGAGTTGGTAGGATTGAAGATTTACTCCGGCTTGCAAGAAAACGCTCTGTGAACTTCATTTAGCTACATTTAAAGCGAGAATGTCGGGATTATCTTCAGTATGATAAATATATGAACCGTCAAAGCTAAACGTTTGAATCGTCAAGGTGCCTGACTCCCATGTGATGAGATCCAATCTTGAAAAACCACAAAGCTACATGAATTGCTTAGAGTGGAAAATTGCTTAGAGTGAAAAGTTCCCATGTTCTGGTTAAGCTACGTATTTGAGAACTACTTGTCGTTCGTGGAGAGAACGGATCTTCTAGTGGTTTAGTCTGTTTATGTATATACGAAGTTTAGCCTCATAGTGCTATGTTGGGCAGGACAGGAAGTTCTACGAATCATGTGAAGTCGCCTTCATCATGTAGTAAAGAGTGAGAAGTACAAAGGTGGCACAATGGCCGAGCCGGCTGATATCTCCAGTACCAGACCCATGGTAAACAGCTGGATAGGGTCTAAGAGATCAAAGACTAATCAGACTCTCATAGGTGAATTGAACCCAAGTTGTGGCTTTTCACAAGAACAGCCTGAATCTTTTCTCGATCTTCAAGATCTTTCTCTTGCCTCTGCGCATAATGAGTGATCAAACCTTCTCAATCATTCAGCTGTATCGAGTTTGCTGGCTGCGGTTCTCAACTATGAACTAACCACAGTATACGGGGAAGATTCTAACTGGGAATGTCTTCGCTTTCTCTCTCAGGTACCTTTAACAGCTCCGGAACTTCTTTATGGCAACTGGGAATGACATTAATACATTGTACTGCGCTAAAAGGGAGGGGGGAAGGGGCGTGGCATAAGTATGGCAATGATTTTCGAGAATATTCCTGAAGTGCATGCCCTACAACCAGACTCTAAGGGCACCTTCATTCCATGAGCCCAATGAGAAGACTTGGATAGAGAGCAGTATGACCGAAGAGGCCTATAAGGATATCACAATTGCCCTGCCAAAGTTGAAGACACAGAAATGTCGCCAAAAGGCCCAACCCTCCAAAAACAAGGAGAATTTCAAATGGCCCGTGTCGTGAACCACATGGTCTGAGGAACATATATGGGTGCACGCAAAAATAACCACAAATGTGTGTCACCTGGGAAACAAAATCATGAAAAGAATGGAGGACCTCACGTTTTGAGGTATCACACCATAGGAAAAGTATCGACAGAGCTTGAGGGGCATCAGATTCCAATAAGGACGACTAGGGACAGCTAAGGACAACTAAGGACAGCTAAGGACAGGTTATTGCTACCGCATTTTATCCTGGCCGTCGATAGAACGTCCAGAAAGCCTCATGATTTCATCAAAGAAACAGAAGGGCTACCCTTTATTTCCCGGTAGAAATTATCATAGCGAGTCAGGTGACTGGTTTGTGGTGATCATCCTCGCCAGTGAATTATCATTATTCAGACATGATATCACCGAGTCGAAAAGCAGTGCCATTAGGCGTGGAAATTAGGCATGCTTATTGCTTATTAGGCTTGATAATGGGCTTGATAGTAGGCTTGATAGTATGCTCGATAATGGGCTTGATAGTAGGCTTGATAATAGGCATAGCAAAACTGTAGCCATGAACACGTTCATACAAGTGGTGGTCAGGGTTTGCTATGACGGAACACAAACAGCCAATAACATCCCAAACTAATGGCACGAGATAATAGGCAGCTCGTATGACGTACATGATCGAGGAGAAGTAAACTTTCATTATTCCCGAGGAAAACAATTCTCAGGGAGTAAAGGTCTCTGAGGGTTGCATGTCCAGCTAGTATAACTTGATCAAATCGAACCAAGCCTAAACCCAATATGCCAACATCTCCGCATGGAATGATCTTTTTCTCAGATAAAAACTCACAAAGGACCATGAATAGAGTCTTCACATTTCGTTTTATCAGAATGAAAAATCAAAAGAGAGCCTTGAAAGGATTCACCAGACAAATTTCCGAGAAATCATCGGGACAATTGACTCCATATAATTTGATACAAGCTCCTCATAAACCCCCTCCCCCGGTTTCATGACCCAGCGAAGAAATCGATACGACAGAACCTGAACCTCTATCGGAGAAAATGAGAGATTGATACTGGTATGGACACGTCGCGGTACCGAAACAGCCAGGCTTGTGATCGCTGTACAGTCTATTCCTTGAAGGCGATAGTGGACTTCCACAAGTGCTGCAGAACACGCATCAGGCTAATCATTGCAATTTCCCGGATTCTATTGCAAGCGACAAATGTGGTGAATGATCGTAGAAGTTCTGAGTCCACAAGGACAAGCTTTTTTTGGAATGGATCTCTTCTTTGCTTTCTTGTGCTAACTGGTCATTTTTGATTATTGAATTGTCCAAGAACTTGAGCCATACATTAGATTCTGATGGGCGTCCATAGAGTATCATTTAATCCATTCTGCTTATGCGTAGGATCTGGTGTTTGGAATTTGCTCGGTATTCGAACTGGAGGAAATTGTGTTTCGGAGATAGATTCTTATTTAAGGAATCCAAAAGAGATGGTGTATCTTTTATGAAGAGTCTTTCTTCGCCACTTAATTCTCCTTCCTCTTGATAGATTACATCTTGAAAGTCCCAATCCGCTATTGAGCTACCCAACTGTGTGATGAATGTTTATCAATTGGTAGGAGCACATCTTCAAAAGCAAGTCTTCGGCTCCTAAGATCAGCTCCAATGCCGCCCAGTATCACGCACATTGTGGAGCGTACCACCCACGCGTACTTCGAATGTCCAGTTTTCATCGAAACCTGGCAACCCGCTGGGCTTATTTTCGAAAACCTCTCCCCTCTTGTCGGCCAAGTCAATAAGTTCCTCTGCTTTTTGCGCGTCCTCATTCTGTCTCGATGACAGGTTCTGAGGGCGCCGCAGTCGTCTAAGCAGCCTGAGTAAAACGACAGTTGCTCTGCAGCTACAATATCAACTGTTTTTTCTCCCAGCCGACTCCGTAGAATCCATATCTAGACATCTTTGGCAAATCCGTGCACCCCTAGCGATGCTGCTAGATTTATCGTCCCTAGTACCTCCGGAAATCGGCGTCCAAATCTTCAACCAACTTCTGCCACATGATTCGATGCAAGTGCTTCTGACGCTTCAAATCGATTTGAAGCTGCTTCGAAATACGCAGAGCTTGGTTGTTGGGTGGCTGCGCGTTACGCGCGTTTTACGCCAAAATTACGATTTACGAAAATTGGGGCCATCGTAATCACCACCATAATTCAAATTACGTTTTTGGGAGCCATCGTAATCACCATCGTAATCGTAAATCGTAATTTGTGGCGTATTTTGTCGTAAATATTTCGTAATTTATCGTAATTTTTTTTTAAAGAAACAAATCATATTACAGGAAGCCACTAAAAGTGACCAAAAACTATAAAACTATAGAGAAAAAAACCTGCAACACGTCTGGATAGAATACTGAGCAATGAAGAGCTCCGACTTTCCCAAGCCTTAGCTCCTCCTCCTTACAAAAAGATTACAACACCACAATTTCGCATATGGTCTCCCACTACACTACTCAGTGTGGCTCTCTGCAGCTTAACTAACATTGATCGGACGGGAAATAGTGCTTTATGCAGGATCTGGTCG
>JAKTYA010000048.1:0-10707 GCA_030561745.1 Metschnikowia gelsemii
TGGTAAGGAGCCTGGTAAGGAGACTCGTAAGGAGACCGGTAGAGAGGCTTCGGACTGGTGAAGGCGCAAGGAGGTTCCTGAACCAAAGGTGGCGCCTGGCATGAGGCTGGGAATGTAGTTAGGGACTTCCATAGTTACACAATTTTCGGTACTAGCCTAGGCTAGAGGCATACTTGATCATATCTTCTCGAAAAAAGAAGGTTTTGAAAATGGATTGATTCGTGAGAATTGTCCGTTTTTGAAAGAAGAAACTGGGAGAAAGGAAGCGTCGCTCATATGCTCACCGCTATTTTAGTCTCACGGTCACGGTGCGAAAAATACCCGCTTTAAGGATTATTTTTAGTTACTTACATTTTTCATTCATATGATATGTCACCGTTGAAGAAGTTATGAACCAATAATGATTCGGAGGAGCAAGAAACAACGATTGAACTTGCTGAACAGATTTAAAGATAAAATCTGTATCCAAATTCGGGAATGCAGCAAGTGTATGGAAAGCTCCCCCATCCGCCCTCGAAATTCGACTTCAAGGCGTTAAAATTCGGCTTGTTGTGCGTGGCAACAGCCATAAACTGACCAAACTTGGAAAGGATCTTTTTCGTTACTAATAAACTCAAATGGGTATCTGTCGCTTGCCCTTTCGGCCCAGGAGTGGGGCAGCTTTGGACGAGTATTTACTTGTGATACGAGGTGAAGAATCAACTCAAGTTGTCGATATGAATTGGGTTTGTGAGTTCATTAAAATAACAAGGAAAGGAGCTATCGACGAGGTTTATAAGACGTTTCAACTAAAAAAGGGCTCTGTGAGGATAGAATAGTCTCTCAACGATGGCTTGACCGCGTCCAAATTACGTTGTTGACGTATAAGATGACCATGGATGACATTTTTAACTTAGATGAGACTAGTTTACAATGGGAGTAACGACCGTCAATGAAGCTGTATCGAGCTCCAAGTCTGAAGGTTGAGGGCCGGTCACGCAACGAGAATTTAGTGGGTGCGTGAACGCAACCGAGTGCTCAAATGCTTCAGGTGCGATGATTCCTCCATTAGTTATTGTCAAGGGGAGATGACTCATCGGCTCTGGGGACGTTCAAAGAATTGGCGCTCAAGCTCAACTCAAAATGATGGTTTTTCAACTCATTTGGACCTCACTGGCTTTAACATCATCTAATCCCGCTGACAAGTTCTCGCACGAAGGGCAAATACAGACTTTGGATTCTTGACGGCTATGAGAGCCATATGAAGCCTGAATACATTACAGCATGCCACCATATCCACTTCATCCTTATAGCTTCTTGGTATCGAGTGTTCTTTGGTTTTGAAGTCATCTTACGGATAGTGCGTTCAGTAAAGAATCAAATTTGCGGGAAATACATTCGAAAAACTGCTTATAAACCTCAGACTATGGAAAACAGCTTCGCAGCCGCAGGGATGTTGCCTTTTGATCCGAATCGAGTGTGTACATACTAACCATACAACCTGGAATGCCACCGGCGCAGATAAGTGTGGGAACTGCTCAGACACCAAATACTCTACGCAGCATGGTTGAAATTCAATCTGAGATAACAAAAATCAGACTTCTTCAGCAGCAATTCAAAAGACCCGCCCAGCTCTGCTAGAAGGATACCCAACAGACCAAGCAAAATATCCCAAAACAAGTATCAAAAGCTAATTTTTGTGGCATCAAACTCTCGAGGAATTTTAGAGCCTGACAAAAGCAAGAAGAGTAAGGAGCGGTCCATGAAGCCAGTCGAGTGCACTGACGACATTTCAGTGGCCGATATGTACGATTTGTTTTCCAATGAGCTACAGCCAGAAACAGATCAAACCGAGATAGGCGGCTTACGGGGTGTGGCAACTTCACGGCGGAGCGATGCACTACCAAGTAATTGACGAATTTGCCGAGGTACGCAACATACAAGATATAGGTGGTCTAGCAAACCCACTGAGTTTCTTTCCACATCTTTTAGCTTAGATGGTGTGAAATACCGAGCTCAATTATGTGGCACCAATCTTGCGTGACAGTGAGACTGGAACCTCCCAAATGCCTTGGTTGTCCCTGAAGAATTCGAAGATCGTGATGTAAGGCCTTATAGCACTTGGAGCATGCTGGACTCTTCGAATAAGGCTATGTTCTATAAGCTTAAACCGGATTTCCATGGATTACACGGAGATGAGCATTCGGAACTTTCTCATTGTGCCAGTTTAAACCCTAAATTGATGAATGAGAAGCTCAGTGAGTATTTCCTAGTGTCTCGAGATATTCCGTTGAATTTATCGCCGGCTTCGAAGGACGCGGTGCTTATAGATTGTATGGCACGTTCTTCATCAAAGTTCGTATTTGCGTGTGGCTTTTCATTATGGGTCTTCTTGGGATTTGCGACTACAGTCTCTGCTGGTATAGAGAGTGCGAGACGAGAAATTATGCTAATGTTATTTGGTCGCGTTTGGGTAAATTTTGAGGACGCCAATCTCAATATAGCAGACGCTGCTTTTGTGGAGCTGGAGCCTCAGGTGAGGTATTGGTGATCTTGCAAGAGGAGCTGTATCCAATGAATTTGTTCTCAGGTGAGGCAGACAAGATATTTTCTTGATTTTGAAAGAATCATCTTTGGAAGTCCCAATATATCTGAAGACATTGCTCTAGGCTCATTAATTTGATTAAAGGGTATACACGTGTCAACTCAAAGTATTATCCCAAATCGTGCTTCCCGACAATGGCTACGTGACTGGGATATAACTCGGCATTTGAGGCATTTGAAGCAAACACTTATCGTCCCTTTATGTTTGCGAAGGGCACTTTTTCATTTCAAAAGAAAAACACATACGGCAGCATTAATCAGCAATAGATTTCGGAGTAAGTCTGCTCCGACACTCTATGCCAGTAAATTAGTCATGAAAAAGCTAGCGACTTTATCTTTTCAGGATATGACCGTCTGTTGGATTCACGGAGCTCGAACAAGACAAAAAATAGCATTCCTGAGTCGGTCTGGCCCGGATACTCAGGCGCAAGCAACTGACATATGGACTTGAAGAATTTTTCCAGCAGGATCACTTCTCGTTTTTTCAAACAGCGAGCTCCAGATTCTTTTTGAAGGTTTATTCAGCAATGTCTACCATAGCGCACCTGAGCTTGGCGAAGAATGAAAACATAAGTCCAAGGAGGCCCATTAAAAGAGAGAAGCCATGCGCCCAAGAATATTTTCTGACGAGTGAGCCGTTCTTATACACGGCTAAAAGGAATTGTTTGTTCCCGAGAGACAATAAGGTAAAGAACTTGCCACTCCTGGGTAGAAAGCTTGTATCTTGCTGACAATGTTGACTCGTCCGTTCCCTTAATCGAAAATATCCAAAAGCCATCTCAGAAAATACAGCACAGAGTCAACCACATAAGTCAGCCATACATCTAAGAATACTCGAGAAACTTCACAGATTTTCAGCCATACAAACCTAGCAATAAGAGATCACTCTCTCCATTTCACCAATGAAGATACTTCAAGGCAAGAATGACCTTTGCTACCAATCAGTCATTTTCATCAGGATATGATTCGCCAAAACTTGTAACATGTACTTCGCCAGGGGATACTGATACTCAAATACCAGGGATAAACTTAAAGGCTTTTCAGGCAATTCTAGAAACATTGCATGCCAAGCCCATAAGAGCTTTGTGAGTCGAGCAATGGTAGATGCGTCTTTTGCGGTGACGTCGGGTTTTCCATACTCATCAAACATCGCCAAAATGCCGACACTTACCTGTATGACTTTATAAGCAAGAATGTGGCCCTGGTCGCCGTCCATGCGAAAAAACCGGAGTAGTTCTGCGGAGTCCCGCATGGTCTGATAAACGTGAGAGGCAAATCGAAATTGGTCTTTGACCTCAGGTGGGACGCGAGTGATGAGCTGATAATGATGAGTGATGGTAGCAAGCTGCAATTCAATGCCGTGCGCATCTTTTTCAAACAGCGGGGAATCAAAATAGTGGTTGTTGTTGATAAAGAGACGGAGGTGTACAAGGAACCAATGTAGTTGTTCGCGTGTTTTCAAGATCATTGCCATCTGACTACGGGCATCCAACTCTCGTTTTTCAATAGATATTCGCTCATTGTTCTGCACGTTTAAGTAATTTGACGAGTCAAAATTAAACGAGTTGGTGTTTGGAGGCGTAACAGTGGGATAAACACTGTTGCTCGAGTGTGGGCTTTTTTCTGCCTCTCTTTCAAAAGATTTGTTATTCTTCAATAGCAAGTGATAAGGGCCGTGAACCGACATTGCTGAAATGAAGCTGCGGGACCAGACTATGAATATACTCAAAACACCGAGAATCGCTCTTTTAGAAATGATCATGATCTTTTGGCTGGGGCTCAATGACTACAGGAGAGAGATCTTTACCGCCATCGGAAATGCTTATATACCAAGACGAGTTTCTGGAATTCGGCACCATTCGAGCACGTCAGCAGTTTCAAGCTACAATGCTCATATTCGACTTGCGAACAATGACCTCTAATTCTTCAAAGTTTTTCCTGTGGCTTAGGAGTGTTCCAGTTGATCAGAGGTACCGCGAAAACAAGAGAGGATTTAATGGAATTAGGATGCCGAGTCTTTGAATTTGTGTGAGAGTGAAAACTGAAGGGCCATAAGTGGGAACCGTCTACTATTTCAGAACATTTTGCACCCTTACAACTTAATCGGCATTAAATAATGAATGTGTGGTCTTATCAGGGATCCACACTGATATGCTAGCAACACACACTTCTTGGACTGATCAACACGAGAATGGCAATTCCCAGAGATTTTTCAGGAAGCTAAAGGTCTTAAGGGGCCCATTGCCAGAGTCCATGAGCATGACGAAAACACCTCCAAGGTCATACTCATTGGTGTGCTCACAATAGGGCGCACTATTATTGAACTGAGAAGGCATTTCCAGATCCGGTACAGCGGTCCATTAATTTTCCTCAGGATCAATATCACGCGCCACACAGGTATCTGGTTTTTAATTTCCGAAAGAATTTGGACGGCTTAAACCAAATACCGGAAACTTTATCCTGCGACGATCGATTGCTTGTGCACAGTCAAAGTCGGGTATTCTGAAATTCCACTTAAGAAGCCAAGCCTCGAACACTGTTCATAACCTGCTGCGGTGCGAACCGTGCAGGCGCAAAAAGAAATCAGTGCTGTTCGGATATATCAGCGTTACTATTCATGGTATTGTTTACTATATTGTTAATCCTCTTTCCAAATTGAAGATTAATATCTTCTGTGAAACCCCGCTAGCCAAATTTATTGTTGCACGCATAATTGAGCCATGTTGCGAGGGATCCACTTAATAGAAAGACGGAAATTTCAAATAATTCGAGCAGCAGGATTTTCTTAGTTTGTTCCAAGCAAGTAAAATTATAAAGCTCGAGAGTCCTAGTAAAAGTACCTCATACTTATTGAGTACAATGCATTTAAGACCTATCTGTGACTAGAAATTTGGCTCCGGAAAAAAAGAAGGTTAAATTTTTTCGCGGAAAATGGGCCCTCCCCATCCACTCTTTACGTCCCTTAAATATCATTTTTAAAAAACCCTTCTAATAAAACCTCTTGGTAACTCTAATAGTAGTCCTTCATCCCTAAAATACTCACGTTATATACGCATGCTACCGCATGCTTTATCACGGTCAAACGTCAATTCCGAGGGTTTTTGAGAACTTTGTGGGGAGGCAAATTAGGCTTCGCGGGAAGATGGGCCTTTGATCACAAGATTTCGAGGCTCAATCCAATGAAACATAAGTGACATGGAATAGAATTGCCGTAAAATATTAGTGAAGAAGAATTGCCGTCCAGATTAAGGCTCTATGAGATTTCGCTGATTTTGGAATGAATATTTCTCTTGATATTATTTTCGGAAGATGATATCTCCAATCTATCAAGCTAGAATGTTTTGCACGAAAGGATGACCCAAGTCTAGGGGGATCCGGACAAAGAGGTATTTAACTAGCGGGGTTTTACTGAAGTGAAGCGAAATATCTTAATATATCACGAATATTTAGAATAGTAACAGTTTAGAATTTGCGTTTCAAATAGTTGAGCAGAATATGAGAATTTCAATCAACCTCTTAATTTTACAAATTCTACGTGATCGCGTATTTTGGAATTACCTTCAAGTAAATTGCAGGTACGTGGAACTGCTTTCATCTGAACCTCGGAATCAGGTGCCCGCCACGCTAGCCACCATGTTTAAGATGTCAGCACCACAGGAATACAAGCCTCATCGTCATCACAGTCATTCTCATCTTCGTTTATGATGTCCCGAAATCGCCAAGTACGCATGTTTCCCTTGACTCTTCGTCAGCATTAATATTGAGAGCTACTACAGCGCTCAGAGAGATTGGCGTCTACGTCGGCCTCGGTATCTTTGCAGAAGTCGTGGATTGTACCGGCTTTGTCGATAATAATACATCAAGTCTTGAGAACTGCAAAGGGTTTGATCGGGCTCAGAAGTAATCTATTGCGTTTGTCTGTAACAATATGTTTTACCTCCGAAAGCAATAACTTCCGGGCGCTGACATTGCCATCAACGCTTGACACCTCCACAAAATAGAAGATGTAGAAGGAAATAAGTGTGAGATTCCGTGAACCTCTTCTTGGCAGAACAATGAGACTTTAGAGGGACCGGGCCCGCCAGCCCAAATGTCTGGCGCTGGAGTTTTCGACAAGAAAGGCCAAGTATCATTGCCCAATATCTAGTTTGTCATCCGCTCGTTTCGGAAGTAATCCGAGCTCCGTGATTGCTCGATGACCTCCCGGTGTTTTATGAGTCATACAAAATGTTGCGATTGGCTAGCCCAAGCCGGCTTTTTAAGACTGGCCTTGAAGAAAAATCTAGATTAGTGACTCAGAGTGTTCTTTCGTTATCGTTACATTGTTCAATATGCAATGTGATCCCTACCCCGTATCTAATAAAAAACTTGGATCTCATTTTCCATACAATTCAGACCAGCCACATGTTCAACAAATGCTACTATCTCATAGTATCGCTGGCTAGGTAGTAAGTAATTTCTGACCCAAACATTATGATATGAAATGATAGCTATTGTACTTTGTGCGTTACCAGCATTTTATATATACACTGACAGAAAGGTACGGACCAAGGCTAGGCTAGTCCATCATTTTTTATGGAAGCTGAACCGACGAGAAGATCCTGTGGAGCTACTCACAGGAATTGGTTCAGAAGAGCCAAAAGTGTTCTTCTCAGAAATTGGAGAGTCAGACATGAGACTCGGTGAATAATAGAGTTATCAATGATGGTAAGAAAGACTAGTGCTAGTCACACAGTATAAGAGGTGGGACGAGAATGATATTAATATAATGAGAGATGAGACTTTACATAGACCCCGACGTCAAATATGAGGCGAGCTCTGGTGTTTGGCTTAGCTAGAACCGATTGTACTGGCTGATATATAAAACCTAACGTACCTCGTCATAAACCTAATGCCGGGTGACACTCCTTGCTCCCGATCTTCCAAGCTCCCTTTCAGCCACAAAACGTTGAACTCCGGTTGAGAAAGTATCGTCATACCATTCATACTTTCTGTATTGCTTCACAAAGTGAGCTCCATCACGGACTTGTTTCGAGTTTTCTAACAATGTGAGGTTTGGACGTATTAATACCTCCTAGGTCATCACACAACATGTGACATCGTGTGTCGTAGGCATTAACTAGCCAGATCGAATCAGTTGCGGTATGAGATAATGCTGCCAACTCCGCTTTCACCGCAGATCTTGCAACCAACTGCTGAAGTTTGGACTCTCAACTAATTGGGAAGCTGCCTTACTTAATGAGGGAGCCAGATCGGGATGTCCTGTCTTGCTCATAGGCAGATGGAAATCCAGCATTAGAAGAGCATTAGAGGAAGCCACCAGATCAGGTTTACTTCCGTGCTCAAAGATAATGCCCACATCTCGTGTACCCTCAAAAGACTCAAAAGCTCTGGATGCAGCTTCCATGTGATTGAATCTTGGAGCGATGTAAACTTGAGAGTCTCAGTTCGATAAACACACTCCATGTTTGTCTGCTCAGCTTGAGTTCCAGTCTTATAAATAACTTCATTGCCGCAATCCCTCAGAAGCAAATCAATATTCCTGAAGGTGAGCCTTTGTGTGTGGAGTCAACCTCAATATTCATCCCAAGAAACTGTTCAGCAATACCAAGGCCTTTCATCCTAGATGCATTGCTTCAGTCAGCTTCAACTTGCGTGAGTGCCTCTTTATTCGAACTCACATTAAGTGAATCATCGGCATATATTGCCAAAACCAAGCGTCCAGTCTTTGCTTTCGTACAGAAAAAAGCTAGAATCCTCCACCTGGTTCTTTGCTGCGAGTCCAAAACCTTTCACTTCGGGTAACTGGGACTCGTAACTTCCCACTGCATTCGAACTTTATCGCAGCTCGGGGGCCTTTTTGGAATTAGTGAAATTTGTGGTTCTTCACTATCAATGAACCGGAATGATCCGGAATATGATTACGGGTCATTCTGTGCAATCCACTGAGGCGTAAACTGTTCTTGTCAATATCATTATTGCCACGGAAAAGCAGACCGCACGATGATATACCAAGTAAGCAAATTTGTGGAAGCTTGTGCTAGGCACAAAGTAAGCACCGTATGACCTTCAATTATCGGCTTTTGAATTAGTTGCCATAATAACAACCTTCTCTTTAAAATCGCAACATTCGAGTATAAGACCCGTCTCATTCAAATCTGTTGATAAGTACACTGCAAACACTATCACCAAATAAAGTTACCTACATATTCCACATCAACAACAATGAACGTGAATCGCATTGAAGAACCGGAGCTAGAGCACTTTTAAAGCTTTTAAGTATGAACACCAGTTTTAGGCCCAAGCTCACTGGATCTTACTTAGACCTTAGGTCCCGAGATCGCCAAAAATGCAAGAGTGGTACTCACCTGCGCATACTGCTCTTCGAATATAACATAAACCCCGAAAGGTATCTCGTCAAGCCCGTGATATAGATCCCGCCATATATTTACAAGACGCGTGAGACGTCTCACCACTTTACCATGGTCGCTTATGGCGATATCTGGATTCCCAGAGATGTCAAATAACGCAAATATTCCCACATTTACCTGGATGATTTTATGGGTGAGAAGTTGGCTTGTACCTCCATCACGTCTGAAATAGTTTAAAAACATGGTTGACAGTTTCATGGTCGAGTAAACGTGCCGGACGAACCAGAATTGATCTGCGAGTGCTTCATTTACATCCAGGCTCTCCAGCACCAGAGCATTTTTCACGAGGGTTTGGATCACCAGGAGCTCGTTACCGAGAGCTTCCATATGGGGCTCAAATCGAGTGTGTTCAAAGGAGTAGTTGTTTATATATTTGCGCAAAGTCGCAAAAAACTGTTGGATCAGCTGCTCAGCCCAGGTCACCATAACCAGAGGCTGAGCTTTATAAGTTATTTGGGTATCGGAGATGGTACTGTGAGGAAGCATATGATTCAAGTCTTGGGCATGGGTCTGGGGTGACATTGACGTTATCATAAGGAGCAATAGGAAGAAGAAGCTGGGAACGGATATACTTCCGGTCATCTTCATAGTTTTGAGAAGCTTTCTTTTGCCAACTTCTAAGTCCAGAAGATCGCTACTCCATGGACGAATCAATAAATCTCTGGTATTTATAGTACAGGTAAGTGGCCACAGCCGCAGCTCAGAATGAGAGAGAGAGGTTCGCAAGTTCTCTATTTTTGAGTCAGGAATTGTTGATAATTAATTTGAGACACTTTCTTATTGTCTTACTCGTAGTCTCCCAATTTATGGGTTCAAAAATGATGCACTGCCCAATACTTGACATGGGAAATTGGTGCTACAAGGGTGAGAAAGCAGATCTCTTACAGGGGTCCCAAACTCTGGAAGGAGCTGAGTGCTGGGACTTTTTCGACTGCTTTCTCCTTGGGTATGTGAAGCGATGCTTCTGGCTTATATAAATGTTTTCAACACGCTTAGTGCTCGCAGCCTGATTATCCTAAACATGAGAAAGAGATTGTCGCGGGCGAATTTCCATTCAAACGTTCCTCGAAACCTCAAGCAAATCAAGGCTGAGTGCTGGTTCTGTTGGCTCTAGGATCAGGATTGACGGCAAACTTTCTATTATGTGGCTACAAAGTCAGATTAATGTGGCATTATACTTTATAGTCTCGTTCTGCACTGATTACATCGTTATTCTGGATTGAACAAGAATTGAGTACTAGTTCAAAAATTATCTCCCAGTGAATGTTTGCAATCTTTGCATCTGAGAGGTCTCGGTTTATCCTTATCAAACCTTACTGAACTATTTTCTTTAACCAAAACATAAAGAGGTTCATAATTGCGAGAAATTTGGATTCGGGTGCAATTAAAGTGAAATTATTCCAGTTTATTGTCATCATTGTATGTCATCCACGTACAATTTGTCAAGATTCGGCAATACTTCGCACGCAAAGACGGCCTTTTCACCATCAATCAATCTACAATTTTGATTTCAACTTCAAGTCGACATGGTGAACTTCATTTCTCCAAAATGTCCGAAGCTGGCATAGTGCTTGGTAGTCCACTGCACATTGACTGAAACTGAGTCGGAGCACCGCGCTTATATGCCGTACCGCAATATCACCTCCTCATGCTAGGGCACATCAATCTCAGAATTCACGGGAAACTATTCAAA
>JAKTYA010000049.1:0-10636 GCA_030561745.1 Metschnikowia gelsemii
TACACCTTTGGTTCCCACGCTCCTACCGTTCTTAGGCGCGGAACGCCTCACGCTGAACTTCAGCAAAAGCGTCCCTGAAGACGCGAAACCCATTGCTTGTTTTCGAGCGGGTTCGAACCCGCGATTTATGGGGCATAAACTTTTCCTAGGTGTCAATTTTAATACAATTTCTCTCCGTTAATTTATGAAAGCCAAGAGGAATTGAAGCTCGATGTTCAATGCAAAAGGCAAACACAATCACACATATATAGCTAGCCGAAAATCATATTTTTCAGTTACGGCCCTACCATGCAGGAAGCACAGTTTCCCGTCCGATCAACACTTGTTAAGCTGCATAGGGCGATACTGAGTAGTGTAGTGGGAGACCATATGCGAAATTGTCGTGCTGTAATTTTTTTCAAATAATGCTCGACAGTTGAATTTTCTCGTGATTAAATTTTTGGTTTGTTTTTTTTATTCAAACATCTTTTTAGATTGTTCTAAATAAACCGAAAGTAATCATAGCTTTAATTCTTACCCCGACATCCTTTTTTTAAAAAAAAAAGAAACAAATTACATGTTGAAGTTTCCTTCTCACTGCCTTCATTCTTTAAAACTGCACTCCTCGTGTCCCACAATTATGCCCCTGTGATCAACCATCCCAGAAACTAAAATTGTCGAAAACGCCGACACTCATATAAATCTACCAACTTACGATGTGTAGGCGCACCTAGAGCTGAGGATTCGACTACCCAGTAGCATTTAGTAAAGAAGGCAATGTTGAGAGGAGAGCACGGCTAAGAGCGGCTTTACAGGATGAAAATGGCCCTGGAAGTTTAAAGCATGAAAGCGATGAAGGCGATGACAAGATTCTCACACCTTGAAGGCCGGGACTTATGGATATCCGGACGAAAATCCTAACAATGTGTGGGTGGGACCGCACTATGAGGAGGTGGGCTTTGATCGGGTGTAAAAAGAACTGCTATAACCTTTCCGAAAGAGAAAATAGAAGCATTTGGGGTCCTGAAGAGTAATTTGCTGCGAGATTTGAAGCTCTACAAACTACCCATTCTACCTTGGATAATTGTACACTTGCCATGTTGGAGGGGTTTGTTTCTTTGATCTTTGCGCTTCCTTGCCTTTCTTTTTAGAAGCGGCTCTTTTTTCATCTTTGAATTTTATTAACATTCCTTTCAATCTTTGCAATTTAAAACCATCGCTTTTTGAAGTAGCCACTTTGGAAATTCTCAATCCCTTTCATCTTTGAGGTTTGTGAGCCTTCCTTTTGAAATTGTCTTCTTTTTAAGACCATGATTTGTTCAGCTCCATTTTGAGGTTTCGGTTTCGTCCATATGTCACGACGCAATGGCCTTGTATTATGTTTGCATTTTGAGACATACCTTCTAGGAATGACACCTTTATGGTCGATCTTGAAAATATCACTCGAAGTAGTGTCCTCCTTTTTATACTTGCAATTCATGAACATACACTATTGAATGACTTTTGTAAAACTTTTCCGAATATTCGTCTGCATTTCTAAAGTTGCGGTTTCGGAAAATCTCTCGAAGTGATCGCTCGTGTTATACATTCCCATAACAGAAATCGAAGACTCAATTTATTGAAACATTTTGAGATTTTGCAACTTTAATCGCGGTCACAAAACGCAAAGCCAAAATCAGGAGTCGTTTTGACCGAAAACTTTCAAAAGGGGTGACTCCTTGAAGGGATGGTCACAAAACGCAAAACCGAAATCAGGAGTCGATTTGACTGGAAACTTTCAAAAGGGGTGACTCCTACAAGGGATGGTCACAAAACGCAAAACCAAAATCAGGAGTCGTTTTGACTAAAAACTTTCAAAAGGGGTGACTCCTTGAAGGGATGGTCACAAAACGCAAAACCGAAATCAGGAGTCGTTTTGACCGAAAACTTTCAAAAGGGGTGACTCCTACAAGGGATGGTCACAAAACACAAAACCAGAATCAGGAGTCGTTTTGACTGAAAACTTTGAAAAGGGATGACTCCTTGAAGGGATGGTCACAAAACGCAAAACCAGAATCAGGAGTCGTTTTGAGTAAGAACTTTCAAAAGGGATGACTCCTTGAAGGGATGGTCACAAAACGCAAAACCAAAATCAGGAGTCGTTTTGACCGAAAACTTTCAAAAGGGGTGACTCCTACAAGGGATGGTCACAAAACGCAAAACCGAAATCAGGAGTCGTTTTGACCGAAAACTTACAAAAGGGGTGACGCCTACAAGGGATGGTCACAAAACGCAAAACCAGAATCAGGAGTCGTTTTGAGTAAGAACTTTCAAAAGGGGTGACTCCTTGAAGAGATAGTCACAAAACGCAAAACCGAAATCAGGAGTCGTTTTGAGTAAGAACTTTCAAAAGGGGTGACTCCTACAAGGGATGGACACAAAACGCAAAACCAGAATCAGGAGTCGTTTTGACTGAAAACTTTGAAAAGGGATGACTCCTTGAAGGGATGGTCACAAAACGCAAAACCAGAATCAGGAGTCGTTTTGACCGAAAACTTCCAAAAGGGATGACTCCTTGAAGGGATGGTCACAAAACGCAAAACCAGAATCAGGAGTCGTTTTGACCGAAAACTTTCAAAAGGAGTGACTCCTACAAG
The DNA here is from genome assembly GCA_030561745.1 of Metschnikowia gelsemii. NCBI lineage: Eukaryota > Fungi > Ascomycota > Pichiomycetes > Serinales > Metschnikowiaceae > Metschnikowia > Metschnikowia gelsemii. The sequence continues at coordinate 2,616 of JAKTYA010000049.1, forward strand.
GGATGGTCACAAAACGCAAAACCGAAATCAGCAGTGAATACTTTCAAAAGTGTTGACTTCCGAAAGGGATAGTCACAAAACGCAAGTGCAGAGTGAATCACCTTGCATTGTTAAGACTCAAGGAGTGAAATCCTGGTATTCAATCCAAGAATCTACTGTGTATGTGGCAAGATTATTGAAGGCATCCAGATGGGAAGAGAAGAAAGTGGAGCGCCTGATCAACGCACTAAGTACAAACAAGGCCTAGCGCTCTTCGGTTATGTATGATGATGAAGTCGATGCCCTTGTGATAGGGAAATGCCGAAAGTGATCAAGCTTCGAATTAGTCAAATCTTTGTGGATAGAGGACGCGTTCAGTGAAATTTGAACCACGCCATAGTATTGTAGATATAACAATTCAAAGAGATCATTTCAGATGAATGACAATTATTTCTTCACGTCTTCAGAAATTGAACTTGGAAGGAGACGAAGATTCTCACCAAGCAATTGACACGGAGACTTTTGTTAGTAAGCGAACAGGTCGACATTTCTAGACATTTGTTAGCCGCTTCCCGCTTGAGATTGGCGTGATTGGCGTGAGTGGCTTGAGTCATGTGACCCGGTCTCTCACCACCCAAAACTTCAAAAGCATCGTTCGCGGTTAATGTAAGGAGCCCCGCTGTGAGCCAAAAGTCTCATGCAACGTGCCAAAAGAAACAGGTGATTTCATCCCTTCCAGATACACCAAGCCTTTTTAAAAAAAAGTGCCGTCTCTCCTCAATCAATTGTATAAGAAAGACTTAGTGAATTCAATTTTTTATTTGTATTCTTCAACTTCCGATTTTTAAGGCACGGTTTTGACATTTTGGAATTGGGAGCACCAAGTGTGCGTGCCTAAAAACCGCCATCTGTCTCTGTTTTTCATTACGAAAAATTGACCACTCACGTATATTTCACAGAGTTGTCCAAGATCGACAGTAGAAATCTTGCTAATTTTCTTATTTTTTGGGCTTCATCATTTCCTTATATATCTAAGAGATAAACGGAATTCAGCCCTTGGTTTTCGCAGACCAGATACAGTAGCACCAATACATTTAAGACCTGCTCTGAGTGGCAACCGCATACTGTACTGCTGTTACCTAACAATTAAGACAATTAATTTGGACGCTCTCAAACCCGCTATTCAATGGATTGATTGAATTTGCATTCTTGAATTCCTTTTACTCAGTATAACTGATCCACGAGTTTTAAGATTTCGAGAATTCCACGTAATTAAAGCTTTTTCTTCTGATATGCTCACAAGCAAACAACTAATGAAAGAAGAGTCACCCAGAACCCACAAGCGAAAGGCCCTTAAAATGAAAACAAAAGAGACCAGAACCATCATCTACCCGCATAGAGATCTAAAAACTCCTTATTTTCGTAACAGACCTAAAAATGACATTTACCTCCTTTTCGTTAATAGCTCTCCACACACAAGTTGAATTGAAATTCGAAGACCTCTTTGTTAGCAAAACCTATCCGACTCTATCGATATACGCTATTATTAGGTGATGATTTCGCCTATGTGGGAGTGTAGTCTTCAAACATTTGTACGGTGGTTGTGGGTCGTGCGACACGCATATGGCTGTACCATATTTGAAACACGTTTTTCTCCGTATTGTGTCATAACGAAATTGGACGGAAAAACCTTTAGTCGAATGCTCATCTGTCGTGAGGCACGAGAAAGACTGTTTGTCCAATAATTAATTTAATTGCCATCTTTGACCTAGTGTTGGTTAAACTAACTTGCCCCAGGTACTTGCATTGTTTGCATGCAGCTGCGTTAATAAGAATCTAAGATTGTTATTATAATTCGAAGACAACTCTTGAAGCGCAACTTTTAGAGTACGTAAATGGTTGGCTAGCTATCAGGGGTATATTTTAATTAGGTTCATCGCTTTAAGCCGAGTCTGTACAGTGGTGTCTTTGATGCTGTAGAGATGACTTCTGGGGTACCTTTTCCGCGTGTTATAACAAATCGACGGAATACAATTGTACAGCTCAATTTTTTCTCGTACATGTTTGGGCTCTTGAAAAACAATTCAGTCGATTTTTTCTATAAGACAAGATGTCGCTTTGGGTAGTCCTGCTTGAATCAATTACTCCTCATGTGTAAATTGTGGTGCTAAGAAGGTGAGAAATGGGAACATAACAGATCCACAATACTGTATTCTTCTCCAAAGTTTCTGCTGTATATCGCATATTATGAGTTAAATAGACTTGTCGAGATTAATCTTCAGCTAAATGATTCGATGTGTAAAATTCCCGTGTTTCATGAAACGAGCCAGCCGAAGGTTTCATCTTAGAAGAAGGCAGACAGTAGTCATCAAACACGAAATCTTGCTTTAAGTCCTACTATGGGAGTCATGGAATTTATCAATGTTGGTAAAAGTTATACTTGAGAGGAATTTATGAATTTTGTCAAAGATGAATTTTTCCTATTTACAATATCATAACACTAGTGTGAAGTCACCCTTAAATGTATTGGAAGAAAGTTACAAACAAAGAAGAAACCAAGATACCAATATAGCCTCGTCTCTAGTTCTTAAAAGAATTGACTTTGTAAGGTGTAATTTTTGAGTATCACTCTATTGGAGACGGTTTTTAAAAATCTTGGATACTTACGCCATGGCAACCGGTGACATTCTCTTCATTCGCACGGACTGACGATTTATGATTCAATCAAGATAATTTTTAAGCTTGGGGCATGAAGACATCTAAGCTTCATATTGTGAATTCTGTGACTTCCAATTTTTCTCTGTCCAACAAGGTATCGAAGATGACTTCTTATCAGTCCAAAGTTGTATTATGTTAATACACCGTGTAGTTATTGTGACATTTGTAAGAGTGATTTTGATGAATTTCACCGATAACTCGACTCCCACCGTGTGTTTTATCCTCAGATTTGTGAATCAAAAACTTCGAATTTTTCTGGTTATATAAAGCTATAATTACAAAAGTTCTATGGGTTCAGTCTGGCACAATCCATTTTTTGATGAAAGTTTCATCCCATCTTTGTGACCACGATTTTATCAAAAAAAATTATTACACAAGAACGACAAGACATTTTGATAATCCGAACATACTCAAATGTTGCTGGATTTTTTCTTATTCTAATGAGCCCTGAAAGAAGTGAATTTACAGATTTTTTGTCCCGTAAATTAGAATGTTATGCTAGAATCAATCTCTAATATTTCAAGATTGGCTTCAAAAGTGTCGTGAGACGATGTTTCAAAATTCTCAAAAATGCCAAACGGACCCACTTTTGGCACTCGAGGAAACTTTCGATTAAATTCAATTACTCACTGAATTTGGAAGTTCTTGACCTAAAATTTGACTGCCAGACTTCTAATTTTTCTATCCATATTTTGAATGTTTTTATAATAAATTAGGTCGATTCAAATTTGAAATCTGTTTGGATAAAAGAAAATTACTCAAAATGAGGTCATTTTTGCAATCATAAATTCCGTTAAAAAGATTTTTAGCTCAGCACACAATGGTGATTAGAACTTCCAAATTTTATGAAAAATACTTCGAATTTCTGGCTTCATAACAAGCTAATTTAAGTTGTGATTTGTTGGTCCATACTTCTGTAAAAAATTATCCAAGGTATTCTTATTGTTGATTACAAAACGAGAAACTCAGCTTGTTTTATCAACAAAATTATACCAAGAACTCGTATGACCCTCAAATTAGAGGGAAATGAGTATCGAAAGGATGCCTTACTACATTAAATTTTCTAATGGGTTTTCGTCGATTCGAAGTTTAGGAAAATCATTTATTGCGTGTATCACGACTCATGTTTGTAACCATAATTAAATTTGATGAATTTTTAATTCAACGGCTGAAAGGGATTTTGGCTTCAAATTGGAAAGAGCCGATCTTTAGAGTTTTCTCGGTTTTATAAGCTTATTCACTTAATTTTGAAACCTTTCAGGGTTGGAGAAATGCCTTGATAAGCTTATAATCGTTTCATGTTTGTGATCACAAGTAACACTTAATAATTTAATATTTCATCAACGAACAGATCACTGATCATCAAGTTTGTAGATATATTAGTTTGAATTTTTCCCTAAAGGACAAGCCAGTCAGCAAAACTTTTCGTCGATCCAATTTTGTGCAACCGATTTTTAAGTTTAAAGGAGAATAAATTTTGAAATCAAGATTTACACAGAAAAAATTGTGGACAGAGAACAAAAAGAGACTCGGATATCTTAATTGTGCTCAATTAATCCTGGATTTTTTCTCTTTTCAGAGAGTCTCTAAACAGTCAATTTATTGGTTTTTTTGTCCCGTAAATTAGAATGTTATGCTAAAATTAATCATTAATAATTCAAGATTGGCCTCAAAATGGCTCGTGAGACATGTTTTCAAAAAATTCAAAATCGGCAAACGGGACCCACTTCTTGCACTCGACGGAATTTTTGATTAAAATCCACTTTTCTCCGAATTCGAAAGTTATGAACCTAAAATTTGACCTCAAGAATGCTAATTGTTTTCTCTATCAATTGCTTTTTAAAAAATAAAACTTTGTTGATCCAAATTTGAATTATCTGAGAAAAACGAAAATTCACTCGAAATTGGCTCGATCTGGCAGGCATAAATTCAATAAAAATAATTTATTACTCAGCCCACAATGGTTCTTGAAGTTTAAAAGTTTCATGAAAAATAGTATAGAATATTAGCTTTCTAAATAGTTATTTTTCGTTATATTACGTTGGTCCAATCTTGTGTTAAAAACTTCCCAAAGTATTTTAATTGTTTATCACAGAACGAAAAGATCAGCTTGTTTTTCCAATACCTCTACACTAAACACTTGTAGGCTCTTCAAATTTCAGCGTAATGGACATTGAATAGGACGTTTTCGGAAATCATACAGCCTGGAAATTCTCGTCGATCCGAAGTTTGGAAATTCTTTTTAATGTGTGTATCACAGCTCAGGTTTGTAACCATAATTTACATTTATAAATTTTTAATTCAACGCCTCATGGGAGTTTCGTCTTAAAATTATAAGGAGCCCGTCTCTCAATTCACCTCTTTCCAATCATCCAATGATGTCAATTATTTATTTGTTGAATGCTGAAGAAACCCCAGAAACCGGTCATATTCATCTCATTTTTGTAACCATAGATATCACAAATTAGTCTCATATCTCGTCAACAAAGAGGCTTTTAGATTTCAAATTTGAATGTATAAGACCTCGAATTTTTCCCTTAATGCCAAACTGTTTGGCTACAATTTTCATTGGTTCAGTCTTCTGCAATTGATTTTTAAGTTCAAAGTACACGTAATGTTTGTAACCAAGATTTATACAAAACAATTCACAAACCAAGAACAAAAAGAGATCCGAACATCCTTATTGTGCTGAATTTTTCCTTGATTTTTTCTCTTTTAAAAGAGTCTCTAAACAGTCAATTTTATGGTTTCTTTGTCCCATTAATTAGAATGTTATGCTAGAATTAACTTTTAATTATTCAAGATTGGTCTCAAATGGGTCGTGAGGCAATGTTTCAAAAATCTCAAAACCGGCAAACGGACCTACTTTTGACACCCGAGGAAACTTTATGATTAAATTTAATTACTCACTGGGTTTGGAAGTCCTTGACTTGAAATTTGCCTGACCAATTTCTAAAATTTTTCTGTACATTTTGAATGTTGTTTTGCAAAATTACGTCGATTCAAAATTAAAAAACGTCGGGATCTAAATAAATTACTCAAAATGAGCTTGATTTTGCAATCAAACATTCCGTTAAAAAGATTTTTAGCTCAGCACACAATGGTGATTAGAACTTCCAAATTTTATGAAAGATACTTCGAATTTCTGGCTTCATAACAGGCTAATTTAAGTTGTGATTTGTTGGTCCATACTTCTGTAAAAAATTATCCAAGGTATTCTTATTGTTGATTACAAAACGAGAAACTCAGCTTGTTTCGTCAATAGCTTCACACCAAGATTTCTTATGGCGGTCTGAATAACAGTGACTTGAGCATCGAAAGCGTGCCTTACTACTATGACTTTTATAATGGGTTTTCGTCGATTCGAAGTTTAAGAAATTTATTGATTGCGTGTATCACGACTCATGTTTGTAACCATGATTTAACTTGATGAATTTTTAATCCAACGGCTGAAAGGGATTTTCACCTTAAATTAAAGAGAATCGATCTTTGGATTTCTATCTTTTTTATAAGCCAATTCATTTATTTTTCAACCTCTCAGTGCTGAAGAAATGCCTAAAGAGGGCCTTATTCATTTCATGTTTGTGATCATTAATAACACTAAATAAATTAATACCTCATCAACAAAGAGATCCCTGACCATCAAGTTTATAGATATAACAGATTGAATTTTTCCCGAAACAATAAGCCAGGCAGCGGAAATTTTCATCGATCCAATTTTGTACAACCGATTTTTAAGTTTAAAGAAGAACTCATTTTTGTAATCAAGATTTACACAGAAAAAATTGTAGAAAGAGATTGAACAGACATTCGGGTATCTTTATAGTGCTAAAAAATTCCTTGATTTTTTCTCTTTTTAATGAGCCCCCTATGATCTGATTAAATACATTTTGTGTTCTGTAAATTAGAATGTTATGCTAGATTTGACATCTAATATTTCAAATTGGCCTCAAAATGGCTCGTGAGACATGTTTTCAAAAAATTCAAAATCGGCAAACGGGACCCACTTCTTGCACTCGAGGAAACTTTTGATTAAAATCCACTTTTCTCCGAATTCGAAAGTTATAGACCTAAAATTAGACCGCCCGAATGCTAAATGTTTTCTCTATCTATCGGATTTTAAAAAGAAAATTTTCGTCGATTCAAATTTGAATTATTTGAGAAAAACGAAAATTTACTCGAAATTGGCTTGATTTGCTCTCATTAATTCACTAAAAATAATCTATAACTCAGCACACAACGGTTCTTGAAGCATCAAAAATTCATCAAAAATAATATAAAATTTTGGCTTTCTAGATAGCTATTTCTTGTTTCATTCCGCTGGTCCAAACTTGTGTAAAAGTTTACAAGGCATCATTCTTGTTTATCACTGAACGAGGAAATTGGCTTACTTTTTTTATTTTCTTCTTGCTAAGAACTTGTAGGCTTTTCAAATTTCAGAAAAATAGACAATGAAAAGGATTTTTTCGCAAATTATACAGCCTGGAGATTTTCATCGATCCAAAGATCCGGAATCTTTTTTAATGTGTGCAACCACAGCTCAGGTTTGTAACCATATTTCATTTCAATGAATCTTTAATCCAATGCCTGACGGGAGTTATGTCTTCATATCGAAGAGATTCGATCTCTGGAATTGGCTCTTCTCTATAAGCAAGCCAACTTGCTTCTTTGGCCTTTTAGTGTTGAATAGATGCCTCAATAAACTTATTTTCATTTCATGTTTGTGATCACAGATAACACTTAATAATTCAATATCTAATCAACAAAGAGATCCCTGATCATCAATTTTAAAGAGAGAAGGTATAACAGATTGAACTTTTCTCGTAATAGCTCGTCCTCCAATACTTGAGTGATCATTGCACAAGTTCTCTTTGCAACCATCCAATTGAAAATTCAACAAACACCAAACTTAGCCACCGAAACAGCTCAGAAGAATAAATCCACCCTTTTGCCCAGCCTAGGACCTGGTCCAATCAATTCCCCCGGCTTCGCTCTATCCAACCATCCAATAACCTCAAAATCCTTATTTTCCTAACGGACCTCAAAATCGGCCAAAAATCGGCATTTGACTTCCTTTTCGTTAATAGCTCTCCACACACAACATTTATGGAAATTCAAACACCTCTTTGTTAGCAAAACCTCTCCGGCTCTATCGATCCCGACCTCTATCTTATTCATAATACCGCTGTGTAACTTTCAAAAAGCACAAAACACTCAAGTCACGTGCCAAATCCACTTTGCAACCGTGAATATCTCCAGAACAACAGATTTGCCCAGCCTAGGACCTAGTCCAATCAATTCCCCCGGCTTCGCTCTATCCAACC
>JAKTYA010000126.1:0-404546 GCA_030561745.1 Metschnikowia gelsemii
TACCGTACGGAGCCTTACGCTGGGCCCGGGCGTAATCGTACGCGTACATTGCAAGTAATTTTACTCCGTACGTACGCGGCATTGTACGCGTACGCGCGTTTACGCTATTTGCTCAACACTGCTGTAGATGGGGCATGACCCACTGCAACTGGCATGAAATTTCCCTTTAGAAAATCCACCAAAAAATGTATATATAATTTTTTCTTCCATTTTTTACAACTCATTGAAAAAACTACTCGGCTTTCCTTATATTCCTCACTTTATAGAGATTGTCGTTTTTTTCATGAGTTTTGATCAATCACACGTGATCTGATCTTTGGCCCAGGTGATGTGACCATGCCTTCAGGGTATCTGCGTCCTCACAGCCGTTGACCCGCGTCGCAGGCTACTGGATTTCGGGGCTGAGATTGTTGCTATAAATTAGTATTGCCAGATTCATTTGACTAGAATTTATAAGTGACCGATCACCCAAACTAAATCTATGAATAATACTGGCATTTATTAAAAATTTAGTAAAATATCTCGTTACTAACATCGCTGGTCCTGTTCACCCCAAACTCCAGCAACTGTAGACTCTTATGACCAGGATCTGAATGATAGATGTGTTAAGAAATTAACATTCATTCAGCAATTAGAACACAGAAGTTGAAAAGAGATATATAAGGGCGCCACCTGAAAATAAGGGCCAAAGAAGATGAAGAGAGAATGATTTCCACAGACGATACTTGACAATGGATCGGACGATACGGGCATTGTCTATTGAACTATTCAATGTCGTTAAGGGCTGCCTCTCCATAGTATGACGCACTTTCGAGAGGGCGCACCAATGTATTGTCAGTGTCATAAATGCCCTAATAAACCCTTTGATACTTTTGCTAAAATAGGAACATAAGCTCAAGATTCAACAAGCCTAGATCGGCAATTTATTTCTCGTGATGAGAATTATCCACATTAGAAAAATCAAGAGTCTCAGATCTTTAATGTGAACATTTAATTGATCTATCTTGCACCTTTTCAAAGAGCCGAGACGACTGCGCTTAAAACCGTGTAATGCCGTGTTTTGCAATAATTCAAACAATGATTACTTCACTCACCTAATCACCAAATAGGCCTATGCCCCAGATTCCAGGCCCCAGATTCCAGGCCCGGCCCTGCGCACAGTGAGTTGCTGCCGCGCCAACTCTTGGCAGAAGGCGAACCCGATCACACCCATCACAAATAAATTAACAAATACTTGAACGACCAATGTCTAAAACCGTGTATCAGGAACACGCAGACAAGATCTTGCAGAGAGTGAATGGCTTGGGCAAGTATAAACTTTCGTTGGGTGAATTGGTGTTCGATGTGTCGTTTCTAGTGAACTTTATTGTGGGGAAGCTTATCCACGTGTTTTCGCAGGAAGAGGAAATCTACAACTACTACAACAACAAGGGCAATGTGTTTAATCAGTGGTTTGTCAAAAAAGGATGGGCGTGGACCACGCTTGTAATTGTGATGTTCTACACATTTCACTTGATCAAAGCGCCTCACAATAGAGCCAAAATAGCCACCGCGGCCTTATTTAGATGGGCCGTGGCAACGTTTTGGTGGGTGCTTTTCACTCAGTGGTGTTTTGGGGTTCCTCTAATGGATAAAGTCTTTTTATATACGGGCGGCAAATGTGCACTGATCCCTACAGAGAAGGTTGCGGGGCTACCGGGAATCAAAGGGGCAGTGAGCCGCCAGTTTTACATTGTAGGAGATAATTACGAGTCCACGTCGGTTTCTTCATATAGTTGCCGCCGATTGAAAGGTTCCTGGGAAGGTGGCCACGATCCGCTGGGCCACGTATTTCTTATGGTGCATGCGTCTCTTTATTTGTTCCATGAGATTAGAGTCTTTTGGCCAGGTTGGTCGGAACTCCTTAAACACGCCAATGTATTCAATAACCGGAATACATCAATAACCGACCGCTCGAAAAAGCTTTTACATAATGCGCCTCATGTTCCTGTGATGCTTTTACTTGGACTTTGGTGGTTTATGTTACTTGTGACAAACATGTACTTCCACTCGCTTTCCGAAAAACTCGTGGGCTTGATATTTGGCTACCTTGGTGTTCTTGCCGTGTATTATGTTCCTAGGCATATGATGAAAGAGCATGGTATTCGAAAAAATGCCTAGGATCAACATTTCTGGGGATGATAGATGTGTAGATGCGAGAGAGTATCTCACTGGAAACATGGCTACGGGTACAGATCGCTTTTGAAAGGTTTTAATTATTGAAAGAGAGAGTTTTCCACATGTAAGGGGAGCAAGCCCAAATTATGAGCAACAATGTTCTGGCACGACACACAAACCTAGGTTCCGACCTCCAGCTGACACCAGTGGTCTCTGGGTAATGTGAATATGGACGTTGAATACCAGGGTGTAACGAGGTAGAGCTCTTTAATGTCAAACAGCATGCATAGACTTTGGGAAGTACGTTAGAAATCTAATATAAGATTGTTTTGTGGGTTGAAGGGCCCAGGAAAGGACATCCGACTCGATTCAAAGACGCCACTTCGAGTCCTTCAAACGAAATCAAAAACTGACAAGAAATCCAAGTCTTTTACTTGCATTCCATTTTACTGTGTGTCCCAAATTGCTTGAAATTGGCTTGAAACTCACTCCACCATCCGCATTTTTGATTATTAGGAAAAAAGACTCCATTGCTTAGAATTAACTCGCCCGTGAATTTACCAGGTTGAATTGTCACCAACAATTGCATTTCACTACCAGTTGTATTCCACATTGTGAACTTTTTTACAGAACCACCAGCTAATCATAAATTGAAATTGTTTGGTGCCGACGGGCCTGTTATTTTTCATCGGAGTCAATCACGTCTCCTCTTTTTTGTTCCATCACGAGAAACCATATTTCTGTTATCCGGGTAATCAACCAGCATTATAGAGGTGTTATTCCCTTGAAGTAGATCCTCGTTCATTTGAAATGAACTCGAACCACCCCTTTGAAGCTGAGAGTTTATGTCGCCTGAGTCATGTGTAGAGGTGACATCTCTGAACGACAAATTGTTTCTTCCATCAAGTGTGATTTGATTCAGGGTGACTTGATTCGAAGATCTAAGCTCCATTTTAGTGAATATGCGTATCATAGAACGCAATTCCCGCTTTATTTCAGGGGTCATTTCCCGAGAGTAAATCAAGGCTTCAAACATATCCCACCCATTTCGAGCAAGTTCATTCCAGTTAAATGACTCCCCGTCAACGGTTTCAATTCCCTCAGTTTCCTTGTCGCTGTTAGATAATGCGAGCCTATTTTCTCCTATTTGTCCTTGGTTTAAAACTGTGCAAATTCGAGGCTCGTCTTCCCCTCGAGGTAGGAGAAAACTGCGAATGTTCATCGCGTCTTGAATCTTTCCAGAGGACACAACCTTTTTGTAGAGCGCCACAAAATCTTCTGGCGGGTCGGGCGCAATAAATTCTTCGGGATAACGCTCGTCAATTATCGAGCTTTTGTGAAAGCCGTTTTGAATAGTCTCGATTTTAACCTCATCCATCCATGCCGTGTGAAACCACCATACTGCCTTTTGAATACTGATCTCAGGTGTCTCCAGAGTCGGGTTTGCTCCCATAATTTTCGCTTCCTCCAAGGCTCGATAAAATTGGAGCTGGTCGATCAAAATATGTTTGAGATAAGAAATCTTTGCACTGTAAATGATTCCTTGCTCAAGTGGTTGGAAAACGCTTGTATATCTAGCTGGGAGAAACTCGATTCGGACATTCGGCGGCGGTTTCTCGCCATTTACGGCAGCCTTGTGCGCCGCCAAGTTATCCAAAACTAGGATCACTCTTCTTAAACCAACGTGCTTGTAGAATTTTCTTAACCATTCTTTCATCAACACGGTTGTCATACTTGCTGATTCATTCGCTCTCCAAATCCATTGTTCCGTGCTTAGCTCTTGCGGCCCAAAGTCTCGAGGAATCCTTGAATCTCCTATATAATGGACCGGAAGTTTGTCTGAACCATCGGCATTGACACAAAGAGTGACAGTAATGCGACTCTTTTCCACATCCAGTCCTGGGCGCGTTCTACTTGTAAGACCCATAGATGGGCCTCGCCTATAAAATAATCCACATTCATCCATGTTGTAAATAGAATCCGTCCCATACTCTTGTGCAACGAACCGGATCCTTCTCATCTCTTCAAACGGAGATTCCGGTACTGGGCTTGCCTCACCTAGTGCTTGCTCTAGGCTGTTTTTACAGCGCACTTTGAATCGATCAATCCAACCACTAGAGAGCTGCGGTTCAGGCAACGGCTGACCGTTTTTCGGGTTTACTTTATGTTCCTGGGGCATGTTATTCCAGATAAATCTTGCGGCATCAATCAAAGATTGTGTTGATACTAATTGATTACATGTTTCTCGCCCTAATTTCCACTCAAGTAATCGTCGATCTAGCTCCGGCCACAAAGGCTTTACGTTCCGTTTCACGGTACCTTTAGTTAGACTATCTGAATCCAAACATTTCCACGTATCGGATAGTATTTCTGAGACTGTGGACTTGGAGATCCGGCGATTGTACTCACTTTCGAACCAAATTGCCAATGTTTTCTGGCTTTCGCCAGTCTCTTGCGAACGTGTCCTCAACGCCAAGCGCATTTCGTTAGTCAAATTTTCCCTCCTCATTTTTCATTAATTGTTCATTAATCAAAAGATATTACCCAATGAGTTTTGGCGGTCCGTAAAACAGAGGGTGTGGGATTCAGGTTCGCAAAGTTCATCCATAGGTTATGGCGCTTGTATCGCGCTTGTATCGTTCTTGTATGGCGTTCTCCATCCAAGAGCAGGTTCGCAAATGCGTCGGTTGACTGTCTCGCGCAAAGGCACGTTTAATAAATAGCACAAATACGCGGCATTGGGGCTTTTGGCTCGTATTCAACGGTACATGAGGATATAGAATTGAAGGGGTGAGCAAGAATAACTGTTGGTGAAGAAAAAATGGGCGGGAAAAAAGAGCCGAAAAAGGAATCCGGAAAAATATTGACTTAAAGATTCCACAAAAGTCCAAATCTGGTGTATGGATCGGAAAATGGGGAAATGAGCAAATTTGCGAACGATCATAAACAGTGGAATAGACAAGTCAACTTTAAGTTATACTCCTGCCACATTGAGGACATGGAGTCGAGCTTCAAAAAAGGCACCAAGAATGCACCCAGGATTCGCGTTTGGCTGATACACCGAGACTCGTTTTTGCCACAAGTATCCTGAAATCCTGGAAATAAATACGACGTTATAATAAATTTAAAGAAAATATCCAGATCCCTTCAAGTATTATATAATATTTTGAATATTAATTAGAAAAAAGTTTAGGAAAAATCTCCTCAGCATACATTTTCTTCGTCTTTCGATAGTTTCTACGGTCTCTCTGCAAGGAAGCCACGGTCTAGTCGCGTCATGGGGAATGGAATGCATAGGCACGGAGATGAGACAATAGGAGTGAAAGATTGTTACATCACGTAAACAAACAAACAAATAAATAAGCAAGCAAAGAGAAAAGCCTCTTCAAGCCTTTTTACCTATGATCAATGAATTAATTTCTGTCAAAACCAATTCCCACCAAATGCATACCCAATATAAAACCCCTCATTCCACCTGAAAATAGTCATTCTCATCTCAGATTCCGTCTCCAGAACCTAAGGTTCCACATTCCCCGACGCGTTTCATGTCTGTCGCAAGACAGGTCCGCTTCTACACGGTGAGAGAAAAATAAACGCGGTTAAGAAAACACGACCGATCTGGTGCGGCGCGCGGCACGTCTACACCAAACGATGCGAAACACGTCCGCCAATGTTTGAAACGGGAACAAACCACCTCCTTTCCATGCACAAACTGCCTATATCCATGCCGCTTTAGGCAACTTGGGTTATGAATCCGATAAACTGTGGGCTAATTTTTTTTTCTTCTCTCTCTAATAATCTCTTCTCTGCGGCACGTCTAGTCTGGTACTTCTTTCTCTTTTCACAGCAAGCCATCTTCCATCATTCGTGCCTTGAGCCACGTCGTGAGACTTCCATTCACTCATTCTTCTTGCTTTTATTGCAAACGGGCACATTCTTTTGATTCCTGGCCTTGATAATCCCAAGCAAAGAACGTCTCGTTCTCTGGAAGATCTTTCATTCACCAAGCGTCCATTCGCCAAGCGCCGAGCTCTTGCCCCAAAACAGGCCCCTTCCACAAAAAGACACTATTCATATCCATAATTTTACCCGCCCGATCACATGTACATCTTTCTTTGGGTGTGTCTCGTGGCGTACACCTCTGCCGTGTACATCGGCTGGCCCATGAATGAACAGCTCCCGAACGTCGCCCGTGTCGATGAAGCTTATCTGTTCACTTTGGCAGACTCAACATACAAGTCCAGTGCCGGAGGATCCATCGCCTACACCGCGAGTGGCCTTCCCTCGTGGCTTCTGTTTGACCTGCAATCGCGTTCGTTTTCCGGAACGCCCTCTGCCAACGACGTCAATACGTTTGAAGTGACGTTGACTGGCACGGACTCGGCGGATAACTCTAATTACACCGCGTCATATTCGATGCTAGTGTCCAATAGTTCAGGGCTAAGGCTTGCGAGCTCAGACGTCATGTTCACAGAAATCGCCCAGTACGGAAAAACAAATGGCGTGGACGGTCTTGTGGTATCACAGGGCGAGACTTTCTCGATCCAATTCGAGGAATCCGTTTTCAAATCCAATGCCAATGCGGCACGCCCAATAGTGGCCTATTACGGAAGGTCGGGCGACCGGACCTCGCTTCCAAACTGGGTCAACTTTGATGCAAACTCGCTCACCTTCTCGGGCCAGGTCCCGTACGTCACCTCGGACATTGCGCCGTCGATGGAGTATACTTTTGCCTTTCTTGCTTCGGATTATGCTGGCTATGCCGGCGCAGAAGGCACGTTCAAACTTATAGTGGGTGCGCACCAATTGAGCACATCGCTCAACGAGTCAATCAAAATCAATGGGACATATGGCTCGACGTTCGATTACACTGTGCCTATTCTTTCAGACGTATTCTTGGACGGCACAATCATCTCACGGGAAAACATTTCTTTAGTGACAACTGCCAACATGCCGGAATACGTGCTGTTTGATGCGTCCTCTTTTGCGCTTACAGGCACATTCCCCAACGCGTCTTCATTCCAAAATTTCACCATCGTGGTGCGGGACACATTCGGCGACCAAGTCTCGTTGCCGTACCTGTTTGACTCCAGAGACTCCGTGTTCACTGTTGACACATTTAACGACGTCAATGCCACGCGAGGCGAGTACTTTCTGTATCAGTTGATGCGGTCGTACTTCACTGAGTTCGATAAGACCGACATTGAGGTATCCTTTGCCAACGAATCTTCGTGGCTCTCGTACCACGGCTTTAACATGACCATCAATGGCGAAACGCCCTTGGATTTCAAGCTGTTGAAAGTGACTGTGGATGCCAGCTCAAGCTTTGGAAAAGACTTGCGCTCGTTCAACATCGTGGGTATCGAAAAAATCAAAAAGTCGAGCTCTTCCTCTAGCTCCTCTTCAACTTCGTCGTCTCCTTCTGCTTCAAGCTACTCGTCGGGCTCTACGGCCACGGCCACCACGACGGCTACTTCAACGGCATCTTCTCTTTCAGCTGTTACCAAGAAAGAAAGCAATAGTCATAAAAAACTTGTCTTGGGTTTGGCCATCGGCCTTCCGTTACTCGCCTTACTTATTGCATTGCTTCTTTTGCTCTTCTGTTGCTGCCGTAGAAAGAAAGACAACAAGGATCAGGAGAATTCGACCGAAGTTGAGCCGGAAATCACCGGCCCGGGATTCGGCAGAATTGATAGTAATGATGACCACAATGAAACGGCCCAACAGTTGGGTGCACTCAATGCGTTGAAACTCGATGACGATAATCGCTCCACACTCTCGGGACTTACCCACGTGGATACCGATGAGGACGGATACTTCGACGCGTCAGAAAAACCCATGATGTCGTGGCGAGCAAATGAAATCTCAGACTCTAGTGCCATGAAGAAGATCTTGCTTCAGGATAAGCACGCATCAGAAGTGTCCATGAGCACAGTTAATACCGAACAATTATTTTCCGTTCGCCTCGTTGATGATAACTTGTCTGCAAGAAATTCAAGCCTGACGGCAGGCTTCCCAAATACCAAAAGTGCAGAGTACGTTCCGCGAGATATGAGCTCAGGCAACATTCAGAGATTAGATAGCGAGGGCAATATTGTGGAAGTTGTCACGGCGCCTTCGTCTCCTTTGAAACCAAAGGCGTCAACCACACAAACAAGTCTTAACAATATCCTGGAGGAAGAGAGCAGTGCTACCTTCCATACCCACGAGTCTTCCGAATACGATCTTTTGACCAAGTTTCTCGGCCCACAAAACACATCGGCGTCGAGTCTAAATATGGGCATGACAACTAATCAACAAGAGACGCATGCTGTTGGTTCCGATCAAGGTGATGAGAAATGGCGGGCCAGTGTGAATGGAACCCTTTTGCCTTCCCCTGATGCCGAGTCGTTCTTATTGGAATCCGAAAATACCCGGCCCGCAAGAACATCGTACCTAGGCGACAACAAAGAAGCAGTCTTATCGAGAACGTCTCTTTATTCAGACTTGTCATTTGCCGAGGCGGCCGGCGACGATGGGCCCCGCGGAAGCAAGATCAAACTCGTCAACTTCACGCGAAAGGGCAGTTTGCGTGATTCTTCCCGGCAGCAGTATGTTGACCATTCTGCTAACAAAGCGCAAATCTTCGACGACAGTGACTAATCATGTTGTTCCCTGAACTCTGCATGAATTCGACTGAGTCCGGATTCACATACCCCTAATACTTGCATCGTGAAGCTCTTGGTTTACATGAGCACTAATTATCTGTACATTAAAGACATTGGATAGAATGAAAATGAAAGAAATGAGAAAGTAAATTTTCGATGTGATTATCGTTGTAGTCCAGCCGAACACTCGCTCTTACTGAAAGGAAATTTGTTTGAAATGATAAACCTCTTCGAGTGGCATATAAAGAAGTTATGCTTAAGTTTCACACAAATTTCTCAGAGCTTTTATCACTAAATTTCACTAATAAGGTGGTAGTTTGCAAAAACCTACTTTATCCATTTTAGCATAGAGCTAATCAATGGGTACGGCTTTGGTTGTCATTCTAAATATTGCTTGAACTTGTGGTCTTTGGGTGTTCCTACAATATATAAACGTGACGTGAAAGGCCTCCAATAAAATCTTCATCATGAAATTTGCAACAGCTATAAAAGTGATAGGAAAAGATGACAGACGACAGTTGGAATTTTCTTAGGAATGACTATGCTTCTATATACTGCCTTTCCTGATACAGAGCAGTATCCCCTCATTGTATCATTCGAACATTTAAAACCCCGATCCATTGTGGGCTCCACAAAAGGAAGGAAGTTATATAAGTCAGATTACTTGAATACATTAATATCTGGACGCGATTAAATGTGATGGCTCTTGCCTAATTAGAAATAGTATCCACATAGTTTGCGGTATCGTGGGCTCTTCTTCTGCCTTCCACATAGTCCATCATTTCAGAATATGTCTGTGGGACAACCGACGCAAGCGGCTGTTTACTGGAGCGCGCAGGCACGAAGAACGAATAGATGAAACACCCAGACTCCTTCGACTCAGACGAGTCTAGATTCTGAATCTTCGTGTCGACCTTGACCTGTACCAAAGTGCCAGGCTCCAGCAAGAATGCGTCAGGATTCTTGGAGATTTTGTTGGTGGGCGTCAAGTCAAATGGCGAGCCCGATTGGCTTTGTTTAGCTCCATTTTGCAAATGCTCAGTGTAAGAAACAGATGCTTCCATGGAAAGCACAGACCCAACGGGTACAGGGGCTTTGAACGTCGTCGAGTCCAAGGAAACAAATCTAGGACCAGCAGAGGTGAACGCAGCAGCAGCACAGTACGCCAACTCAAAAGCTTGTCTCAAAAGATACCCACCGAAAATCATGTACGAGTGTCTGTTTCTGTATTGAGGTTGCATGAATAATGTTGAGGTGAATTTCGAATCCTTCATGAATTTGAGAGTGGGACCCAGAGCCGTGATAGACTTCGACGCCTTCCACATATCATGTACGAGACGAGTTTCTTCATCGCTGGGTTCGATCAACGCGTTATTTTTCGCAGCCAACTTCTTCTTGGCGTTATATGATTCGGCCCTTCTATAGTCAATCCATTCCTGCTCGTTCACGGGAAGTAATCTGTTAATTGCAAACGACTTGTGCGTTAAAGGGTTTCTTGCCACAAAGGTGAAGTTAGCAGTCAAAAACACATTTTCAGAGGGCAATTCTTCCTCGGAGAATTCTGCTGCCACCAGATTCTCAAATGCGTATCCTTTCACTGTAATCTCCATTGAAGAACGGCCCGTCCACGATACAGCACCGGCCAAAACGAAGTTATAATTCTGGATCTCGTCAACTTTTTTCAACATCAAGATCCGGTCCACCGATGCCGTGACGTTCACGGGCTCTGCGGGTGCACAGTGTTTATAGGCAATGCGGCCAGCCAAAGCATCCAAATCCTGGAATAATTGTCCGACCCTTAAGCGGCCAAAGGCATTGATATACGCATCACAAAGCCACTTATCGTCTTTGAACGGGAGAAGAAGGTACAGAAATGACTCCTTGCGGGTCCGCTCCGAGACCTTGGTTGTTTTCGGGTTGATGTAACTGTATGAGTCTAAGGTTTTCCCGTCTTTCAACTGCTTCGAGCGCTCCGTCAACGCATCCAACCATGTGGCCACTTGTGACGTAAGCTGCGTATCTCTTTGGTCAGCATTCACTGTGGCAGTGGCGTCTGCGGCAGCTGCCGGCATCGTTGATTCATTCGGGAGTGTTGAGTACGCTTTTATGGCGGCCTTTGTCAGGGCCACCCTGACATTATGGAGCGAGGCTCTCCTTATAGACAGCGCGAGTCTAGCCGTTCGCCAGAGATATTTTGTCAGCAGCATGAGATTTCCAAGCGATGGTGTTAGACAGAATAGGAATTTCTGGGATTCCCAACACAAAATTGTCCAAGGCTATTGTGTGTTGTTTGCAGCCACTCTCGCTTATAAACGTTTGGGCCAAGATTGGGTGGTGGGCACTCGCTCGATGGTGCACAGAGGTATATGACGTCAAACAATGCCCATGTATGTCTACGTGTACGGGAGGGGGCTGGGCTGAAGAGACGAGGCGTGCGGGTGCGAATGCCGGGATGCAGATGTTGGGCCGTCTAGTGCCCTTTGTCTGTCGCGTGGGAAAGATAAGCGAGGTGTTGATGGAGAATCTCCGGGAGCGAGGAAAGAGAAGAGAGTCAAGAGATGGTGTCTTAATAATTCTTGGATGAAGATATTAATTGAAGAGAAAGATTCGTTTTGCGAAGTAGTCAGAAAAAAAAATACTCAATCTACGCTATACCTGTTTTGATATTTTATTTCTGGAGATCTGGAATTCGCAGTCGTCTTGGGCCTGGGCCAAAACACGATCGTCGATCTAGGATCTGCCCGGAGGGGCCCCGTCGCGATAAGGCCCGGGACCCAAATTGCAAAAGAGGGGAAGCCACAAGGGTGTTGGTGGTTCGTTTCACACTTTATTATTGGATTTTATTTCGGACGATCGAAGGCGAAAGATGGAAGTAGAAGAGTGGCTTGGAAATGTACAGAACTTGTTTGCTATTCCCCGCTTTCAAAGGTGACTAATTTCGGAGCGTTTTGTTGGCGTTGAGATCTGAAACTTAGGTCGTTTCTCGTCCGCAGCAAGTGCGGGCAACATAGTATGAAGATTCTTCAACAGAGAGGAAGTAGGTACATGTTTAGAGAGCATTAACAATTCAATTGGTCCTAACGCGGTATCCATTGAAAACACCAAAATAGGAGATTTTCATCACGTGCTTCCAGATGGACGTTTTGATGGGTTATCTATTGGAAACGGCGATTTCTTGTTTTAACTGTCTAATAACATATAAACATCAGTGTAATAACACCTGAGTGTAAACATGTGACCAGCATAGATATCTGACCAGCAGAGAGACCAGCAGAGAGAGGCTGCTTGAGCCACGAGGGAAAAGAAACGGGCCACTTTTATTTATTTCGTTTTCAGGATGATTCTAGTTTTGCGCCATAAAAAAGGCACCTCAATAGCCTCACTCGAATATTTCTGAAATGGGTATGAAAGCCGATCAAAGAGTCCCACGAGTGTAAGAATTGGCAGCATTTTTAGACTGCGCACGTTACAGACAACTAGGAGGAGTAGACTCAGAATATAGCGCGAAACGAACGAATCATGCACAATCAATGCAAAATTAGGTGCCTCAAGAGACAAAATTTGGGGTACATTATCTGTGGTGAGATCGAGATAATTAATTTGGCAACAGAAATATAATAGGTTCTTTTGTCGTACAAAACTTTGCTATTGTCTGAATTCGCAAGTTGGGCAGCAACAGTATCTGTCGGGCTAGGGTGTGATAAATTCAGTTGCGAAATACCGAGATGGACTGCTCTAGTGAAGGCTCAGCTAACAAGCAAGAATATCGTAACTTTCTTGATTTTGCCTTAAACACATACGGCAAAATAGTTTCTTGCCCAGAGAAATGTGTCATTCCAGGTGTTCACATGAAAATCCAAGAGAGTGGTAAGACGTGGGTAATTAAAATAACTGGAGTTGGGGCCGCAGAATACTTGACTTCCGCTTTTCGTGGCCTCCGAGTGCCGCAACAGAAAAAAGGACTGGAATTAGCAGGGTGCGAAGAGCCGTACGGGGTCTTGAGCTTCATTGCCCATAAGTATCTTGTTGGAAGCAGGCAATAATTGGGCTCATGGTCTCAGGCATGAAGGTCTCAGGCATGAAGGTGAGCCTTTATGATAGACCGCATGCCAATACATATAGACCAGAATACATGCGTGGACCAGAATACATGTGGTCCAGAGTACATTTAGACCAGAGTACATTTAGACCAGAATACATGTGCTACCAAAAACATATGCGTGCAACAAAATACATGTGGTCCCGTATACATGTAGACCAAAATACATGTAGAATACATTCGCTCAAGAACACATCTGGTGCGCTTGAGAAGCATAAATGGCCCCGAAGTAAGCAAGCGACCCTCTAATAGTGGTACAACCTAATATCGCAAAACACAATATAAAACCAAAATACAAAAACACAAGACATATAAGACCCTAGCTTTAGCACTCCAATACCCAACGCAAGACTCAAAAGATTAACAAGTTAAATTGCCCAGCAATAACGTCCTGGTCATGCACAGAAGCAGGGGCCAGGCAATCTCTCGACAAGGCCCATCGTTTCATCCGCCATCCGCACTCGGAGCTGTACCTCCGTGCGCACCACCCGGTCCTCATCGTTCCGTCGCACAGTAGGCGTGCGAGAGTCTGAGCTGCCAGAGGAATTCTCAAACAGTAAGGCACTTTCCTCTAAGTACAACCCTCTCCTCAAATACCCAGCACATAAAAAACAAACGACCCGGCAAAAATGTCCAGATTGTCCAGTGTTGCCAAGACGTCCCTTATGGCTGCCCGTGCGCAGGCCTCGTCCTCATTAAGAATGGCTTCCGGAGCCTCGGGCCCAAAGACAATGACCGTTAGAGATGCGTTGAACTCGGCCATTGCCGAGGAGTTGGACAGAGACGACGATGTGTTCCTCATGGGTGAAGAGGTCGCCCAATATAACGGTGCTTACAAGGTTTCCAGAGGCTTGCTCGATAGATTTGGCGAGAGAAGAGTGGTCGATACTCCCATCACCGAGATGGGATTCACCGGCTTGACTGTGGGTGCCGCTTTGGCCGGCTTGAAGCCCGTGTGTGAGTTCATGACGTTCAACTTTGCCATGCAGTCCATCGACCATATCATCAACTCCGCCGCCAAGACCTTGTATATGTCGGGAGGTATCCAGCCATGTAACATCACCTTCAGAGGTCCAAACGGTGCCGCTGCAGGTGTGGCCGCTCAGCACTCGCAGTGTTACGCGGCATGGTACGGGTCCATTCCTGGGTTGAAGGTGGTTTCGCCTTACTCTGCCGAGGACTACAGAGGTTTGTTCAAGGCTGCCGTGAGAGATCCTAACCCTGTCGTTTTCTTAGAGAACGAGATCGCCTACGGTGAGTCTTTCGAGGTCTCTGAGGAGGCTCTCTCTACCGACTACGTCATCCCATTCGGTAAGGCCAAGATCGAGAGAGAAGGTACCGACATCACCTTGGTTTCCCACACGAGAAACGTCATGCACTGTCTCCAGGCCGCCGAGCTTTTGGAGAAGCAATACGGTGTCCACGCCGAAGTTATCAACTTAAGATCCATCAAGCCTTTGGACGTGCCTGCCATTGTCGAATCTGTCAAGAAGACCGGTCACTTGGTCACCGTCGAGGCCGGATACCCTGCCTTTGGTGTTGGTTCCGAGATCTGTGCCCAAATCATGGAGTCTGAGGCCTTTGACTACTTGGACTCTCCTGTCGAGAGAGTCACTGGATGTGAGGTGCCAACACCATACGCCAAGGAGTTGGAGGACTTTGCCTTCCCAGACCCAGACGTTGTGTTGAGAGCCTCCAGAAAGGTTTTGGGTTTGTAAACAGATTCTTCGGATAAACATACGGCATTACTTCATTATCGATGTGCACCAAAGCACGCACCTCACTATCGTTGTATAGTCAATAGAGTACACATGAGCTAGCTCTTCCTGGTTGATTTTGTAGTTGTAGTCAAGGGAATCGCTTATGAATCTACGATCATTATATGTATCACTCAGCCAATCTGACAAACACGTCTAGCTGATCGAAGCCGTCTTCATCAAAGAGAAAACCCGTACACCGACTCGGGTCAGTGAAATTAGGTTCTGGGCGAAAAGCAGACAGAACCTAAAAATTTCAGATTTTTACTAACTGTTTCGGAATCACCAGAGATCCCGAGTATATTCGCACTGTTTTTGATATCGAATACGTTTGGTGGCCATGCCAAGCAAGAACTATCATTCCAATGACTGTTTCAGTGCGTACGTACGATAGACAGAAACCAGCTGCACATTCAAAAAGAGGAAGTGTGAAACAAATCAAAGCTGTCACTTATATGTATCGAACTGCTTCAAATTTGAGTACTTCATCAGTGAATGCATTCGGCCAGCCACTGACACAACTGAACCTGGTGGTTATTGGTCACGTGAGCAAGCAATTAGAGGAGGGCATACAACCATTAACATTACATGGCTTAGCAGATTATTTATAAACAGCAAAAGCTTGCAGATCCGCCTTTCGCAAGACGTATGAAAGAACGCTTTAGTCCTCATTATCATTCCATTCAATGCCATCATCGTATTCCTTCGCTCTTCATTGTAGCTGTATCCAAAAGTGGTGGAGCGTTCCGAAAGAAACGCGCGCTCAGACGCTTTCGTATCTAACCTTGACAAGGAACCTTCTTTATATATTTCAATGTACCACGCGTGTGTATGTGGATTTCTTCACGTGCCTTTCTTTTCAACTTGACGCTGGCCTTCTCAACCGATAGTTTGACTCAGGAGAAACGGGGAAGTACTTCTTGGATTATTGGCCACTGGTTTAATTGTGCCCCCTTTCGCATATTTCGTCATTGTCCTGTCCTATAGTGACCAGTCTATGGATACACTTGGTGTGATTCACCGTCATTTAACCACACCAATTATATATATAAACCCCTCTGCAACATAAGGAATGGATGTTCATAAGCGTGTGGCGCCCGGATCTGCGCCAGAAAGCACCAGCAATGACCGAGAAAAGCCCCAATTCCAGATCCTGAATACGCCTGTTGGCCACGCAGCATTCAGTGAAGAAAATGACGGATTGCTTCCTGTAACAGCACCGCATCTTATGCCCAAAAGTACTTTGAACCCGAAATCAAATTCCGCATCTGCACAAAGCTCCAGGCCGGCCTCTGCAACATTACACCGGAAAGATTACCTAAACTTTGCCGTTTTGATTGTGCTATACACGCTACAAGGCGTCCCAGTCGGGCTTGCGTTTGGCTCGGTGCCGTTCATTTTGAAATCAAAACTTTCGTATTCACAGGTTGGAATCTTCACTTTGGCATCATACCCATACTCGCTCAAACTACTTTGGTCGCCGATTGTTGATGCGGTCTATAGCAAAAACATCGGAAGACGCAAGTCATGGATCTTGCCTGTCCAGCTGGTTTCAGGCCTTACTCTTCTATATTTGGGTCTCGTGATCAACGACCTTATGGCCGACCCGGCCACTCATCTACACAAAATCACTTTTTGCTTCTTTCTTTTGGTGTTTCTCTGTGCCACACAAGATATAGCCGTCGATGGTTGGGCCTTGACGTGTCTCTCGCCCGAAAGTTTATCTTTTGCATCTACCGCACAGACTATCGGCATGAACTGCGGATATTTTTCCAGCTTCACGGTCTTTCTAGCGCTCAGCTCGCCTGAATTTGCCAATAAGTATTTACGCGAGACCTCGGTTGACCGGGGGCTCTTTGATTTGGGCAGCTACCTCTCCTTCTGGGGCTGGATGTACTTGCTTGTCACGGCGGTGCTTTTCTTTGTGCCTGAAGAGCCGCTTCATTTGCGCAAGCGCAATATAGACAAATTTTCCTCCGGGTTTTATAAGAATGAGGACCACCACAACCGGTACAAGGAGCTGGCACCCAAGTACTTGCAGGAATTGAAGTCGGTATATTTGTCGATGATAGAGGTGCTTAAACTCCCCAATGTGCAGACGTTTGTAGTGATTTTGTTGGTGGCCAAACTCGGGTTTCAGGTAAACGAAGCCGCCACGAACTTGAAACTCTTGGAAAAGGGCTTATCGAAAGAAGACTTGTCTATCACCGTGTTGATCGATTTCCCATTTGAGATGATTTTCGGCTACTACGCCGGCCGCTGGTCTTCCGGGAAAGGTCCCTTAAAGCCGTGGTTGATTGGGTTTGCTGGCCGGTTGATAGCTGCACTTTGGGCGCATTTGATTCTTCTTTTTTTCCCGAAATTGGAGAATGGGCAAGTTCCGTACAAATTGTTTCTTGTAATTATCGTACAACACTTGCTTGGGTCATTTATGTCGACCATCCAGTTTGTTTCGCTATGTGCGTTCCACACAAAAATTGCTGACCCGGCCATTGGCGGAACTTACATGACTACTCTCAATACGCTTTCCAACTATGGCGGTACGTGGCCACGTCTTATCATATTCTATTTGATCGACAAATTCACATACGCCACCTGTCATCTTCTGTCCTCAAACTCCGTTTACGACATTTTATCTGAAGACGAGAAACGGGCTTGCTTGGCGGCTGGAGGGTCCGTTCACATCATCTGTGACGGCTATTTCTATACAAGTACGATCTGTATTGGGCTCGGAGTTGTCATATGGTTTTGGGTTAAGCGGAGAATCACACATCTTCAAGCACTCCCTCAATCGGCTTGGAGGGTGAGTAAAGGCTAGGTTACGAAAGGCTGAATACTTCATCTTTCAATAGAAGAAGGAAGAAGTTGCTTGCATTTTTGGGTTTACCAAAAATTCTTAGAGCTATAGAGTAAAACGAAGTGTTTATCATTTGAAAGGCTAGCTGTGGACATGATTCTGGATATTACATCATAATGAGTCCATGTAGCCCGTCGTAGATCAATAGACATAGATTAATAGATATATATCAATCCATAACCTAAAAATTGCATATATAGCTTGTTAATCCCCCAAAATTTTATAACAATACACTCAACAGTCACCAAAGCGTAAAAACATTTTCCTCTTTATAAACTAAGTAATTGAAGCTAGAGATTAAGTACATCACTCTTTACTGCTGTGCCCTCATGATAACTTCACTCTTCAATTATTAGATGCTTTAGCGATCTTGAGTTCAATTATGAAAAACAACGTGAAATCTGAATGACATTATTGATTGAAAAATTTACTGCGATTTGATTTTGTCAGAACTTTCGTGAGCATAGTTGATTCGAGAAATGTCTTATAAACTATTGCTGGCGTCGTTTCCTCAAAGCCTTCTTTCTATTATTTCGCAAATGCTTGCTGGACACGTTGCTTCAGTAGTAGCAAGACTCAAATAATAACTCGACTGATAGAAGCCAGATAAAAAGTCTATGGCACGGATAAATCCGGTGATGCGGTATGAATTAGTTTCTATGAATGAGATAAAATCCCGTTGCACTGGCGACGTGTATGCTAGAATAATGTTTAGCGAAGTGCTAATATTTATAGAATGAGGCCGTGTGCTTGTGGTCGTTGGCCAGGCTTCCGCTCCGATGCAAGAAATCGTCGTGCAAAAAATCAATCGGCAGAAACGGGACCTTCGATTCGTTGGCCATTTTCTTCGATACCGACGAGTATGTTCCAACGATAGATGGAAGCAATGCGGTTCCTGGACACGACGGGCTCGGGTGGTATCCTCCGGGATACACTGTTCCCGAAGAGCGGATCAAAGGCGAGTTCGATACGGATCGTGCAAGGGCGTTGAAGGCTCCAGAGATACCCCTTCTGTGTTTATTAGCGGGTTGTCCGCCACTGGACTGGGACGATGAAATCACATAATGCCGAGGCGGGCTTATGAGGTATGGGTCGTGGATGAGATGTGTGCGTTCGTCGTCTAGAGGCACGCGGAACGGACGGTCCATGCCATTTTGGGGACGCGAGTCTTGGTGGTCTTCGAAAGAAATGCCTGAATCAGGCAAGAGATTCTGAAAGTTATTGGTGTACCAGTCTGGCTTTTTGAAGTGCAAATCAGAAGGGCTCGGGGTTTCTTTGGGCGAAGAGCTGGAGTCCTCAAAATTTCCATGAGCATGTTTTGAGTCTCCTATGACATTCCCTATCTTGTAGAGCCAGAACTGGAACAAAAGCACCGCATCAAATAAAACCGTGCCGGAACTTCCAAGAAGGAATGGCATCTGTGCACTAAGCACGCTGTGAAAGTCGGCCTGGCCCAAGTATTCGTCGTACTTTGACAACAAGTAAAGATCACTGGCTATAGACACCGTGTAGAAGACGTTTCCTGTCATGGCAAAGAGAAAGAGGTACGGCGACGTCCCCATAGTCGATTTCGAGCGATGGTTCTTGACGATTTGCGGCAACCGCGAACTCACATAAAGCCCCGTGCTGAGCCAGCCACTACATGTGCCCCAGGCTTTCGTGGAAGGTCCTATATTCGATAAAATAGCCAGGAATCCTTGTGGTATGAAAACAAGAATCCTGCGAAGACTCTTGCCAAGTAAATTGGAATCGGCCTCAGGGCTTTTGTTGCCAATGGGCATGGCACGTGCCTTGCCGAAAGTGCTGCTGATGACCAGAACCGACAAAACCAGCTTGATGAAACTTCGGCGGGGTTTACGAGTTCTTCGTTTAGATGACGAAGAAGATCTATGGGCACTAAGACCGTGTGGATTTGGTGAGATCTCAAATCGGTTGAGCCGCGATTGGATCATGCCTTTCACCGAGCCGTTGGACTTGACTGGTTTCATCATGTTGGGGCTCTGTAGCATGTTGTGGTGAACGTTTTGTCGAGGATAAACTCTCGTGTAGTACCAATACTGGATGGTGAGAATGAGATCAATAAAACAGTAGTATGCAGCAAGACACGTCTGAAACGGGAGGGCCCGGGTCAAAAGACACCCGGCGAGGTTGGTCACATCACCACTGATCCAACACACAAGAAAAGCGGGCGATATTCCGGCCACAGACGCGTTGAGATGGTTTTCCAACACCTGCGGAACCTGTGCAAAGAGCCACACCACTAGTGAGAGGACGCCCGAGACTCGAGACACCGACAGCACCACGTAAAATTCGGTCGGTAGCAGCGACGTCCCGTTGTGTATCAGCGAAGAAAAAACACTCATATTTCAGGTTGCATCTGGATTCTAAGGGGCGTGTGAAATTATGCTTCAGGCGGAGACCCTGGAGAGCAAGTGAGTGAGAGTGAGTGGAGGTGGCCCGAGATCTGTGGTTCTTGCAGCCTGTGGTAGAATACAGAGTGAGCGAGTATGCAACGGAGATTTGGTTTGTGACTATAAGAAACAAAATATCGGACTTCGTTTTCAAGGGCCAAGACGACCGGTGTTTATATTCCTCCAGAAGTTGGGCGGGGTATCAGAAAAAGTACGATAGTTGGAGTATATCAAAAAAAGAGACCCCGGGTGCGCGCAGACAATACTGAGATAAGCGAGGCCGCATCAACATAGACTAAATTTATCTTTGGCCGAGACAAAATGAGCCATGGTGAGATGGGCACAGGCGGTGAACCACGCACACATAGGAGTAGTTTTATCTCATGAAAATGGTTCAGACATCTGGCTCATAAACCTGACAGAGTCACACTTTATAACCACATTCCAAGAAATTACTTGGGGATTTTCTGTATTCAGTCTTACTAATAAAATGAGTGGATGTGGTACATCTAGGACCCATCCTGTAATCAAATGTTCTTTGCGTTTTGGTCCTGTGCGGATCGAAAACTTTGGCCCTTGGCCAAGTTGGCCCCAAAATATTTGAATAATATGTCCAGCGCATCCCCGCTTTTCCCACCCAATATTTACAAAATGCTAGCAGATATAATATTTCCGCCGTCTGATGTGTTTTTCAAATTAGTTAATCTTTTTTCTCGCTGCATACAACATTTCAGTTGGCTGTCTGCTATCAAGCTTTCGAGAATGTTTCCATATCAGTGAACATACACGAGCCGTTACTGGGTGCGGCCCTGTTGGCTCGCACCAATTGGTCTTTCTCGGCCTACAAGATTTATGGGCGTAAGTATTGTCACAGAAGCCGTGCGGGTATAGGCTCCGATTCAATCCCAAGCTTTTGATGATATTTCAATGAACGGGTGTGCTATCAAAGATAACTTGATAATTTGGGATACCGACGACTGACAGGTCCTTCGCACGCCATTATACAGTATAACCAGAAGAGAAGGCCCATTATAGCCTTTTGCTTGAGACGAAGTCTAACAACTAACCTGAGACCCTGGTACCAAAATGATCGAGGTTCTTGCCAATGACCGTCTCGGCAAAAAAATCAAAGTGAAATGTCTCCCTTCCGATACAATTGGTGATCTCAAGAAAATCATCTCGCTCCAAGTAGGCACCCCATGGGAGAAGTTGGTGTTGAAAAAGGGCCATCAAACATACAAAGACCACATCACGCTCGATGACTACGAAGTGCACAACGGATTCAGTTTCGAGCTTTATTATGGATAGGGCGTTGGACTTGGATGGTGATATTGTCAAAGGTCCAAATGTGTAGCAAGCTAATTGCTTATTATATCTACTGATGGATGTTGCAGAATGAGGATGCCTTAATTTAAGTTGTTATTGGTGCGATCACCCCCTAAGTTGATTTGCCGTTAGTGCGGTCATCGGCTTTTCAACCAAGCATAATGGGATAAGGCAAAGTCCGTTTAGCGTCAGTCCCTTTGAGTGGAACAGATGAAGGCGAGCCAACAACCTCAAATGGGTTCGATGCTCTAAGTATGCTTGCTCCCATGGTTCTGGCCTTGACGATGTTACTTCCAAAGGTACTGATCTCAATAGTATCAGGCCTAATTGGACTGGTCTCGATGGTCTTGCTCCAATGGGTCAGGCTCTAGTAAAGCTCGCCCAATGCAAAATTCATCGAGGAGTATCGGAAGCTCTTAGTGCCTTTCCCATAGGGTATATTGTAAGCTGTAAAAAGCCTAAGGAAATTTTTTATGCTCAAATATCATGAAAGGATTATAGTAAATGAAATATAGTACAAGAAATATAGTACCAGAAATATAGTACAAGAAATATAGTATACAAAAATCACGGAAGTGCTCATATTCTCCCCATCAGTAGACCAGGTTAATTAGAGGTCACTCGGATGAGTTATGTCTCGGAGAGCGGCCGTCCATATTCAAAACAGATAGCTTGGATGGTCAAAATAATAACACAATGAAGAAAAAAGATGAAGGGAAGCTCTATAAGAAATACTCGATTTGTCTCGATTTGGACCGGCCCTCAAAATATGCACTGAACACATCTTTGCTGGCACCTTTCCCTTCAACGCCATTTACGCCACGGCCCTCCAAAGTGTCCTCATTGTTCTCCGGCGATGCCTCAAAGACGTTGCAGAATTGGCCCGGTAGACATCCCTGTGGGTTTTTCTTGGATCGCGTCTCGTAGTTCGAGTGGCTGATTTCTAGAACACTGGCCATGTTCCCACACCGATAGCAGTAATTGGGCGCAGACCAGATCGTGAGGCATTTACCCTGCCAGTAGCTGATAAACCCCTCGTTGCATAACTGGTGCGCTCTGACAAGCTGGACCAAGTCATTATCGTGACAGAACTTATTCATGACCTCTCGTCCAAAAAGGTACCCTGCGCCCCTTGGCGAGAGCTTGAAATCAGCAATATCGGGGTCCGGGTCCGACCACACCAAATCGGCCATGATGCCGTCGTGCGGGATCTCCTTAAACCGGTCTACTATGCGAATCTGATCGAGCTGCTGGCAAGATGGCGAAAGCCCACCGTGTGTGGCAAAGATGCGGCCGTCAATGGTGGCACCCAAGGGCAAATAGTCAAAAAGATCGGTGAAATAGTTCCACACCTTTAGGGAGCCGTCATACTTATTTAGGACCTCAGTATAGAACCCGTAGTTCGTGGTGATGGTGCGCGACTCATGATTGCCTCGAATAAGAGCCACACGGTCGGGGTACCGGAGTTTAAGCGCGATCAAAAGCGAAATGGTTTCTACGGAATAGTAGCCCCGGTCCACATAGTCGCCGAGAAATAAAAAGTTGGTGTTTGGAGGAGCTCCACCAATGCGAAACACCTCGAGAAGATCGTGGTACTGCCCGTGGATGTCTCCTACCACCGTGCACGGCGAGCTGAGCGAAATGATATTGGGCACGCCCAAAAGCTGTGTTTTTAACTGGAGACATAGGTCATGGATGGTTTCTTCGGGAAGAAGTCGAGGCGGCCGGTGGTCTAGTAACTGCTCAAGACAATAATCTAGGTCCGTGGTCGCGATTGTCATCTCGCGGTTTGGTGGTTTTTCTAGCACAATCGCCGATATTTCTGGGTACCAACTGCTCGTGGTGGTTTATAATATCCTCTATTCCACTTTAATTCCTTTTCTATACCCGCTTTTTGATCCGGTCTTTTCCTTTCTTTTCCTTTCTTTTCCTTTCTTTTCCTTTCTATTCTTTAACTCATGTAATTCCAATTCTTCGCGTGCGTCCAAGCGTGGTCGCACACAGTAAGTGCATGGGCCCGAACCGTGTCGCGGTCGCGGTCGAGTTAGCGATCAGAGGGTTATCTTTGGCCCGTGGGCCTGGGGTTAGAGTAAGAGGCGGTGTAGGACACGATTACTAAATAAATAATGTTTCGAGGGGGGTTTTGACTGATAAAAACTTATCACGATACTTTTCAGCCTGGGCAGAAATAATTTGTAATTTTAATCGGCAAATCATCGAAACACTCTGAATATCTGTGGAGTTTAGGGGCCTGCTGAGTGTGAATTGGCACAGGGCACCGCGCAGGGCAGGAGTTTGGATGAAATAAGGTTTATGTTTCGTAGTTTATGTTTCATAATTGTGTTTCATAATTGTGTTTCGTAGTTGTGTTTCATAGTTTGTGTTTCATAGTTTGTGTTTCATAGATTATGTTCCATAGATTGTGTTTCGTAGATTATGTTCCATAGATTGTGATCCATAGTTTATGTTCCATTCGCTTCAAAAAGGAAATTCGAAACAGTTCAAGTATCACCCAACATTTCCTTTGACTTTGTTCGATACTTTTTATCTGCCACTCATCGTGACACGCACATAAAAGCTACTGAGACTCAATTGGGGTCTGTTTCACTCTTGATATTGTTATTTGATACCTAAAAACGTCAGACTCTCGCTGAAGTCGAAGAATACATGCCATGTTGGCTTGAGATGCATGAGGATTCCTCTAAACTTCAGCCACAGCCTTACCCAAAATTTCCAATCCCCGGTCAATAACTTCCTCTGGAATATTTAATGCTGGTACCAATCTGATGACGTTTCCGCCTGCAGTGATGACAAGTAACCCGTACTCTCTACACTTTTGAATAATAGCATTCCCATCGACGCCATCATGAAGTTGCAACCCCAACAAGAGGCCCTTACCCTTTATCGAAACGACTTTTTCCGGGTTGTTTTCTTTGATTTTCTCCAACCCTTTGACAAACTTGTTGCTCGAAAATGCCACCTTCTCCAAAAAGTCCTTATCGCTCACCTGATCCACCACATACGAGCCCACCGAAGCTCCAAGCGGGTTGCCTCCGTATGTTGTGCCGTGGTCACCTACTTGCAAGGCGTTTTCAATCTTATCGCTCACCAAAACTGCGCCAATAGGGAAACCGTTCCCTAAGGCTTTGGCCATTGTCACAATATCAGGGTGTGCTTCTGGGCCCAACGAGCAGTGAGCCCATAATTGACCAGTACGTCCAAGACCACATTGGATCTCATCATAGATAAGCACCGCGTTGTTCTCTGTGCAAAGCTTTCTTAACTCAGCCAAGAACTCCGGGTCCACAGTGTTAACTCCTCCTTCACCTTGAATTGGCTCTATAATGACTGCCGCGGTTTTCTCTTTGCTTATCACTTCCCTGACAGACTCGATATTTGCAGGATCTGCCACGTGGATGCCAGGGATCAAAGGAGTGAAAGGAAGTTGATACTTGGGATTAGCGGTCACCGACAAGGCGCCCATCGTTCTGCCATGAAACCCATTTTTAAAACAAATCACCTCATACTTCTCGTCACTCGAGCTTTTCGCGTATCTCCTAGCAAACTTCAATGCTGCTTCGTTGGCTTCCGCTCCGGAATTACACAAGAAAACACGTTGAGCATCGCTCATGCCCCCTGCATCGACGGTCTTCCTCACCAATTTATTGGCCAATTCACCTGCGGGAGCATTGTAGTAGAGATTCGAGCAGTGCATCAAGGTCTGCGATTGTTTGGCAATAATCTTGCCGACTTCCTCGTGACTGTGACCCAAACACGTGACAGCAATGCCCGCAGTGAAATCAACGTACTCCCTATCTTCGAGGTCATAAAGCAAAGACCCCTTTCCACGGGTAATCACCACATTGGGACGCGCGTATGTTGTGACAGTGTAAGGCTTGGTGATATCATCAATGAACTTTCCACTTATCGACGAAGCATCGGCATCAGCAACTGGAGCCTTCGACACAAAATTCGCGCGTGTGGTCGAGAAGCATTTCAAACCATATCCTATTCTCGGCGATTTGAAGCAAGATTTTTTCAACATCGTGGAATTCAGTTTTGTGGGGTCGTACCAAGAAGAAGGTGCTAGACAGCGCGGTTATAAGTGCCTGCTTATCGGGCGGAAAAAGATTTTCACCGCGCTTAGATGACTAACGATTACCCGATTTGGAACTTGTGAATATGCAGGACTCGCCATGATGCGTTCTAAATTGAAGATAACAAACCGATTCAAACTCTGTTTGCACTAATGGTGGTTTCCACCAGACACTCGCTCTCAAAGTTTCTCATAGTATCGACAATTATTCGATTGATTTCGAACACAAGGCGCGACTCATCGTCAGAACTGCCTCCCCGCATGCGCACCTGTACGCCAGCCAAATAAAGCCTTGGGTTAGCCTTGGTGAAATGTAATTTCTCGAGACTGTACGATGCCTTGAAACTGACCAGGTTGAGGATCCGGTCATGGATCGAGGCTTTCGTGACACTGAAATCGTAGTCCGAGTAGGGAAACGAAATGAGGAGAATTCCCCCTAGTGTTTTCACCAAGTTCCATCCTGCGTAGCAGAGAAGTGAGGCCACTACTAAAGTAGACGACTCGTTCAAGTCGAAACCAAATTGGTCTTTCAAGTTTTCGGGCATAACCGGGACAATCGATAAAAAGGCCGAGTAGAAAAGCGTGAGAAGACGGATGGGGTTGTTGACCAAGATCTTCAGCATGTTTTTAGCGCGCTGTGACAATGTCAATTTCGATTTGCCGACCTTGGAGTCGAGAATTCCAACATCATTTGCTTTCGCCGTCTTCAGATCAGACTCGGCCATAAGCTCAAGAAGCGGAGTCCGGTCAAATATATACGTCGAGGTAGTCCACGTGACAGCAATCACCAACAACAATACCAATTCATATACGAGCCAGTCCGTGGCCCCATTCTCCTTTGACCCGTGGATATGATGCGCACCGTGTTCGGTCGTGTCGCCAATTGACGGGTCAACCAACCCAACCACCATTTCTTCCACGAAATGGCTGATCAAATCACATCCGACCATCACCAGCGAGGTGCTCAAGGCAAAACTTGTCAACACCTCGAGACGGCCAAGCCCGAAAGGGTAAGCTATAGACGATTTGCCCCAAACCTCGAAGTTCGACATAATATCGACGCATGCTGCCATTAACGAGCCTAGCGAGTCGTAAAAGATCAAGTGTGCGAGGGTGGAAAATGCATGCTGTTTTGTGTGAACACCGGTGACGAACACAATTACCGATGTCAAGGAATGCACTAGGGACATCGCAAGCTTAAGTTTCTGGGTCTTGCTTGCACTGCCGAACGATTCCTTGATGTTTGGAATTGGATACAGGTCAGGTATAAGGTTGGGTTGCTGGTTAGCGTCGGCTATCGGGACAGGTTCTTGGAACAAGTTCATCGAAACCGAGGAGTGCTTATACCTATGACCTTTTCTATGCGCAGGCTTCGCCACAAGCGACGGGTTCAGGTTCAGGTTAAGATTCAGGTTCATACCAGGCACGTTTAAATTCAAGTCCTGAGGCTTGAAATTGAACGGCTGCATTTTCGACGGCGAGCTCGCTCTTTGGCGGAACGGCGACGTATTCTTTTGGCGTACTGGCGACGTGCCACGAGACGGCGATCCCGAGCGGAATCGTGGCGTTCTTTCGGACGGCGGGTCGAGATTCATTGTGGGCGTATAACTGCCGCGTCTGGACGACAGAGTAGCGGAATTTTTACTGCGTGATTTCTCAAGCTCGCCAGCCACAAAATTTTCCAGGTCTACCGCTGCCAGTTGGTTCGAGTCAAGTGCAGACTCAGCGGAGTATTCCCAAATGGGATTTGTGGCCAGGTCAGACATTAGGAGCGACCTGGGCCTTGCACGTGCGCTTGCGGAGTTGGATCCAGCACGCTGATGAAAAGAGAATGATGGCTGGCCTACTGGAGCGCTGGGTGAACTTGCCAAAGATGAGTTGCTTCCATTGAACGAATACCTTTTGTTTCCATACGGGACATTTGGTTGCACAGACGCCGAATTATTCATCAGAGGGTTCATTGAGGTGTTGGGATTCATTGATGAGTTGAATACCGAAGTCAAAGGTGTGCTGGAGCCACCATCGACGTCATTGTGGAGAGACTCAGACGAAAAGTTTGCACTCAAAAACGACAAGTCCGGAACCCGCCTTGGATTTGTGACTTCCCGCCGGAAATCGTCGTCATCTGTACCCACGGGCGACTCAGAAAGAGCTTGGTCGTACGAGGCCGAGCCATGGAATCTTGGGGAGTTTATGTGGTCCAGAGACATGGGATAAGACGTGGACTAGTCTCAAAAGTGACTGAAGATATGATTGTTCACAGGCGTGCGAGAATACCTATGATAGCTTCAGATACAAAAAAGTTCAACGAAGAATGAGAAATAGAAATCCTTGAGAAGAATAAATGTTTGTAGACCCCAGGACTGTGCTTTTCAATCCGGTGGTGTGGTCAGTGATAGACCTAAAAAGAGCAGTGTGATTGTCCAACTATAGTCTAAAATATACCTGGAGGGTTATGCTGCGTGCAGAACAAAGCGCTCGCTCTTTTTTGTCAACAGCTCCATTCATCCAAGACTCACAATTATACACAGTGACGTATCGATATATGCAGTCGAAGAACAAAAGACGTGCGGCGGAAATGACGTCGATATTCCGCGGCTGCAAAATCGGCACCTCGGGTCGCGGTCTCGAAACCGGATTCCATGGACTCGGGTTTACCTTATTGCATGCAACAATTTCCTTCCTTTGTCAAGAGGAGAGTGTTTTCCAGAGTAGCTCAGTACGGGTTTTCTTTCGTTGTATATGCGCCAAACATCGAAAGGCTCATGCACCCGTTGTTCAATCCCGTGGAGGTATCTTCAATGAGACCCACGCTCTCTACCCTGAAAGGTCTTGCGTACTTTAGGTCAATTGTTTTGAAAGGATCCTCGTAAGTCTCTACTCTCTCATGCTTCAGCACCAAAACCAAATGACTATCATTTGCTAATGCCACATCGCTGGCATGGTTGACCTCCTCGTCATCAAGAGTGATTACACACGACGCGTCATATGTTCCGAAATCGTATGAGCTCGTGCCCGGCTCCGGAAGATTGAGGATCAACGACATTGTCATGACCGCAGCAGCTCCACCCGTGTTTTCAAGTTGGACTCCACCGGGAGAAAGCCCGTTTTTAAGATATTTTTCAGAGGAGTAAGTTCCATTGTCCGATTGCGGTGAGTTATCCATGGGGTTATCGTCGGGAGTACCAAGTAGCGATTGGGTAAGGGAGCCCTTCATTTGGAGAAGCAAATCAAATATGAGAATCTTGAGCTTGTCTTGACCATGGCCCATATAAGCCGAATTAAGTAACACCATCATATTTTTCAAGAAATGAAAGTCCACAGAGTCGTGTCTGGCGATCAAGTCGGTCAACGAAACGCTGTGAATAATCAAAAGCCTTGAGAAGATTGAGATTATATCATGAAGCTGCCGTGAATACAACTTTACTACCAGAGAGTTATCAACAAGTTCCAAGATGTTCAGGAGTAGATGAGAGAATCGCTGGAATGTTTCTACCAGCATCCTCAAGCAATCTGTACTCGAAATTGAAAACTTTTTAAAAAAGTCCTTGAAAACAGGCAAAAGCTCGATTCCGCTGTGGTTTTTGCTGGTGAAAATCAACACTTGGCTCTCAGAATTAGACTCAACACCGTCTTCCACTACCGTCAAAAACTCTCTGTGCATCAAGAAATATGACTCCAAATAATTGAAGACCTTAACTTTCTCATCCCATTCAAGGTAATTGAAAAGCTCTCCAAAAAACGAATTGTACGCTTCAGTAGAAAATTCACAGGCGCTCAAAAACTCTAAAATGGATTCACCAATGTTTGTTTCTGATGGATGTTCGCTTGATGTTACTACTCGCAACCAAAGTTGTAAAAATGGAAGCGAAAACCCATTGGCCAAAGGAGCTAGTTCCACGAATGACAGGATACCACGGATGTCGATAGAGGTAAAGAGAAACTCGCGGCACAAACTTAAATTAACTGCCACAGGAAGCTCTGATGCCATGACAGAAAGAGCACATGCTTTGTGATCGATAATGACCAGTTTCAAGAATCTTTTGATAGTATCGCCGTAACTGTTAAAGAAGTGGCATTCATCAATGGTATCGAGCTCCTTCAACTTCCGCATAATGAGATGAAAAACCTCCTCGGCATTTTCTGACCGGTACTTTGATTGCAAGATCTTGAACATGATGGCTTGCGACTTGGTAACTTTGCACATGGTATGTGAATCACTAAAAACCAATTTCAACGTTAAGTCATGAAGGGTTGTGGATTGAGTCGATACACTTATCTGATTCAAGAAATTAATTAACTCCAGGAACAGGAGAACATGGAACGTAATCAACTTTATCATGAACTCTTCGAGCTGTTCTTCGTCAAACGGCTCTTGGACAATGGCGGTGATCGCAGCAGCCACAATGTCTTTGCATCTGCTCAATTCCACAGAGCCAAGCAATACTCTGAAAAGCTTGAAGAATGCATAGTCTTGATGCTCATTAAGTTTATCGGAGCATTCATACCACTTTTGAAGGAGGGTCTGCAATGTTGACGCGGAATCAGTCTTTTGGGCCAGAAAGTCCGGAATATTGAAGTTTGTTGAGTTAATCTCGTCTTGATAATCACGAATGTCTTCAGCGCTTGCACCTGGTGAGTCCAGTATTAGAAGTTGATTCAAACTTTCCACAAATCGCTCTGCGGCGTAGACTTGATTGCGCCGAGGGGTCGGCACTTGAACTTTCAATGGAGACTCCACTGACTCTTTGCTGAAGATATACTTATCCAAGTCAGAATCGTTTGTTTTGATAAGATTTCCAATGATAGCTTCAGTGAATTTCTTATCAACTGACTGATTCATGAATTTCCATAGCTGTCTAAAATCGTAAAGGTCGGGCTCACGGGACGACAAATCATGATATGCGTATATGATGAGGTTGTAAAGCTCATAAGCAGCAGATACACGGTCGGTGCTACCTCCAGGAAGAAAGTTCACTAATAAGTAGTGGTACTGAAGTAACTTTCCAATATAGTGAAGCGTGTCCAAATAGTATATGATCACTTTATCCTCGTTCTTCAAAACAAATCTGACGAACGTTTTGAAAAATACCGTAAGGTTATCGGTAGATGCGTAAAACTCATACATCCTCGCTATTGTGGACGGAGAAATGTGTACGAGCTTGGGGGATTGTGTTATTGTCGTCTTCATCTGCGAGGTGAGCCAATTCACAAGAAGGAATTTCACTCCAACACTGAACAGGTTGATTTCCACGAGGAATGCATCAAAGTCATCCGGGAATGTGTTAACAACCAAGCTTTTAAGCACGTATTTTTGTGAAAGTTCCATGCCGCGATCGTAGTTCAAGGAGATTTTCTCACCATCTGGAGTCCATTTGGAAAGGATTTGGTATTGTTGTTTGTTATTCAACGCAGGCAAGTTCGAGAGAATGCAAAGATGGAATGATATTTGAGGGTCATTTTGTGTTTCAGTGTCGATCTCACTCTGCAGAGAAGATATGTAGAAGATCCCACAGGCAATTATCTTTCGTAGATATGAAGAAATCGAAATGATCTTCAATTGGTAAAGTTCATTCACTAGAACGTACAAATTGTGCATCGATATCGTCGATCGCGGCTCTTGCGCTAGGCTGAAGATGCTTTCGAGAATCTCACTTTCGAACTCTGCTTTCAACTGGCGTGATGCCATGGGTTGCCACACCTTCTTTTTGATATAATTGCACAAGATCAATACCTTTTCCGACAGCAACCCCATGTCCCTATATGCACTGGAGCACCACTGGATCAAGACTTTAAGATTTGCGCGCCAGTTCTTAAGGTTGCTGGACGAGGGTTTGGGGCACAAAGATGATGCTAGGTCACTCTGTAAGTTCATTGCATCGAGCTGCTCGATGAAAACGAGCCTATCTTCATTTGAGCTAATCAAAGAACTGGGAATTCGGCTTGTTTGTGTAAAAGCAGTGGAGGAGCTTGTGAGTGATTTGTCTTTTCTGGAGGATAACGTTCTATTTTCGTCCTTTATGGTGTACCGCATATTCAACATGAGACTCTCGTTGCGAAAGTTTATGAGGCGAAAGACGGCCTCGAACTTATCGCGGAGCTCATTGTTGCTTGTTATACTGCTTTGTGAAAGGATGCGGTAGAGAATCCCGCCTATCAAAAGCCACAAGTCGGGGAGAATGAATGCGTTAGAGTTGTGACGGAACAAGCCTATAACTGAGGTCGCCATAAGCATGAGCACCTTGTCTTTCAACGCGTAAGGCAACGCACAAGAGGATACATGGCCTGTAGAAACATGCGCAGATAGAGTGGGGACCCTCTCGACTATAAAGTAGCAGAGAAGGAGCGACTCACCAAGCAGCTTGCAGAGAAAGTCATGCAGGAGTATTTCGGTCCAGAACATCTTGACGAGGGTCAATGCGGTGAGAAGTTGTCCGTAATTGAGGGGGTTTTGAGCTAAAAGGCTAGTAAGTATCGGGGATTCGTCATCGATATCTGTGCGTGCAACTTCAAGAAGTGCCGGGAGATTTTCCACCAGAACCGGAAATTCGTCTTTGAGAAATCGAATAATGCTTGAGAGGAAGTAGGTACGGTCAACCAAAAGCTCGATGTATAGGGTCTGTACAAGATGCAAAAGGTAGGAGAGTTGCGCCTGGTATGCGTGTTTCCGTTCCGCAGAGCCTACGGCAGGCATTTCTCGGGCAAACTTTAGCACATAGTCTGTAACCTGCAGAGTCCATTCCTGAAGCCATCTGCCCTCGATGATCTCCAAGCTCGGAAACGTGTTTTGTGCCTGCAGAGCCAGGTTTTGACGCCCTTGGAACTTTTTGCGGAGGAGCAACTGCTCGCTACATAGCACACATTTCACAAACCATATCGCCCGGGATATCGGTACTTTTAATCCGCACAAGTGGTCGACCAAAACCTTATTACGGATTCCATGAGGGATTTTTGTCGAAACAGATCGAAGCGGCACATCCGGATTCGCCAAGTCGCGAAGCCAGGCATCCCTTTTCAGCGCAGTCAAAGTCACACGGGGCGGAAGCCGGAACATATGCGTATCCAGGGTGATCTTATTGATAGCCTCGTTTCGCACCTGATAGGCCTTGGTGAGGTTCAAGGAAAGCTCCTTAAGGATCAGTTTTCCGTTGATATCCGACAGAAGAAGCGTTTCGTGGATCAAGTTGCGTCCGGAGAAGTACTCATTGGCCACCAGCGGCGGCTCAAAATACCCGTTGTTCAAGCACTCGGCAGTGGTGAGTTTCGGGTTGCTTTCGTCTTTCTCGCTCCATGGATTGTAGTCCGGGTAGCTTTTTTTGGCGGCTTTATCGTATAGCGGATAAATCCGCTCGTCCGGCTGGCTCATCACATACTTCATCGATAAAATGGTGTCCTTCGAAGACGACGCAGGAGGGGCCAGGAGCCCATTGCCTGAGAGCAAAACGTTTCTGCTTTTCGGCCGCGACATGGTGCCATAAGTATTTGTTCCAAGCACGAAAAGCGTGGGAGAAGCAGGGTTCCTATCAATTTGTCTGACTTGTTGAAAATCCCAGGTCGGGGTGTTGGGTCAAAATTCTTTGGGCTCTTTGGCTCTTTGGCTCTTTGGCTCGTTGGGCTGGGGCGCGATCTGGATTATCGCATGTACATACATAGATGCGAATTCCGTAGGGCACCGCAAGACAAATCCAGCCTGACCCAAATTCGCTAAAGTGATAAGACTGCATCTGACCAGGGAAAATCAACACTTATAACTTACACCAGGGGGATCACGGGACAGAGTATTTTAGATTTGATAAGATTTCGTGATCAAAAACGACCGTTTTTTTGGCTGGTTCATCTTTTTATGATTTGGCAAGTTCGTGTGTTGAGTTTACTGGACTAAGCTATTCCTTCCTTGTGGAGATGTTCCTGCTTGTTGCTTGACCGTTGGGGTCAATGAAGATACAACCTTTGTCCGGCAAATCATTGGTATTTTATTCTTTGTTTCTTAATATCTATTTCTTTTCCAATTTCTCAACTCCTATACAGTTTCGACGCTAGAAAAAGTGTATGGGGTGAATAATACTCTGGGTACTCATTGGCACTTCGTGTTGCAAAATACCCATACATGCGCGAGACTACAGTAGTTGTCCTGATTTCTAGGCACACAGCCAACATCATGCCGAAAACAGCTTGCGTCTTTCAAGTGTTGTATTTAACGAGAAATTACCGGGCATGAATATTGAGATTTTTCTTAGATATGTGTTGGTTCAACCAAAATTTCTAAAAAGTTGCAAATTACGGTGTTGCGTTTTTGAAAGTACACTGAGTTTAGTGTCTACTTCAATTTCAATTAATTAGCCAATGCGACCATGGCCCTTCTGGCCATTCTCCTAATTCAGGGTAATAATTACTGAGGGGTTCTTGTTGTACTTTAAGAGACTTATCTTTATAGATGTTGAAACTCTAAGCTCGAACATTGACCTCGAACATTGACCTCGAACATTGACCTCGAACACTGACCTCGAACATTGACATATGATAAATGAATTGAGGTCTGTTGTTCACGAAGCTCATTTTCCCAGCTAAGCGAAGCCACCCGTTTTGTTTATAGGTCAGTACCATTGATTCTTTATCCCCATTCACAGTCATAAGGTAAGGTACATCGCGATTCAAGCCACCTCTGTAATCAAAAGTCATTCGCTTTATTATGACCATATATATATATATATATATATATCTTGATTTCACTCACGAGCCCACATTGTTGCAAATGTGCCAGCAGTCATATGCTGAACATGCCTTACCAATCATCGTCATCCTCGTTATCATCACTGTAATCTGTGGTGGCTCCTTTTCTCTTTTTCAAGGCATCTGCCAATGATCCAGCCAACGAAACCTCCTCCGTTTTCTTCGCCTTCAAAGCATCTGCAAGTCCGTTTCCTAAGCCACCATTAGCAACTTGAGGTGAGGATATTGTGTTTTGCGTTTGCATTGGCTGAGCATGCGCCGGTGGCGCTGGTGGCGAAGGAGCGGAGGCCTTTTTGCCGCCAAAAAGCTCAGCTGGGGGCTCAATTTCTTTCATGTAATCTAGCGGAGCCCAGCCTTCTGTTGTTTCTTTCAAATCTTTCACAAGTCCCCATTTCCCATTAACATTGGCAACATATACCACGTCGTCTTTCACAAGGGGGACTGAGCCACTCACTGAACCGTCGTAGTCAAAAAGAACTTTATAAGTAGGAAACTTTGGTTTCGCCACTGCCAATGCCGGTGGAGGTGGAGGTGGAGGCGGAGCGACTTTTCTAGCAGGTGGTTTGGGTGCTGGGCCTTTTTGGGCAGGTCTCTGTGGGGGCACCACCCTGGTGGAAGAAGCAGGCTGCGAATTCAGCTGAGGTTGCGGTCTCTGTGGCGCTAGGGGTGCCGGCTTTGTGTGTGGCTGCGGTCTCAGTGGAGCGACGAGTGTTTGTACAACGTTATTCTGAGTTGGCACAGGGGCAACCTTGCGCACAGCAGGTTGTGGGGGTGCGTAGGCTTGAGGCGTTCCGTTGTTTCTGGTGACTGGTGTGGATGCGCTATAGCCTCCGCCATTAGAACGTCTCACTCCTCTGTTGTAATACTTGCTATAGTCAACCGAACTGGAAACGCCTTTGGGTCTCTTTGGGTTCTTGCTGGTAGGGCTTAATCCTTGCTGAACTGTAACTGTTCCCGATTTGTAGGTATCTCCGTGCAGTGGAGCAGCGCCATGCTGAAATTTAACCACATGAAACTTTCCAGGCTTTTTCTGGTATTGAACAGTTGCCTCAATCTTTACCGTAATTCCCCTGTTGATTTTTCTAAGCTGCGTGACCAACTCGGTCTTGAAGTCCAAGTTGATGAAGATATCTGGGGTCGAAGGGGTTGGCGAATGCAACGATACTGCGAGCCAGTTATCTTGGAATGTTGACAAACCAAGGTAGTTTATTCCACTAACAGGAACAGAAAACTCTTTCTGTAACTGGAGTCTATTTTCTACCAAAACCTCGGCAATGACGAACAAGCTGGACCGTGTTAAAATGAAGACCCGCGAAAGCCGCTTTGAAGACCTGCCAAACTTGGATAAAAGTATTTCGCCCTTTGCCGAAAATACAACTGGTTCTGAAATGCTGGTCTGGCTAACCACAAATCTTCCGTACCCAGAAGAGTCATTGCAACCAAGATAGTCCCCCATGTAAGCTCTTGAGCCGATAATCGAAAACCTTCTTCTTTCTTTCCTTCCTTGTAAGATAGCGGTTCCCTCGTCACGGATTTGCTCGTATTTGTTTCCATGCCTCTTGATTCTCCATGCGTTTTGAATAACTTTAGCTGCATCTTCCTTTTTCTTGAGGTACCTTCTCCAAGCACGTTGAATACGGGCTGCCATGTTATGCCAATACTTATCTCTCATGTCTTCTAAAGCAAAAAGAGTTTCTGGAGTCTTGATAAAGACCTTGGTTGTGCCCATTTGGTACTCAGAGGGAGGTATATGGCAGCTTCGCAAGATCTCCTTCACCGCAGTTATATCTTCGCCTTGCCAAATATAATCACCAGCATA
The DNA here is from genome assembly GCA_030561745.1 of Metschnikowia gelsemii. Classification (NCBI taxonomy): domain Eukaryota; kingdom Fungi; phylum Ascomycota; class Pichiomycetes; order Serinales; family Metschnikowiaceae; genus Metschnikowia; species Metschnikowia gelsemii. Next base: position 35,900 of record JAKTYA010000126.1, read on the forward strand.
GCCCGTAGCCAGAGATAAAAGATAGAATCTTTGGACAAACTTATCAAACGTCGTACGATAGGCAAAGCCTGCTCTTCTTATCCGGACGTTTTCCTTCAACCCCAAGTATTTGATTTGATGCAAGACTTGTTGATTGTCATACTCTTTGGGACGCTTTGTTTGGTTGGGCTTGATTGTACGGATGTATGAAGGCTGACACTGAGACAATGTGTCCACCAAAATATTCGCACTTTTCTTGATCTTATCTGAAGCCGTATCTGGTCTCTTCTTCGAATCTGTGAGAGCGGCCAACAAGCTGGGCGGGAACAAAGACAGTGTGACGAAACTATTGGCTGAGGTCGACAAAAGTTCAAGTAAGTCGCGCAACATGCTGTCCTTGTTTTTATCGGTCATTCCTGAAACCTCGTACGTCACGTCACCAGCATAATGCTTGATGATGAATTTGCCCCTGCGATCTTCGAAATGGCGGTTATTGGCGCCAACCATACTCAATCTTTGAGCAAAGACCTGATCAGCCGCATCGGAGTCAGCATGAGCGGTTTTGATCGAGTCATTCAAAGCGGCAAACAACCCAGGTTGAGGCCTAAGGGCTTCTATAAGATCACAGACGACTTTATTGTTAAAGTAATCAATCGGCGTCCATTGGATCTGTTCCTGTACATATTCATCTTGCTCTGCTTTCAAAGTCAACTGGATAAAGATCTGCTGCAACTTCTCGTTAACGTAGTTGATACAAATCTGCTCAAATGAGTTCTGCTCGAAGATTTCAAACCCATAGATATCCAAGATCCCAATCGATTTCTTGGCGTAGTTTTGCGTGCTATCTTTCAATGAAATGTTAACTCTTTCCACGATCCACTCAAACAAGTTATTGTAGATTCCTTTAGCCAATGCATCACGCACCGCGGTGGCTTGCACGATATTCAAAGGCACATGGTACGTGGAACCTCTTCTCATTCCGTGGGACGTCTCTATGATTCTCTCGATTATGGATTTCTTCAACACCTCGGCGTTGACTTCCAACAAATAGGCGACAAAGTTGGTCACTCCCTCATCTCGTATGGCGGCATTGCCATTTTCGTCCTCGACGAAAGAAATGTTACCAATCCACAAGATTGCCGCAAGCATTCTAAAAATACTGTCCTGTTCAGTTTGCGCCAATCCAATCACGTTCATGGCATTCAAAGTTTCCTTGAAATCTTTTCCGTCGTCAATTCCCTCGGCATCAATACATTTGGCTGCCGACGTGTAGATATACGACTCGGGGCCTTGCACGCCAAACGCCTGTTGGTATTGGGGAGGACAGTGTTTGGTGAACTGGTAGAATATATGAAAGTTCCGCTCGTTGGAGATCTGTTGGACAACCCTTTGTTTCTCCAACAAGTAGTTGGTGATGTGGGCGGCACTCGGCTGGTTCTCCGGGTTAAAGTAAATCTCGAGGTACTTTCCGTGTCTAGAGGAGTTATTGTTCCTTAGTGTTTTGGCACATCCAAACGATTCTAAGAGCGGGTTTGTGGCGAGAACCATATCCTTGATTTTCGTAATGCCGCTGGGTGCATTGGCCGTCTGGTCATCTACGGAGACATTGGCTATGTACTGCATGATCTGCTTGGCGGCTTCTGTCTTTCCTGCTCCGGACTCTCCCGAGATAATCACACACTGGTTTTCACCGTACGACTTCAAATGGTAGTACATTGTCTCAGCAATTGCGTATACATGTGGCGGGACCTCCAACCGGTTTTTTCCCTTGTATAAATTGAGTGTTTGCGGCGTGTAAATACCGAGGTCCTGGAACGGGTTCACGGAAATCAAAACGTGGCCAATGTACGTATAGATCGACCCGTTCATGAACCGCTTATGGAGGTTCTCATTGATGGAGTCGTCCGAGATTTTCGACAACAACGTCAAGTCAGAAACACCCACCTCTTTCTTCTTGGTGAGGTCAAACTCGGCCTTTTTGATCCCGGATTTCGCGGGCACGGCCTGCTGCTTGGCCTTGTTTCGGCCCCCTCTCTTGACTATGGCCATGTTCAGAAGTCCTTTCGTTTTGTTTATCTATGTTAGATTTCTATCTGTGTGTTTTTCACTTATCTAGGAGTTACAGGCCGAGTTCTAGAAGGTGACGTTGTGCGGAGGTTCCGGGCCGTGGTCGTGCGCGGACGAACCGTCCGAAAGGCCGAGCAGGAGATTCCCTCACCTCGCAAATGACCAGCTGCGGCCCCAGGCAGTGCTTGGAGGGCTTACAGCAGTTACACTGCTATTCTTGGCAAAATCCAGATTCCACTTTTGCTGAGGAGATCAAGAGTCAAGAAAACATCATGGGTATAAAGATTTTGAGCTGCGGTTTTCTTGGATTATTATCATCTTCGAGAGGTAAATGTGCATCTAATTTAAAATGATCGTAAAGAGTTTCGTATTGACCTTTAACGTATGAGACGTTTACCCGTACGAAGCTCTCAGAAACCAGCAAAAGGGCACCACCAGTAATTTCTGTTTAACGATTGTATTTTCTTAAAGAACTTCTTTTGTCTGAGAGATTGTCCAGCTTCCAAAACTTTAGCGTATAAAGCTATTTTATTTGACGTGGTAACCTGCAATAATTCAGGGATAATTACTTGGATCCCTTGTTAGGTGCTCAATTTTTGAAATCACTGCACAGTGAAGTCAAGACCAGTGAAGTCATAGGAAATTACCCGAACTTCTGAGGGCTTGAGATTTCGGAATTTCGGACCCGGCATTGCTGAGAATTGAAAGGAGATTGTAAAAAAAATAACACATAAATTCACTTCCGGTAAGTTTAGTAACATTTGCCATATCTCACAGCCCATACATAGCTGGGCCTCTTAAGTGAGGCAGTGTCGAGCCAAGACCTGAGTGTTTCATCCGAATACAATGTATTGATAAAGAACCCCAATATTGCATCAATTATCAGTTTTGAAGCCAGCTTTTTACTCTCTCTTTTGGCTGTTTTTCAAAGTTTACTACTTGCTGTTTTATTTTCGTGTTTGTGTGGTGTAATGCCTGCAATATTTGAGTTTGCACAACGACCAAAAGGTGGGATTAGGAATGGCTACTCGTTCTCCGAAATTTGGCCGCCCTTGTTCAAAAGCATGGCTTAAATAAGATGACTGGTGACCTATTTTTCGAAAACTACACGAACTCTTATTTGGTCAAGAGCAAATTTCTGTGTTTTTGGCACCCATAATCATCAAAATACTGATGGACATCTTCTGACTCTAAGACCAAATTTTGAAACCTCGGCCGCAAATCGAGCTATCATTCTAAACCGCCATAGATATCACCTTCATGAAACTAAATGAAGGTATGCTCGTGATAGGGAGGAGAAGTGCAGATTCATGCACGCAAATTCTTGTCGATTAATATACAAATAGTACATGAAGTGATGAGCAGTTCAATTACTCTTGACTTTTCATGCACGAAGACTATGTCAATACCGCTTTTTGAGTGTACCTGTAGTTCATTTTTCTCCCGTATCCTTATTCTTCAATGAGTCAACTAAGTAATTGTCTTATAGCCACTCACTATGACGACCAAAATCTCACCATCTTATCCTTTCCTCCAGAGGCCACTTTCTTCCCGTCCATGCTCCAGTCCACAGCATAAACCTCGTCCGCATGGCCAGGCAAGTCCACATTGAGCTTGCGGGTCCGCACGTCCCACACTTTTAAGGTGGTGTCCTTTGAACAGCTTACTAGTAATCTACTGTCGGAAGACCATGCGGTCTGGTACACAGGAGCCACGTGTCCCCTGAAAGTGCCAATAAACGTGCCCTTTAATCCATCCCAGATCTTGATAGAATTATCAAAAGACGCAGAAACGATGTACCGGCCATCAGGAGAGAACGAAACATGGTTCACGAGCTTCTGGTGACCGGTCATCCTACACACGGGCTTGGACGATACCAACGGTTCCCATAAGTACATGGTAAAGTCATCACTGGCAGTGACAAGACGCTCATTGATTCTTCCACCGAGTTTAGCGACCTTCTCGTATTGCTCTCGTGCCTTTTTGCGTAATTCCGTTCCGGAGGTTTTCGTGCTTCCACGAGATGAAGTATGGTCAAAGCCACCTTTTCTCAACACATGGTCAGTAGATATAGATAAGTGGTTGACCCAGTGGGCATGACTCTTGAGTGTCTGAATACACTTTCCGCCGGCGGCAATGTCCCAAGCCTTGATGGTTTTGTCGTGTGATGCACTGTACAAGATATCGGAGCCCGACCATTTCACACAAGAAACCGCGTTGGTGTGTCCGGCCATGGTATATATGCATTGTCTACGGGTCGTATCCCAAATTTTGACAGTCCCATCTTTGGACCCAGATCCGAGCCTTGGGGTTTCGCCGTCTTTTACAAGATGCAACGGCTCCCACGTCAAGCTGGAAATCCACTTGCTGTGTCCAATTAATGGGTTCCCTAAAGAAGCTCCACTTTGAGCATCCCAAAGACGGATGGTATTATCCATGGATCCCGTGGCAAGCATGGTTCCGCATGGTGAGTACGACACACAGAGGACCCAGTTTGTATGGCCCGAAAGCGTCTTGAAAGGCGTTTGTGTATTACAGTCCCAGATTCTGGCCGTGGAATCGCCTGCTCCTGTACACATGCGGCCAGAGTCGTTAGGGGCAAATTGGGCACATAATATTGTCGAAGTGTGGCCAGCAATGGCAGTGTTCGACCGTGTGACTGCCTTAACTTTAAAAACGGCTCGTGGTGTATACACAATGGTCAAGAAATCCTCAGTAGTTTTGATACCTGGCTTCAATACTGACGTATAAAGGTTGTCCTGAATATCCACAAGCTGGGCGTTTTTGTCGTCGTTTTCGTTGAGAAGAGAGAACGAGTATGGCACCGGTTCATCGTTCTCGCCATTAAGCTGGTTCAAAAGTTCCTCCAATTGTTTTTCCGTAATTCCTCCTGGCACTCTAAGCGAGCCTCCTACCGATTCGCCGGAATCGGCTGCCTGAAACTTTATTAGCACGTTCGGGAGATCTTCTGGAATAAGATTGACCTCGCGCACCTGCTGGGCTTCTTTCTTCTGTTTCTTGGATGGGGGTGGGATGACAGTCGCCATATTGACTTTTGCTTCTTGCTAGTTAATGCAGTGTGAAATAATCAATCTGTGGATTTTTGGATTTTGGCAGATGCTCATCGCCGAAGCTATGTGCAGGCCGCCATATTTTGCAGACGGTTCTGCTTTCAGACATTACTTCTTCTACCTGCCAAATAAATGATGTTGATATACTTTCCAAAGGGTCTTGAATGAGCTTGAAGGTTCTGAAAGGCCAGCGTCTCTGCTCTAGAGATATTGAAGCGTTGATATTTTTAGTTGTGTAGAGGCTTTTGGGACCTCTCTTTGGAGGTAGATTTCTATCGAGGGACAGTTGATCTCGGGCAGTTAAGTGGCTTCAAGTGATTAGGAGAAAAAATAGAGACAGTATAGCAGCATATCTTTAACTTAAAAGCAAAAAAATAAGGGCTTCCCGTAGTTTATACCTGAAAGCTGAAGGGATCTTTCTTGAAAAAACATCACTAATTTGAATGGCGCGGGCTTTTCAATGAGCTTCAGACCCACTTAAATTCACCACACATTATCCTCGTATGACTCGTCATTGTGCTCGCTATAAAAAACGTTTCAGTTGCAAAGTATTAACACGTCTCATTGAAAACTTCATTGAAAAGTTTCCTATTTTGAAATATCCCAATAACATATCGGAACGTGTAAAAGCCCAGTTGAGTGCCGGGCCTTGGGTCACCTTCTTATAGACCCACATACGTGCGCTACGGACAAATCACCCTTCAACGAAGACAGCTAAACCATAATTCTTTTGCATATTTTCTCGAGACCAGCTTGCAGAAATTGTGTCAATATGCTAGTTTACCTTGCTTTCAAATAAAAGTAGACTCCATGAGCTTTTACACACTATCGCTCTTCTCTACTTAGGCGATTCTCACACTCACATAGATCCGACATCTCTACATTAAGGGCCCGCGAACATTGTTACATCTTATTTGGCAAGTTTGTGCAAGCACTAAGATTTGAAGATTCCACAAAATGAAGATTTAAATTCATTATCCCCACTTAATCGTACAAATCGAAACACACTCAATACATCAAATGCCTCTTTTCGGCAAGAAACTGAAGTTATCTTCGACCCCGACCGCGAGGCTGGGGCCTTGGTGTGCACAGAGTGATACATGCCTAACCTAGTGTGGGCTCACGATCTGCAGTGAACGTGAGCGTGGGCGTGTTTTGGACTAGGTAAATAAACACAGCATCAAACCAACACGCGTGTATTATATACCTCAATGGTGGAACGCAAAAGAGGAGGCGGAAGTATTTCCGAGGGGCCTCCGAAAAAGATGAAACGAGAGCTCAAGGTGAAGAGCGAGTCTGAGTCTGCGGATGAAGAGCCGGTATTGGAAAATGACGACATTGATGAGAATGGCAAGGATCTGGAAAAAGATCTGGACAAGGACCTCGACAAAGATGACGACGACGATATTTTCGAAGACACTCTTAATGGCGAAGAGGATGCAAATGAGAAAAATGATGCGGCCAAAGTCAACTCAGGGTCCAGAAACGGGCATGAGAATGGCGGAAACGAAATCAACGACAATGAAGAAGACAGCGATGAAGAAGAGGATGAGAACGAAGAGGAGGGAAAAGATGGGGAGGAGGATGAAGACGACGACGAAGAGGAGAAACGCCGCATTACAGTGTTCAATTTTGATGGTGTGGAGTACTCATTCAAGGAACGGCCATCAGTTCTTGAAGAACGCGAGGGCAAGATCGAGTTCCGTGTGGTCAACAACGATAACACGCGTGAAAATTTGATTGTTCTTACAGGGTTGAAAAACATATTTCAGAAACAATTACCAAAAATGCCTCGTGAGTATATCCTGAGATTAGTGTATGACCGGTCGCATCTCTCGATGGCGGTGGTCCGGAAACCCTTGACGGTCGTTGGCGGTATCACATACCGGCCTTTCGATAATAGGGAATTTGCGGAAATTGTGTTTTGTGCGATCTCCTCCACTGAGCAAGTCCGCGGTTATGGTGCGCACCTCATGAACCACTTGAAAGACTACGTCCGTGCCACGTCACCCGTGAAATACTTTCTTACATACGCCGATAACTATGCAATCGGCTACTTCAAAAAACAAGGCTTCACAAAGGAAGTCACCCTCGATAAGCTGGTGTGGGTTGGCTACATTAAAGACTATGAAGGCGGGACCTTGATGCAGTGTTCGATGCTCCCCTCACGGCTTCGATACTTGGACTCGGGAAAGATTCTCCTACTTCAAAAAGCTGCTATTGAAAAGAAAATCAAGATGCGTTCGATGTCTCATGTGGTGCGTCCTGGTCTCCAGGTGTTCAAAAACGCCAAGCAGGGATTTAAACTACTGGCGAGCGAAATTCCTGGGCTCATAGAGAGCGGATGGCTGGAGGAAATGGATAAGCTTGCTCAAAAACCCAAACGGGGCCCGCACTACAATTTCATGGTCACGTTGCTTTCGGAGCTCACCAACCATCCACTGGCGTGGCCATTCGCTGTTCCAGTCAATAAAGACGAAGTGGGAGACTACTACGATGTGATCAAGGAACCCATGGACCTCTCGACGATGGAACTGAAGCTTGAGAACGATAAGTATGAGTCCTTTGATCAGTTCCTATACGACTGCAGGCTCATCTTCAACAATTGTCGGTCGTACAATGCCGAAACAACGACCTACTATAAAAACGCCACCAAGCTCGATAAGTTTCTCAACAAAAAGGTCAAGGAAAGTGCCGATTACTCGCATTACCTTGACCTGTGATGCGTTTCATCTCCGTCGTCATCACCATCATCTTACAGTGCTCTCGGGTATCTGCGGCAAAAGCGCGCAACCACCATGATCGACTTCCTGCACATTTGCCAAATTTGGAAGGTATATGTCCGAGAGTTGAGTACCAGAAGACAACGAGAATCTCTTTTCAAACCATCTGAAATTCTTCGAATCCGAATCTTTCCTTGCAAAAATGGCTCAGATATATACTAGTGCTGCCTCCCCAGAAGTTGCCAAGTCAGTGGCTTCATTTGTCCTTAAACACCAAGATGAAGCGCTCGCCAAATCGGGCACTTTCAAGATTGCCGTTTCCGGAGGTTCCATGGGCAAGGTCTTGAAAGCAGGCTTGGTTGATAATGCCGACGCAGCCACTAAAGTCCAATGGGAGAAATGGGAAATTTTCTTCTCCGATGAACGCTTGGTTCCTTTGGATCACGCGGACTCAAACTATGGTCTCTTGAATGAGTCTGTCCTCAAATTCTTGACCGGAGCAAAGCCCAAGGTCCACACCATTGACGCCTCTCTTCTTACCGGTAACGACGGCCTTGTTGAGGGTGCTGACGAGAAAAAAGACCAGGAAATCGCAAAAGCATATGCTAACATTCTTCCATCAGACTTGAAAGTCGACTTGGTTCTCTTGGGCTGCGGCCCTGATGGCCACACCTGCTCGTTATTTCCAGGGCACGCATTGTTGAAAGAGACCGAAAAAAGCATTGCTCTCATCAGAGACTCTCCCAAGCCACCTCCAAGAAGAATTAGTTTCACCTTTCCTGTATTGGCCAAGGCAGGTGCAATTGCTTTCATTGCAGAGGGTGAGGGGAAAGCACCAGTCATCGACGAGATCTTCAACAATAAATCTTCCCAATTACCATGCAAGCTTGTCAACGATCTTGGTGTTCCAGTCTCGTGGTTTGTCAATGATGCTGCGCTCACGGGTATCACTGTTCATGCCTCCAAGTACTAATCTCAGTGCACTGTCGCAATTAGTAATATAGAACCTTACTACAGTATAGAGCGTAACCCCTAGAATATATGCACCCTTTTCACAAACCTTATTGCTTGTAAGACTCAGGTCGTAACGCGTGAATGAAAATGTGGCTTCCGTTTGACGGGTTCATTGTTGATCCAGATCCATCTGTTTCAGAGAGTGCACCGGCCACTTATTGCTAATTCTGCAATGCCAATGAAACCTATAATCACGAACACCTGTTGGAGAATTTTGGAAGTAAATGATCCGAATCAAAGCTCAAGAATATAGAGAAAGTATGAAAAAGAAAATAGAAAAAAGAAAAAAGAAAAAAAGAGCAAAAAACCATAGCGCTGCAATAAAAATGTGAATTGCTCGAGAAATATTGTAACGCGGTCCGCTGCAACACTCTAGGCATCATTCTACCATTGACTGATAATTCTTATACAGTAAGCAAGCCTCAAAATTAACTTAAAATCATCCAATAACACAAACCAGAGTATGAACCAAAGCTTTGAAGTATTTTGTGCGGGAGCAAACCCTATAAAGAAATTACCTGATTAATTATAATGACCGAAAACCAGATCTTGAGAGTGCGGCACCGAGACAATTATCTGACGTAGGCCCACACTTATCGCGCAGTGGGATCCAGCCAGATTGATTCTGAGATAGACACATTTAGTAACGGCGGTTGAGACAAAAATGGGTACGTTTTCGAGGCAAAAAGATCCATCCAAGTCGCTGAAAGCAAAACCACTTGGCTCGGCTACTAACACGCACAATCTAGGCGTGGCACTATGGCTTTGTCCGAAGAAAAATACTGCACTCTACGATAAGTTAGAGGTGGTGATGAACTCTCTTTCCACGGTATTTCCAGGACAACCGCCTCGATTTGAGCCGCACATAACCGTGACTACCAATATTGCCATGGACTTGGATAATGCCAAAGATGAAGTGGACCGGATCTTATCTGCATGTTGCATTGCCCTCGATTCGCTTCCTCGAGAATCCATGGAGAACCATTGGGTACGCTTGGGAAGGGTAGCCAGCCAGAAAAAATACTTCAGAAAACTTTATTTCCAGGTACTCCGAGACCCGACGCTCGTATCTTTTGCGCGGATTGTTCGTGAGCTCTTCGTGATTCTTCCCGAACGAACCGAGTTGGAACATAAGGTGAAGAATCCACATTTGTTTCATACTGACCACCAGGGCAACATCGTGCGGAAGAAGCCGGGTCTGCGTAGCCGAAGTCTGCTGCAAAAACAAAGCCTGTCCGCAGAAGTTGCGTTGGATACTGCCAAAATCCAGCACGAGCTGGCTCTCGAGGCTGCAGAATGGTCTGCGTCTGAATTTGACCCACATCTCTCGTTGGTCTACAGTAACTTACACCCGATAGATAATGCCTTGTGGCACACGATTCGCTCGCGCGTTTCGGACTACCTTTCGTTGGAAGACTGTGACCTGGAAGAGTGGGATGTCCAGGGAAATGGGCTTTCATGGGAAGGTGGCGTGTTAAAATTGGTTCTTTGTGAGGGAGACGTCACCGAGTGGCCTGTGCTTGGCTCGGTAGATCTACATATGTGACTATGTTGATGGTAGAGATAGGCTTGAAACTAATAGCATGGGAGGTAAAGAAGGTGCAGAGCTGGTCAATGGAGTCAATTTACATGTAATTGAGTTTGGTTTCAGAGTATTGAGGACTTGTTAAATGTTTATGAAAGAACAAGCGCTAAATTTGTTACTGAGTAATCAATTTGATTTCTCAGAACAGTATGTAGCCTGTTTTTCCTGCGACTTCACACTTTGTGACAGATATTAATCTCAATTGATATTCATGAAAACTAGACCTAGCGTTCGCTAAATTAGTGATAATCCAGAGAGTAGACCCCATCATTGTCCGCGAGTCAATTGATATATCCCCAGATGCTGTCGACAGAGACTCTTCTTTGATAAGAATGATAGATACAGCCATAAATTTATCATCCTAGAATTAGTTCTTCAAAGATAATTTGAACTTCAGACCAAGCATCTTCAGAATCCTCTCCGGTGCCATTCATACCTTCTCTTTTGAACCAGAACCCGGTCATCCCTTTGTATGCCAATATGCTCTTATACAACGAGCCTTGGCTTAGTAAGTGAAAGCCCGGATGTGGATTAACCACCAGAATAAATTGGTCACTGTCACTAACACCCAAGTAGGTTTCCGTGTCTGCCAATCTCAATGTCCCATCCAGGCAGTAATCAAAGATCCAGACCTCGTCACTGAGAACCAACTCGCCATTCTCAATGCCTAGGCTCTGATTAATCGACTGATTGTCCTGCCATGAAACATATAAAGTGCCTACACGGATAGTGTCGCTAGAAAACACCAACGTAAAAAGAAAAACAGCTGCCAGTAACTTCATTTTCTCAAGGGCCCTGGTGGAGCCTATGTGCCAAAGTAGATTTTGCGGCTCAAGAGCTCTCCTAATTTGAAGCCTTTGAAAAAATTTTGAGACAGTTCTTTTTCAATCGTATTTGTTCAGGGGTAATTTTTTTCTTTTCAATATCAAAGGTGAAATATGCTAATCTTTTAAAGCTCGGCAAGAAGTTCCAATGAATCGCGGGAATTCGGAACGACATCCATATATTAATATCGAATACTTGAGAACAATAAGACGGGTGAAAATCATTTTTCCCGACACTGGAATTTCAGCTCAAATTTGAACGTGCAAACGGGCAATGGAATTATAGCCCTGGTATGGAATTACTCAATTTTCCGAGTCAATTTCAATCAATTTCAATTTGAAAGGAAATGTTACTGGTTAGCGTTCGGGGAGCTTCCCCATTTTCAGGGGCCTACAACGTTATCAGGGGCTCCAGTGTCTCCCGTTTGGCTTCGAAAACGAAGATCATTTATGGTGCAATTGGAGGTTTCGATCCAATTCATGACGTGGAAAGTTCATTGATACATAAACTTAACAAATAGATCCAATTGTATCAAGGCGTTCGGACTCTTCCGATTTGCGGCATAATTGAGAATCTTTAATTGCGTGTCACGTGACAAGAAATTACCCCACGTTCTCTGCTGTATTAAACTATACTTTCAAAAGTCTGATTCCTATGATCTAATGGGTCTCGAAATCTTAAGCAATTCTCAAAAAGTGACTACTTCAAAGCCCAGAATCTATATTTCTTGGGCTTTTGTACTCGCATGTGGCTTTATTCTCTTCATCCATCATTGCTTCAGTGCACGAGCGACCGATCCATTTATGCTTAGGCTCTATACAAACAATGTTCGGTACGATAATAAGAACTTGGTTGATGGTGAAAAGCCCTGGAAGTTGCGGGGACCTCTAGTATCAAAGTCAATTCAAGAACATACAGAATTCGGGCCTGCAGTAGTGTGTTTACAGGAGGTTTTACATAATCAACTTGAAGATATCTTGGCTTATCTAAACAAAGACGAGGAATGGTCTTACTTTGGTGTTGGGAGAACCGATGGAAAACAAAAAGGCGAGTTTGCACCGATTTTATACAAAACAACGGACTGGACACTTGAGTCTTCGCGGACTTACTGGCTAAGTCAAACCCCAGATCTACCCAGTGTTGGTTGGGATGCCGCCCTAGAGAGAATCGTTACTGAAGTCATTTTGAAAAGCAAGAAGGGCAATCGGCGTGTAAAAGTTCTTAATACGCATTTTGATCATAAGGGAATAGAGGCCAGACGCGAGCTGGTTAAGTTGATTATTGGTAAGATGGAGGCAGGTGAGGAGCCCTCATTCTTGTGTGGTGACTTCAATACACAACCCACGGATGAACCGTACGCTATCTTAAAAAACTCCGGATATAAAGACAGCCGTACCCAGGAGCATAACTCCGATGAGGATTCGCCCACTTTCACGGGGTTCAATGACTCAGAGGGTACAAGCATCATTGATTATATCTGGGCAGATCCCAAATCACTTTGGCGAGCATACCGCGTGTTGCCTAACTACTTTAACTTCTTGATGAGCGACCATCGGCCCGTAATTGCTGACTATATTCTTTAAAGAATTTGAAATGAGTGGAAACTAGAGCGTTGTCAACCCTTGCAATTGATTCTTCATAACAAGCCGTACCTTTTGCAGCAAAAAGTAAGAAAAGGCTTAGAGAGTAGTTTGTTCGAATATTATCTGATAGTGAAAATCGTATCCGACTTTATATTTACAGAGTTTAAATCCATTTCTCTCTTTCTCAAGTAAGTAGCTAAAGCCCGCAGCACTAGTTGTGCGAGAACAGAAGTCTCATCTCCAGAAGTTCCCATTGGGATTGATTATCTGTAAGCATGATTTTTTTGAGCTCAATAATAATCCATTCACCCTACTTTACCTCTTATAAATTCCTAAAACGGCCATCATTCCAAACAGAATTATGCGAGTTGGTGTTATTTCTCACACTAACAGAACGAAAATTTAGGAGATGATCAAGATCATCTCATCAACTTAAAGGATATTGTCCATCTTCATGAAATAGAATAAGTCTTCAATACGTTCATTCAAGGTAAAGCTCCAGATCGAAAAATTTTGCTGCTCTTCTCTTCAAACGGGACATCTTTGACATCACAATATAGATTGCGGACGAAGGGATCTTGCGGCAGACTTCATCAAGTGAAGAACGCAAATAGATCTCAATAAATTGTATCATTCTATCCTTTGAGCTATCATATATGTAAAGCTGCTACCTTAGAAATACACTTTATGTCGTAAATTAAAAGATGTGCATATTACACTGCTGCATCCATCTCAATACAGTAAAACATTATCCAATTGAGAGGTTCTTAATGGTGCACCTCTCATGCTATAACCTGGACTGCTTTTTTATTAGGCCTAATGAGGTTATTTATTTGGAGCTCAAAGAAGTCATTCATGATTATTAAGATTCTTTCAATTAATTTGTTACACCTCAACCCAATTGCCTCAAGTGTTTGAAGAAGCGTCCACAAAAGTCATGAATTACCGGAAGATGAACAATCCACCCTGATGTAACAGCTTTGTAAACGCTTTACGTACATTGTCCATATTTCTCATCATCATTATGCCTCCTTAAAAATCGAATTCAGACAATAATGCCTGTATTTCCGTGTCAATATTTTCTTTATAGACCAAGGTTACTTCAAAAAAATTTAAAAGACTAAATTCATAGAGAATGGTTTTTATAGCATCAAAATTGATATCTTTGGGCCATGGAAACATATCTGAACGCGAGCGCGACGTGAAGCATAACGCGCATCAGATCGTACCTTGCTTCAATAAATGAAAAACAAAACAAGACACAATGACAGAGTCGCTCTCGAAATTGGCACTCAAGGGCTCTTCGAAGATCGTGGCAGATTATTTTGAGTTTGCAATTCACAACATCTTGTTTCAGCGCGGGATCTACCCTACCGAAGACTTTATCACCGTGAGGAAATATGACTTGCCCATGCTTGTTAGCGCCGACGATGAAGTCAAGGCTTACATCCGTAAGATCATGGAGCAGGTAAAAAAATGGATATACGGCGGAAGGCTCTCGAAGCTTGTTATTGTAATAATCAATAAGGCCACTACGGAAAGCATCGAACGCTGGGAATTCTCTCTAGACTTAAGCGAGGACGGAAACACTGATGTCACCAAAAGTAGAGCTGATATCCAAAGGGAAATCCAGGCAATTATCCGTCAGGTCACAGCCTCGGTGTCATATCTACCTTTTTTAAGAGACGACGAATATACATTCAATGTTTTAGTCTATACGGACCCATCTTATGAGACGAAAAATATCCCCAGTGAATGGGCCGATACGAACGGAGACGGGCGGATGATTGAGGGTGAAGCGGACGCCGTCAAGTTTTCAAATTTCCACACAAGCTTGCATAATGTGGGGACGTCGGTCAGTTACAGATTAGGATGAAGATTCCAAAGAAAAATAATGCATTCTATTCTATCCAGAGCTTGGCCGCATGCTCAAGCTTCTAAAAACGAAGGTGTCTCGACGTTGTATGTTTATTATTCTTTAATTTGCTTTTGAGGACGCAAAATCGCATACTCGTGGTCGAAACGGCGCCTCTTATTGCCAATCATGAAGCGCGCAGCACCTTTGCCTCCAACCTTGAAGTCCCACTTGCGCAAGTAGTTATCTTGCTTGAGAAGCCCATTTGTAGACACGGACTGCTCGCTAAGAATGACCAAGTCGTTGAATCTAGATTTTAGGTCCATGAACTTGAAGATTTGCTCCTTACCCGTATCAGAACTTACTGTCGGTAAATAATCGTTCAAAATCAGGAAGTTCATCTGGTGCACATAGTAATCCAAAATGTAGACGATTCCTTCATTGACCAAGGCCTCGGGACACCGGAAATCTTTCATGCAGTCGATGTTTTCTAATATGGTACTGATTTTTTCTAGGTCGCCGACCTCGCCATATTTCGAGATCAAATCGATGGGCTTGAGGTTCAACGCGACAATCACGATCGCCAAGGCAATACAATGTGGCGGAATGACAAGAGAAAGTGGCGTCGACATGATGTCGAAAGATACAAGCCATGCAAATAATGTGAGCTTGTAGTCCAAGTCTAGCTGTTTGGAGAACACAACCACCAACTGATCCACAGATGGAATATTTGCCGCACCGCTTATAAAGTCAAACTTGAGCACCTGGAGCAACTTAAACTCCAAGCTCATGATGACTTTCCGCTGGATTTCAAATACTGTGTTTGAGGAGTTATTGAGGTTTCGGTAATAGTTTCTTGACTCACCATCGATGTCGCGAATTTTGTTGGCAACCGCCTGGATGTCCCGTAGCTTTTTAATACAGTCCTCGTTCTTTGTGGCAAGAAAAAGACATGTGTAGGCGACCATGTAGGGGTCCTTTTCAAGCTCAACTAGAGGGTCGTTTTCGGGGTTCATGTCTGCTTGTTCTTCGAAGCTATTAAACAAGTAGTAGCGCTGGTAGTAATTTATCAGCAAGCTTAGCACACGCAAGGGGAACTTCATGGCTTTGACTATCTGAAAAAGAAATTGGTATATTTGATGCTTGCGTTGATTGTAAGCGATCTTTTTGTTCTCTGGAATTGTATTGGCATGAAGATAGGAGAGTTCTGCGTGCGAGAGAAAGGGCCGAGAAATCTGGAGAATCGTTGGCTTATCATTCAAGGGTTTCTGCTGTGACGGCTGGCCTGAAGCCTCCGAGTTTGTGCTTGTGTTTTCAGACATCCATGTATTTAAGCTTCCCTTTTGCTCTTATTTCTGGTAATGCCTTGGGTTCATGAGGAAATGAGGTGTGAGTGATAGTCTCGGAGGTACGGATGTGGACCAGTGGTTTTGTAAATCATGGGGTGTTTGTGGAAATTACGACAAATAAAGTAAAATTTGACTAATACATACAACTTACTAGGGACGGTATTTGGCGCTTAAGCTTAAGCAGCGAAAGACAAAGACACACCCAATTTGTGGACAGGCTCAGCCAACTTCAAAGCGTCGAAGGATGCACCCAAGCCCAATCTAACACCAGGTCTCAATTCTTGAGAGTAGGCCAAAGCGGTCAAACCGGAGTCGGCGATCTTAGCCTTGACGAAAGCGGAGGAGTCCAACTTGTACTTAGTGGCAAACTCGACGTTGACGTTTTGCGACTTAACGGAGTCCCACGTGGCCTTGGCACCAGCCTCAACAAATGGGGAGACTCTGTGGTAGTAAGCGGCCGTGAAAACAGATAAGTTGGAGGTAGAAGTGACACCAACAGTGTACAATGGGTTGGCGTAACCAACACCAACAGAGTACTTGTTGAGCTTGGCAGAAGCAATGTCGTAACCCAACTCAGCACCGGCAGTGAAACCATCGTGAGCAACAGCCAAGTCCGCAGTGGCAACAGGGCCCTTGAGCAAATCGAAGAATAATCTGGCGTTGACGGCGGATTGTTGGTAGAAGAAGTTCAACTTGGCGTTCTTGGCGCCGTTAGGCACAACAGAAGTGTCCAACTCACCCTTCAAGCCTGGGGTCAACAACTCAGACAACTCGATCTTGGTGTTCAAGGTGTTGGAGTTGTTCCAGCCCTCGGTCAACGTCAAGCCAGTGGCCTTGTCGGCGTACTTGGCCTCGACGGAAGCAGCAATGGCGTTGTCCTTGGCGGTCTTGCCCTTGACGGTAAAAGCGACGCCATTTGGAGCAACGGTCTTGACGTCAACAGCAGCCGATGACAAGTGGAAGAAGTCCTTGTTCAACAAGTCGTTGGAAGGCTTTTGGAGGTCGGAGAAAGCAACTGGAGCCATTTTGAGGATTCCTTTTTTGGTAAGATTACTATTGGGAAGTTGGTGGGGAAGGATTCAAAAAGCCGCGAAAGCGCTGGCGAAAAACGTGGATGTGCGACGGTTTTTATACGCTTGGAGGAAGGTTGGGGAGCCACCGCTCCTGCAGAATGACCGCGTTTTTTGGGAATTTCGGCTCAGGAAGAAAATGAAAACTGTGGAGAAAAGAGTAATTTGTTTATGTTTGAGTGACGCGATCAATTGATATAAAAAGGTTGTTAGAGAACACAAAATCTCGAAAAAGATTCCCTTTTAGGATTGATTCAACTTAATATCAATAGCTTCTTACCATATCGAACAATGGTCATTTGGCCTGGGCATGTTTGACCCAGTTAAGAACTTTATGAACCCTTCAATCATTTTTAGCAATCTCTTCAATTATCTCTTCCATCATCTCTTATTAGTCTTACGGTTACTTATTCTTAGTAGAATCGAGTCTCTTTTACTGCTTAACTTCATTAGTTTGCCAGGCGAACTTGGCTGCCACTGGAGCTTTAAAAGTGTGCTTTCCAATTGCTCGTTAGGCCCCGCACAGGTCGCTGAGAGTCTGAGATCGTTTATGGAAATTGGGGCCCGGTGAGGTACAGTTTCTTTCACACACGTCTTGAAAACTGAACTTTGGTCAACTATTTCAGATTTCAATGATTTTATGGCTTCAGAAAATATGCATTTCAGTAAAAGCATGAATTCTTTAGACCTTGAATTGGAGTACGAGTACCCCGAAAAATCCTATAGTGAATTCTTTGCAACCCCAGTCTTGTTTCCGTCGACTAGTAGACTAATTCATCCGGATTTCAGGAACCGCGCACGTGCGCCATGGTCATGGTTAATAAAAGAGACTAGTTATTTATCTACTTCCAATAACCGGAGTACTTTTTAATCGTATTTTATAAGGTACTTGGGGTCTCGATTAATAGAAATCATCCCTCCCGCTAAGAGCTTAAAGCACACCTTAGAATGCCGGCCCCATATTTCTCGCTGCTAAGGCAACCCACTAGTGAACCTTGACTCTACACACTAGGAGCTCTACACACTAGGAGCTCTGCACAATGACGACCCCATCTGTTTCACCTTCTTTTACCCTCCATCTCTTCTTCTCTTACATTTAAGTTTATGTACACCAAGGTGGTATGCGGTTTATATTTGTGAACTCTAACCCAGTCACAGTTTCGGAATTCGAAAAAGGGTTCTTGGACATTGGCAAGGCGCTCCCTGGAAGTGTTAGTTTACAATGTTTCGAAGGAGACCTCAGGACCTTTGTAGCGTCGTTGCTAGAATCTCCAAAGAAACGGATTGCAGTCCTTGCGCCTGCGAACTCACTTTCTTTCATGGGCGGAGGCTTCGACCGGGCCATTGCCGAATTATTTACTGGTCCAGATCAAAATTTCCGGTCGTTTGAAGCTAGAGTTCAAATGCATACGTTGTCCCGGTTCAATGGGTTCATTCCTCCGCAATCCGTCAATATCGTTGATTTAAGAGAAGCTTTTGGCGACTCGTTTCCTTCTTCTGCTAAGATCACACATCTCATACAAACACCCACAATGGCTGTGCCCGAAAAGATATCAACTACCACTGTTTTTTACTGCATGTGGAACACGCTTTTGGCTGTCGACGGGAAGTTCGATACCGTTATCTTGCCTGCCATCGGCGCAGGGTACGGAGGTGTTCCTGTGCCAATAGTTGCACGCACAATGTGCGGTGCGCTTGGTCTTTTCTACATGGAGTTAGAACCTCCTCTAAGTCGCGGTGCTGCCATCTTATTTTTCCTCAAAAAAGATCATACGGCTTTTGAAATCCCAGAACATATTGCCAAAATCGAGTCTATTTTATCAGTATCAGGAAATGATAGTCTCGGGCCAAACGAAAACTTGAATGAAAGTGATGTACCGTTGGAATGGCGGGTACTTTCCAAGTGTCTCAATTCGCTCAAATGACCAGTGGAGATTTATGATCTCGCTTGTGTTGGAAAAAATAGCCCTGGGACACGCGTTGCGCGTGAATACGCGCGCTTCATGATAGAGCCACACAACTGGATGGAGTTCCGATAGCGCATTTACGAGGTGAAATTCTATTATCAAAGCTTGAGAAGTCGGTGTTTATTTTTTCTGTTAGCTTGAGAAGCAAATCGCTTAGCTTTTTCGCACCTACTTCATTCTTATCCTTCGTTTGTCCTTAATTACTTTTCTAGATATCCATGACCGAGCACCCGAGACAAAAGTATACCTTAGGGTTCATTCGCTCAGAGACAAACTATGTTCTCTTTTTAAACCGCCAGAAAGCTCCGTGGATGGGGCGCTGGAATGGCGTGGGTGGAAAACTAGATAAGGACGAGAGTCCATATGATTGCATTGTGCGAGAAACTTTCGAAGAAACGGGTCTTTCGCTTCCACAATACATGGATCGTGGAGTCATGCGTTGGATCCGGGATGGCGAAGACTGCGGGGGCGTTCATTTATTCACAGCAGAAGTGCTGAAGGAGGAGATGGATAGCTACAAAACGCCACGGTGCCATTGTCATGAAGGAATCCTAGACTGGAAATCATTAGACTGGCTCTTACATGAGGAAAATACTGGAGTGGTAGATAACGTGAAAATTATGCTTAAGAACGTTTTCACTGCCGGGCCTGCATCTCTATGGATTTCTAGCTACGAGGGCAATCGATTAGCAAGCTGTACATACGAAGATGCAAGCAAGAAATAATGGTTCTAATTTACAATATACAATCAGGTCGTCCAGAGACGTGCAGTGCCATCAGCACCTGCACTGAATAACCAGGCTTCTTTTGGATGCCACACCAAGTCCAACACCCCAATGCTTGACACGATCTTGTGTCCGGTCAACTTCTTCAATGGCACAAGTAAGGGGTTGGTCATATAGTCATCGTAGACCGTGCCATGGAAGACGTGGATAGAACCGTCATCGGACGCAGAGGCGAAAAGCGGCAATTTGCCTTTGTGGAATTTAATCGACCGCACGGCCTTCTCGTGATAACGTAATGTTTTGTATGGAGTGGCGCTCAAGTCCAAGTCATGCCACAAGACTCTCTTATCGTAGGAAGACGCTAAAAGATGGTCACCGCGAGGATGTATATCGATGCCAGATAACATCTTGGCACCTGGCTGTAATTTCTTGACCAAAACCTGCTGAGCCAAGTCGTATATTCTTATAGCACGCTGCGAACTCACGAAAAGGTGGGGTTTCGTCGGATGGAACGTAGCATCCACGATGATTCCTTTGGCCTTGCGGAAAGGCGATTGTGACAAGTGCTTTGATAACTGGTGGATGAGCACAGCTGTGTTTTTGGATTCGGGCGAAACGGTGACAAAGTAGTCACCCTTTCTATGCCACGAAAGCTTCTTGATGGCTTTTTTGCACTCGATTACCGCAGCGATCCCTTCTTGTGATTGTGTGGCGCTTGGAGTATACCACTTAGCTACCTCGGTCTTAGCAGTCTCGGATGAAGAGCGCCCTTCTTGCTCTTCTTCATCAGAATTGACATTAATATCGGTGTCTTTACGTTTGGAGCCGAAAGTGGCATAACCCCAACCAGCCTCGATCTTCACACGAGCATTGTTTTCGATGTCGAAACCAAAAATTGGAGGCACCACAAGTAAGACACGCTCCGAGGCAGCAACAGCCAAGATTGGTATCGTGGCGT
This sequence comes from Metschnikowia gelsemii, assembly GCA_030561745.1. Classification (NCBI taxonomy): domain Eukaryota; kingdom Fungi; phylum Ascomycota; class Pichiomycetes; order Serinales; family Metschnikowiaceae; genus Metschnikowia; species Metschnikowia gelsemii. The sequence goes on from JAKTYA010000126.1 coordinate 56,671, forward strand.
CGGGGTGCCATTCCAAGGCATCGATTTTATCCTCGGGGTTCTCTTCGGTGTCGATAGCTTGGATCTTATAGACCTGTCTGCCGGTAAGTACCTCCCAGAAACGAACTGACCCATCATCGGAACCTGTGGCCAACCATAAGCCCAGAGGATCCACAGATAAAGTCCTGATTCTGCTGGTATGGCCACTGAAAACCGTGGAGCATTTGATCGGGAATGGGCGCAAGTCTTTTGGAGAGGGCAATTCTGGAATCAAGGACTCGGGGTCGATGTTTAATTTATTGTGGCGGACCCGAGGAGCCAAGTACAAGTCCAAACAACGCTCAAACCTTTCACGCACGGATTCCTGGTAGCCAGGCACTTTCCTTAACGCCAGGTACTTCGCTGGAATGAAGGAAGTTTCTCTCTCGGAAGGCTCCGTTTGCAACCATTGCTGTTTCTCCTCTTCATCAAACAAATACTCTTCTGGAGGGTTATAAGACTCTTCATTTGTTGGGGGCGCCACTTTAGGAGCTCTGAGGTTCATCACATGATCATTGGTGCCATCTTCTTGCTCCCACAAGTCAAAGTTATGGCGCTCTTCTTCCCTCTGCTCTTTAACTTGGTTTGGAGGAATGATTTTGCCTTCACGGATCGCACGCACAATCTTCATAACTCTCTTAGCCTCGTGCTTAGAAGGTGCAAAACGACGCTTGGGTTCAGGCGCGGCACTGAGAGGCATGATTTCTGTTTTTGACGTGAACCACTCGATCGTAGGCTCGTATGGGTCGATAGAGGTATCGGTATTTTCGTTGTTCTGGATTTTCCGGATCAATTCCAACTCCTCGCTCGAGAGTTTCAACGACTCTCCTGTGTTCTGGTCTAAGAGACCCGTCCAGCCTTCGGGTAATTCAATTTGCTCCAAAAGCTGATCTAAAGCACTTCCCTTAGCAGGACGCATGATCCGTTTTCCGTTGATATCGTAGCCAATATGTGGCATCTCTTCGTATGCAGAGAGCGGGACATTTCCAATGGTATTGAAGTTCTCTGCGTCTGAATCATCGGAGTCATAAACGGGCTCGATTTCCGGCTTGATGATACGCGGACGACCATCGGAGTATTTGGTGTGTATCCCCTGATTGTCTTCGGTATCTATGGTTTTAAGAGATACGCCGCTTAATTTATCATTGATGGACTCGGGCTCCGAGTTATCGGATTCTGAGCCACTCTCCTCTTCCTCAGCGAGAAGTCGGTTCAACTCGGCCTCCTCTTCGTCTTCGCTTTCTTCCTCATCTCCCTCCTCTCCCTCCTCTTCATCTTCCCCATCATCACCTTCCTCGCCCTCGCTATCGTCGATTTTGAGGTCTACATTTTCCTCTTTATCAGCCTCCTCATCTTCTTCTTCCTCGTCTTCGCCAAGGTCGAGCAAGCCCGTGACCTCGAACTCTTCTGCAGGAACATCGGCCTCGGCATCTATCTCAGGCTTTCTCTTCTTCAGGCCAGAACGAGTCTTGCTCAATACGGCTTCTTTCGTGACTGGTGTAGCCATGTTTTGGTAGTATGGAGAGATGCGATGGAGATGGAAAAATCTGTGAAGAGCATCTCTGCTCAAGTGCGAACTGCAGGCCCGCGCGCGATGAGAGAGAGACAGAGAGGGTGTGTCAAACTAATAGACCGACCACTTAGACAGTATAAGGGCAGAGAATAGGTGCGTTAAAAAATGACATATGGGGTAAAGAAAAAAAGGAAAGGTGTTTTGAAATCATAATTAAAGATTCACATAGGTGGGCTTCATGCGAATTTTCTTCGTTGTTTAAGTGTCAGAGCTGGGCAGTACCTGCACTGGAACTCTCGTGCCAGGCTTTCGATCTTCGATGGTCCCCCACAGACTACAGACTGCGAAGGCCAGATGCGAGAAGATGCGAACAAATTGAACAAACCTGTTCTTCATTTTATCACCATCTTCCTTAATATAAATAAGACCAATAATCACGGACGTCTGATCCATTAAACCTTCTCTAGGATGAACGCAATTCACAAGATCAATGCCATAAACGAAAAGGAATTACTGCAGAATGTCTCCGATAAGGCCTCGTGGCATGCAGACTATAGCGATACTTCGTATATTTATATTGGGAATCTCCATCAAAGCTTGGCCGAAAAAGATATCTTGATCATTTTCTCGCAGTTTGGAAACCCAACACACATCAATTTGGTCAAAGATCGAGATTCGGGCAAATCCCGAGGCTTTTGTTACCTCAAGTACGAGGACCAGAGATCCTGTGTCTTGGCCATCGACAACTTCAACGGGACTCTCATTTATGAAAAGCCCTTGAAAGTGGACCATACATACTATAGACTTGCAAAGGGTCAGAACGAAGATGACTTCAAAGTGGAATATCCTGATATGATGCCAGCCAAGAAGGAAACTAAGCTAATAGAGAATGCACCAAAGCTCTTGCCATATGAACCTTCGGGCGAAGATTCTGACAAGCAGAGCGCAGATAGTGTACCGAAATCCAAAGATCCTAATGATGCTGCACTCAGAGATCTAGAAAAGCCTGCAAATAATGCTTCTGTATTAAACGATGATGACTTCTCTGACCCTATGGCAGCTTTTAAAAATGACGACGACTTCAATGATCCCATGGCAAGTTTTGTCAAGGTATCCAAGCTGAAAAGCCGGGGAAAGTCGTTGAAAAGCAAATCCCATAAGTCTCAGGAGAACAGCACGGATTCCCATCGTGAAGATGATCACCGCAGCAAAAGACACCGCAGTGAAAAGTAAGATATTGACTTAAATGAGAAGCGAGAACTTTTCCACAAACTAAAAAGAAGAGGATCTCTGATACATCGGTTATCATTACCATAAAAGCATGCTGGCATGGAAGGGAGTTAAAAGTTTAACTGCATGACGTTCCTTTGAGGGTGTATATTAGATCCTGAGCTCAGCGACTATTTGTTTGGCCTTATTGAGTAATCTTGAAAGTACTTAAAAAACTCTACTTTCTCGACCACGCCCAATTCGACATGATTCAATCCATTCTCTACAAACGCCATCTGGCAAGCCTTTAAAGTGGCATTATGAAGTGGTACGATTTTCACTTTGACGAACGCTTTTCCAGGTAATGTGAATAGCTTCGAAAGGTACTGGGTCTGTGTCATGTATGGAACTGGAAGCGTCAATGTACCTGGATAATATCGTAACACGGTAACTTTAACCTGAGATGAGCCGGCCAGCAATAATTGAGAACATTTAGATTGCAATGGCAAGATAGCTTTATTATTAGAAGGGGTTCCCTCGGCGAATACCACCACCAACTTTCCCTTCAATGACTTGTAGTCATTGTCCTCAAGTTTGACACCTTGTGTCACGGCGGTCTCAAGAGGCAGGAAAAACACCGAGAGTGATTGCCATACTGTGAAAGCATACAAATCATTTTTCCATGGAAGAACCACCGATATAGCCGAAAGGGATGTCATCGTAGATATAAGATAGATGACAAAGATGTCTAACGGAGATACGAGGTTAGAAACGACAATCTCGCCCCGGGAAGGTTTGTGAGATCCAATCTCTTTCACGTTTGATTTCCTTACTCCCTCAACCAGCAAGTCGATATCAGAGACCCTGAGGAGCCAGCGCAAGATAAGTTTGATGGCTGACTTTGGAGCCACCGATGCAAGAAAGTAGAAGGCGGCAAAAAAGGGCCATTTTAAAGCCAACAACGCCGGATTGAAAAGATGTTTCTTAAGAAACGAGACTTTCGGCTCGACCGGAAGAAATGGTGAGATTCCCGTGCCTTTATCTCTCCAATTGCTGAACTTCTCCATTGGTTGATTGAGCACAGTGAGCTTCGCAAAAGATAGAGAACATGGAGACTATATCCCACATCACGTGATATTTGTGAAATACACCATCGACATAAACTATGATTAGTACTACCAATTTTGCTTTTGGAGTTTTCAGAATGATCATAAAAATCTCTACAGTAAAACAATTAACCAGTAAATATATTTTAACATTATATTGACCACATACTAATATACACAACAACAAGGCGACCTTACGCCATTGCGTCAATTATAATATAGGAACGAGGAAAAATCAATTTTCTCAAACGTAGCCCACTTACAATTCCTGAGAAGCCTTGGCGGCAGCCTTCTTGGCTGGCAACAAGGATTGGTGAATGTTTGGCAAAACACCACCTTGGGCAATAGTGACGTGGCCCAACAACTTGTTCAATTCCTCATCGTTTCTGATGGCCAATTGCAAGTGTCTTGGGATGATTCTGGACTTCTTGTTGTCTCTGGCAGCGTTACCAGCCAACTCCAAGATTTCAGCAGCCAAGTACTCCAACACGGAGGTCAAGTAGACTGGGGCACCGGAACCGACTCTTTGGGCGTAGTTTCCTCTTCTCAACAATCTGTGGACTCTTCCGACTGGGAAGGTCAAACCAGCCTTGGAAGATCTGGAAGTGGATGCTTTTTCAGTAGAACCTGCTTTACCTTTACCGCCGGACATTATGTGTTAATTATTATTGTTATGAGTTGATATGAAAAGAATCCTTCTAATGAGAGTGGAGCAGGGATTCGGTTTTATATAAGCTTTTTTTCCTCTCCCGTACGCCACTGACTTGGAGCGCGCCTATTACACTGTGAGCCTTTTGCTGTGCTTTCCGCCTGCACATCTGCTGCGCGGAGCGTTCCTCACTCTCTCTCCCCAGACTCTCCTCCGTAGTGATTCCCATACTTACGCGCACCGTGTCTCGTTCTCACAGTTACCCATCCGCGCATGTATTTCCCAGTCCACTTGTGCGTGTCCCACTGCTGCTGGTCAATAATTGCAGCAAGAATTTGGGGGACCCTAGTTGATGAGTGCCAGTCAGTTTCGCCAATAATGCCAATCAATGGAACAGTCACCTGAGCTCATGGTAGGTGGTTAAACTCGATAAGCAAAAGGATATGTAGCACCTCTAATTATCTATATTTCGACTAAAATGGTAGATTAAACAAGTCGATTAAAGAAGTCGATTAAAGTAGCTTTTTAATTTAGTAGGTCTCATATGGATGTCCGTATATTCATCGACTCCTAGACCAGTTTACGCATTAGTCTGAGGCTCAGATTCAAGCTTACTCTACTTTACATTGGCAAAATCTGTATACAGCAAAGGCCAATGCGTCGTAATTGCTGGGTGTGTTTGTTTGTTTTTTTCGGGCGTAGGCTGTCTACAATCCTAGGCCACGGTCGCGCAGAGAACAGGTGGTTATTTTGGTAAGCGTGGACATGGACGTGTTGTGGAAATCGCGGAGGACTCAGGAGACAGATCGCGAGAAATTGGTGAGGCGTGCTGAGGAGAGCGCGCCGAGAGTGGTGGTGTGCTGAGATGTACACAAGAGAGTGCGCAATTCGATCACCTCGCAGTGTTTGTTTAGAGGAGAGTGCCACCAACTTCCTCCTCGCAATTTGCAGGAGCGCACCTGGGTTTCTCTCACGGAACGCGATTCTCTCTGCACGCCCGCTTGTGGCAAGTAGTATATAATTTGAAGCGAATTCCCAGGGCCTACACTTTTTGAACTAGTTTTCACACAAACTTATTTTCAATCTATAATCACTAACAATGGCCCCTAAAGCAGAGAAGAAACCAGCATCCAAGGCTCCAGCTGAGAAGAAGCCAGCCGCTAAGAAGACCGCTTCTGCTGATGCCCCAAAGAGAAAGACCAAGACGAGAAAGGAGACTTACTCTTCTTACATCTACAAGGTCTTGAAGCAAACTCACCCAGACACCGGTATCTCTCAAAAGGCTATGTCTATCATGAACTCTTTCGTTAACGACATCTTCGAGAGAATCGCCACCGAAGCTTCCAAGTTGGCTGCTTACAACAAGAAGTCTACCATCTCTGCCAGAGAAATCCAAACTGCTGTTAGATTGATCTTGCCAGGTGAGTTGGCTAAGCACGCTGTCTCTGAAGGTACTAGAGCTGTCACTAAGTACTCTTCTGCTGCTAACTAATTATGATGTTAAGGTATGTGTGAGTGTCGGGATTCTCAGGACACTGCGTGTTTATTGAGGTTTTGCCACTCAGTTGTCTCAGTGCACTAAAGTCAAGGATTGGCTAGTGTAATGTGTATTTGTATATTAGTAATGGAACTTATTATTGTATTTATGCCAACGTGTAGCTCTTCTTATGTTTCAGAACCATGCTCAGTCATTTATTAGTGGCCTTTTCTATTAAGTTACTTCAAGATAAATGTGGTTTCATTTTCTCTACTGCGGTTTTTCGGGCACCTCGCCATAAACACAATTGAAGATCATGAGACAAATACAACAGCACCAAAAGTTGAACAAATGATGAAGCCAGTATGTGTGGCGAGTTCCGTAGATGATGCTGTACATCGCCAAGTAGACCAACGTTGCCAATGAAACCTTGCTGATCCAGCTATCTTTGAGTTTTTCGCTGGAATCTGTTCCGAGCGGAAGAGTGTTGCCGTAATAACTGCAGAGTTCCACCATTATAAGTACAGGGGCGACTGCAAGGAAATTATGATGGGATGAAAAGGGAGTGACCCAGCTGACATTAAGATTGTGAACGAACACAACTAAAACTGGTATGTTAATCGGTAACACCCACGCCATCATCATCAAAATACTCATGTTGAAGTTCCAACATGACTTGGAAGATCTATCAAGCAACACCTTGATGCAAGTGGTGATATGGATGGCAAATGAGATGACATATGCAAATTGGTAAGGAAGGTAGACTGGAATTAAGAGGAGAAGAAATGCTGATGCAAAGATCTTTTTTCCGAAGCTCTTGGCCCGTGGCTCTATTTCTCTTCTGGAGGCGGAACGCTGGAAAAGATTCTGGCTTAATCGCCGACTTAAACTAACCAATCCAGCAAAGATGAGGCCGATGTTTGCTAGGAAGTAATAGGTCAAAAAATTAATTCCAATGGCCATTGTGTAGAATAAGGGGCCAATGAAAGACAAACAATTTTCCTCCAATCCGAGATAAAATGAGTTTAACTTGAAGTCATCATGTAGAGTCAAGTTAATCTCGTTAGGGTCTTGAAGCACAACTGGATCAATGAAGTTTAAGAAAAGTTGTACAGAACGCAACTTTGTGAGTGGGGATAATACCCAGAAGACCGCAATAGCTGGAAGAAAGGAATTCAAGCTGGTGATTCGTGAAAGGCCATAAATATAATCCGGAAACTTTCCCGAAACATAATATCTCCGGAACTGGAAGATCATTGCCAAAACAGTGACTGCTAAACAGTGGGAAACGACCGCGAGACGATAGCGCAATACGAGTAATTTAAGACTATTGAGCCAATCAATTGAAACCGTCAATTCGACAGCTGCGACGTTTTCATCAGACCACCCTCCTTGTGGATCAGACCAAAGCTGTAAGTTCAACCCTTGTTTTAGCTTTGTCGTCAGAAATGGTGTGTACGGTGCCACTCCATGCATGCTGACCAGAAACTTGGACTCACCTCTTAGATTAATAATCCACTTAGTTTCATATGGATCTTCAACCCATTGTCGTATAAATGGTTCAAATAGCTTACCGCTGCTCTCCTTGAGGTCGACTTTGTACGCTAAAATACTTGACCACGCCCCAGGAATATTTATATTCACAGCAAGTGGACGACTAGCTAACAATGACATCTCTATACCTCTTGTAATGAGTGAGAACATGTCCCCGCGAACGATGTGTTTCGAAAGATCATTTTCACTGGTCTGTACAATCATAAAACCAGTTTCTTTCAAGACTTGCTCCCGGTTTTGAAATATCAACAAGCTCTCATAAGCTTTTACGTCCTCGCTTTCGTAGTGTATAGCCCAGAATGGTGAGGCATCGCCATCGAGGGCTGAGGTATCAAGACGATCCACCGATTCGGAGGATCTGGGAATCTCATTATAATCAGCAGATATATCCACACAAGTCAATTCTAGAAACTCCTTCGTGTTCGAATTTGTGAAGTCGATTGCTTCTCCGGCCTCTGTTGCTTTCTTACACAAAAAAGCGCTGTAAGGAACCAGGTTCATCAGATCAAGCAGGCCAACTGGAACCGCCAACCGGTCTGTGAGTAGCAGGATAGAAGAGGCATCTGTAAGGGGTAAAATATTGAAGGTGAGATTTCCGGATGAAGACTGCTCGCCAGTGGATTTCCATATTTCGTTGGCTCCATTCTGAATCACGGCATCCTGAATGTCGAACTTGATTTTGAGAGAATGCAGAGTATCTACATTGCTTTTTCTCGCAATAGCTTCCTTTCTCACGTCATCCTCGAAACCTGAAAGGAGATTTTGTTTGAAAATCGACATCCGCTTTTCTAGCGAGTACACTCGGTTCAGAGAAGACGCATCAACTACCTCCAAGAGTGCCTTCAGTATACTGCGCCTTAGTTGTCTGCACCAAACAATGGCCAAATGATCCATCGGTGTCCAAACCCCGGGGATTCCTGTTGTGTACACCGTGAGGCCGTTAGATGGTGGGACCAAAAACCCGAGGGTCGTGTAATCCGCGGGTAAGATGGAGTCCGTCGAACCTCCCGTAATGGAAATCACGGAAACGTTATGCAAACGTGTATGGGCTAATGATGACGCGTCGTTGAAAGCATCGTGCCAAAATCGGTCTGCGGCCAGATATATCTTCAAAATATCGCCGTCAAAAGTAAGTGGAGCGGCCGAATGAGGCGACGCCAAGGTGACCATGGTATTGATCGATCCTGGCACATACGAGGGCATTGTAGGCATGACTCGAGCCACTATTCCGCCCATAGAATGTGCAAGAATTAACACGGAAGTTGGCGCGTTCGGGGCCAGCGCGTATAGCAGCAAAATGAACCGAACGGCCTCGTTCAAGTACTCTGCTTGGTCGAGTAGAGTCCGGCCATGGAATGCGGTGAAGTCCTCATTGAAGTCTGCGGCAAAGAAGTCGAGGTTGGCGCTATTCTCGTTACGTACAACATTGATGTTTTCATCAAAATACAAGGTAGAACATTCGGCAGCAATGGAACGCACTTGCCTATAAGACCCGGCGTTTCCTGGAATGAAAAGCACAGGGATTCCATCTAGCGAGCTAAAGCCTTCGCCCACTGTGGCCGGCACATGGTCTAGGCCTTGCTCACGGTAAAGATAGAGTGAGTATTTGGATGCATATTTGGTATGAGTTTCATCAAACGACTTGATCCGTGCGTATGACGGATACATGTATACGGCTTTGCATGTGTTGGAATCAAAGTTCTCCTTGGACCCTTGGAGGTAAAGGTGGGCTATTAGCAAGAAGAGAAGAAGGCCAAAGACGGCTATTGGGTAGAGCGGCTTTCGTAGGTTCTCGCGTAGCATTTTCAGTTTCAGCTATCTTTTTCCACAGGTTTGTTTTTTCCCCGAATCAGTTTCTCTGGTTGCAAATTTTCGATTCCCGCTATTTTCTTCAAACCTAAGCCCTGAGTTGATAAAATATGTGGCCGATTCCAGGCCAAGGTTATGCGTGCTTCTTTCGAGCGTATGTTAACTACTCTTTTTTTTTAGGTTCGCTTCCCTCTGGATCTCACTAGTGACATCTGCTCGATGCTACCACTGGAGTGCGAAAAGCGTCAAGGGCCTTCGCTAAATATTCTTAGACTGGACACTTGTAAGTTATGTGTAGACCTATTTCACAATATACCTTCTTCCAACTGACTTTAAAACAAACTTAATTCTACTTATAATAATTAGTTTTCCTTGCCCTCTTCATGGTGCATCCTAGTGAATGTATGGGGTGGTGATGTGGAGTCCAATTAAAGTAAGGGCCGGGCCGAGCTGAGACAACTGCACACGCTCGCAACAGACACCAGATGTAAGTGAGAAGTCATACTAAGTCATACTATTTGAGTCATATTTAATAAATAGGGGATTTATAGTCTGAGAGAATTGCTTAACTTTGAATGCTTTTCTTTTTGTGCGCAAAATCAAAATTCGGCCATTGATGGTTTTGACCCTGTGTTAGTTTTTGAGTCACATCCTCGGTTCGGCAGTTCTACCAACCGAACCTCCGCACCGAATGAGCATATAGACCTTGCGACCAAAAGCTGCATCCAAATGCGTAAAGTTTGAGTCTCACTGTCAAGTAGAAAGATGTAGAAGTAAACAAATGTGAGCACATATCAATCTGGCTATGAATCCTAGAAAAAATGAGACTATCATGAGTCTAGGAGGCTGCCTCCACATGTGGCTCCACGATTTCCATGTGGTTGCATATAGAATTGCTGTCTGCCACACGCACGGTAATATCGCTTTTCAAGATTCCTTCGTTTTTGCCTAATTCTACAAGCTCTGCCAACTCTTGGCTTGAGAACTGGCCGTCCAAAGGAATTTTCCCAACGGGCACCTTAAATCCATCTTGATCATAATTGCCCAGGTCATCATTTAGGTGGTCGACACGTGATTCATCTTCGGCATCCCTTGTTTCGTGTTCGATATCTTCATTCACTAACCTCTGTAATTTCTGTATGGTCACATCTCTGACCTCGCTTTCTTTTTCCTTAGTGACTGGCTGGGCCATTATCTCAATCTTATCCTCTTTCATTTTCGATTCCTTAGTTTATGTCCCACTCAAAATTCTTCTTTTTTACTTATGATGCATAAACCTCCGTCTCTCTGTGTGTAAGAAAAAAATGCTTATACTTATACCTGTTGATCTAGAGGCTCGGCTCAATGTGCCGAGGCTCGTCTATATATACATGCAATCTCGAATCCAGTCATGGCCATGATAACCAAAAGCTTATATGCCCTCCTGAGACTCCCGTTGCTGTGACATCACTGCATTGCCTGGGGTACATTTTGTGGAGGTCGACTGTATACAAGCGACCGGCTGGTCGGCTGTGCTACATCTTGGATCGAAGATAAACGGGATCTCTAATCAGTTCGCACTTGAATATTTGAGATCGTTTAAGCCCCTCTTATTTCTCACCTACGAAAAAAACTTACCCATTGTTTTCTATTGAAATAATAAGAAATGCAAGCGAGATAAATGATCTGAGATGATTTCCAACTCAAGCATGACTGTGGAACGAGCCCTGGCTTATTTTGCTGGAAACCATTGAGTTTCTATAGGCCTGGTTTTCGGCCTGATTGAGTTGTAGAATCTTGGGATGCATAGTTCTTTTTTGTTCAAGTCTACTCAAGATTCCCAAGCATATGAAGGAAATAAACAAAAATGCTGCGCTGAGCCACATGCAAATGAACATGTCCTTTCCCAAAATCGCTGTAAACCCCGCATCCCTGAACGCCTTCACTCCTTTCACGTGAACGATTGTTTCCAACAACGAAGCAATCGTCGAAAAGACGAATGCCATAAACAGAACCGTGGTTGCGGGAGAGCTACCGCGGGATCCCATTGAACAGTTAGGCACAAGTATCAGCATCAAAGCGAGAACAGAGAAAAGCATTGCCAAAAGGAAAAAGACATAGGCAATTCTCAGTAAGTAGTAGTAAGTTCCCCTGTTACTAGAAAACTCTCTGGGGACTTCATTGGCAGAGAAGTTGTCAGTTGGAGAGTATGGGTAGGCGGGTCTTGGAGTAGTGCATTGATACATCTGGTGGCTATCCAACAGACAAAGCCCATACATTGTCCATCTGTAATTTCCCAGTAATTCTGAAAAATAAAAGTTGTTGATGAAATTGCTGCTGGTCGATCCGCTTATGTTGACGAATACCAAAAGGGTCATCGACGCCATGACAAAGGTCAATGGCACTATAACGAATAACCTTCTGAACATTTTTTGGAACCTTGTCTTATTTGAATTTATGAGTAAATCTGAATAAAGAGACTAGATTGAATCTGACAGAGAAATAGCCATATCCAATTGAGGGAAATCTTCTACAAATTTATACATTTATTTAGTGCTGTTATCAGCATATCATTCTTTTCTAACAATAGAATTCAGCGCATGATTTTTCAGCCTTTCCAGAACAAAGAGCGCGTTCATTCGCGTGCGTCAGGGAAACTTTCGGGCTGTGCACTTTGTGTTCCTGCATATTCGTGTAGATAAACAAAGGTTATGCAAACTATGACGAAGCTAAGTCAAGTTCGAAGAGCCAAAGCCGTTATTCAAGCTACTGCTCGGCCAGGGAACATCCAGCGAGCTCTTAATAAAAAATTTGTTTGTGCATCATTGCATACAATTTTGGGTGCTCTTTGCCCTGCCAATACTTGAGAGTGCTGCGACAAAATCTGGGGGGTCAACCTGCTTCTCAGCCATGCCTCCACCTGGCGACTGGCGCTTTGCTCACAACCACAACTAAAGAAAAGGAGAAACAATAAGTAAAGTAATTGACAAAGGAAAACAATGAAAGCTTAGTCAATACATTATTAAGCTTAGGAAATGTTCTGATGCTTACAATCTCTGAGCGGAAGCTCTGGCTTATATTACTCATTAATAATTTTACCTCCTCATCTACTTGTTCTGCAGCCTTTTAAGAAAGCAGGCTAAGATGTGAGAACTGGAAATCAATTAGCACAAGATTACATTTTTGGGCTCGGTAAAACCACCAATGAAAAATACTAAACTGCAAAAAAAATTAGATATACCACAATTATCGATACCTAATTCACAAAAATTCTTTTTTGACATACAACTTATGGACATTTTACTACTACTAGTGTGTAGAAATCGAGATAGCTCAAATTCAGACTTATTGAGTGATTGAATAAAGCGAGCGCACCCACACAGTACATCTTGGGGCCATGTGACATCACAAAAAAAGCACGTCAAAGTCATTATCTGGTGGAAATTTCAATTTTGAAAAGATTGAAATCAGGCGTCTCAAATCAGACACCTCAAAAAAAATGCTGGGTCTCAGCTTGAAACTGAAATTTGGCAAACGATCAATTTCTCTCTGGTTATCGCATCACAGTACATGCTCAGCCTCGCTTTAAGGGACGTTTCAGTCCATTAAGTTGAAGCTTGAGCTTCCGTAAACGTAACATATATTCTTTTCACTTTGCAGTTTGCGTCATGCGTCCAATCAATGATAGAGGCTAACTGATTTCTGTCATTTACAAGGTTTGTCTTGCAGAATTCCCAAATGGATTTTTCTTGTCGAACTTCTCCATTTCCGGGTCCAGGTTCTTAAATGTTTCTTCAACCTTCCAAAGGTATGCCACAAGAATCGATGCGAGCTGGAAAATGACCGGAAGCCATATGAATGCAATCATTGTCTTACCCATTTGAGCTGTGTAGACGCCGTCCTTCACGATTCTTTTAGTACCATTTCTGTGGAGACCCGTGTTAATGACTGCTCCAATAAAGATCAGAAGAAGAGCAAAGATTGTCAAGGCTCTGTACACACGAAACAATCTAGCAGATCTTCTGAAAAACGCCAAGAGGCTGAAAACGTTGGCAACAATAGTAACGATCAAAGCCAATAAGATGAGGGCATACGCGGCCATAGAGCCGTTTCTGTAGGTACTTAAACGGGAGAACCCGGAGCTCCATTTATATGGTTCATAGGGATACGCCGCCTTTGTATGGGAGCACGTCCCACCCCCTGTCAACTCCTTCCCACTGAATGAGCAGAAGTTATATAATGTCCAGATGTATTGACTATACTTATCTTCTATTTTGGAAAGGTAGAGATTTCTTACAAAAGGTGCTTTTGCTCCGCTCAAATTTGCCAAAAGAAGAAACATGAAGGCTATAGTGGAAAGAAAGAATGTCAACACGGACCGAACGGCAAACATTGTGAAGAAATTGTATGATATCAACAAGATCAAAAGTCTGAATGTAAATAAAAATCCTACGGAATCTGATAAATATTTATAGTTATGCGCCAATTTACTATTTCACAATAGGGTTTGTCCCAGCCAATTTCCATGCTCGGCCTATCTTACGGACGCTCCTGGCTTATAACGAAGCGAAATTTCGCGGCGCAGCATCACCATAATTATCTGCACATGTTCTATCTTTCATACATTAGGAGTTTGCTTCTTGTTATTTGCCACTGGATTTCTACGACTTCCAGGAAGGAGTTTCCCGACATTTTCAACCCGTATTTGGCACATTCTGGAGGATTTTTTTGATGGAGTGGGGTTCCTGTTCACATGTGTACAGGGATTAACTTCAAATGCCGAGAAAAGTCAGTAGAATTTGAATGCCGAGAAGACCGAAATGTCCGAGAGGGCTGGAATATAACAATGAGAAATGAAATTCAAGAAATTTGCGGAAAATGGGGAAGCTGCAGGATATTATCTAAAAAATCTTGACGCATGTGTAACTTTCTTATTCGGGTTACTGAGACCAAGGGGCTGTATATTTGATCTCGGAGTAATCGGCTTTTTGCACCGACTCGGACTCACTTTATTGTGCATGGTCTGTCAATGCCGGGGGAATGATAAAAGACAAAATTGAGATAATCACTGGATGATTATTTACTTCTCTCTTGTACGTAAGAACCTATCCCTAGATAATGTAAATCCTTCTCTTAAATATATTTTAAAGTTATCTTACTCATAATATTTTCATCTCTTCCATGACCCGAGGTGAGGTGTGCGAAAGTCAAGGAAAATGTGTCAGAGGTAAGTTGGTATGTTTGGTATGAATAAGCCAGATACAATCTTGCCACACTTTTCTTTTAAGTACCTTACCATTAGACTTTTGAAAAATCTCCAACTTTCAGAAATTGAAATTTCGTTAGGTTCTCTCAAACTAATCACTGACACTTTCCTCCATGGTTTCGCGGCCCTCCACCTGAACCTTTGAAGGTTGATACAGTAGTCGATCGATAAACGCAACCATCCCCATGCCAAAGACAGTTGCCTTCATCGAACGCTTTAAAAGTGCAAAATAAAAGAAAGTTACCAAAATTTTGTTACCTTTATTCAATTTTCGTGAAAAGGTGTATGCAAAGTCGTTGCATTTATCGCTCGATAACTGTACTACCAATTATTTCTGCCTGATACATCTGATTAGAGGACTTATGAGTGATCAGTCGAACGTGATATGACTACGAAAGTTTGAAGAAAGCCCGAAGCAAGCTTCTTGATGATATATCTAGTATCGAACCGCAGCCCACATCACGGTTATCTCCAGCAAAAGCAAACTACCTTGACATGTATTTGTCAATGCTTATGAACTACCTTGTCATCGACCCATTGAATCTATCTACCTTGGCTAAAGTCAACTTCTGCGGCTCCAGAGAGCTAACATCCGGCGACTCGCGCATCGAAATTTTGCTAAAAAATTCTGGAATATGGTTAGGTTGAGTAGCTTTGACTTTATGAAAGAGATCGTTGGTAGTAATATGGCAGGCGTGTGAACGCTCAAAGCTTTTTGTATCAATCAATATCTGCTTAAATGCCGAGCTTGAAAAACCCACTGCCAGCTTCCGTGTACAGGTTTGCCTGCAGGAACAACAAAACAATAATGCCTACACTCGTCTTGTAGTTCAATTCCAACAAAGTAGAAACATAATTCTGGAGAGCACTTATTGAGGTGAGTAAGAACAAAATTACAATCACCCAATATAAAAATATATATTCTTGTTTATAAGGGAACAAGTGGGGCCTCGTCCCACGAAGTCACTGAAGTTTCCAAAGCACGCTTTTGTATGGCGCGCGCTTCCCATACATTGTTGCTGCTGCGTCAACAATCATTTGGAGTAGTGTATTCAAACACAGGTATTGAGCCAAGATAATCCATTGGTATTAATTTAAACATCCTTCTCAACAGCGATAGAGACTACATTGGAATTTAAAATGACAGAAGCGTCCTCCAATGATCTAGCACAACAAATACAGCAGCTTTCGGAGCTTGTGCAAAAACAAGGCAAGCTTATCGCGCAAACAGGCAAGCAGCTTATGGAAATGCAGTTGACCGATGTCAAGTCAAGAATGGCGCTGTTAGACAGCACTCCACAACAACTGACATTCAACCCAGAGGAATTTGTGTCAAATGAAGATATTGTTCAGTTGGTCTGTGAGCTACAGGGCCAACTCGATTTCATGGAGGACCGGTCAATTGCGAGAACTTTCAACTCCCACTTGACCAAATCAAGCGCTAGTACCGAAAAAATCGCTCCACTATGTAACAGAGATGGTACTCCAGCTCCAGAGTTTTTCCCGAAGACAGTTGGTGAGTTGAACAGCATCGATGCATCTGATTTACTACAGTTATGCGAGTTTTACGAGTTAATTGTGGAGAACGAGGTGAACCCCGAGATCGAAGCAATTGTGAAGTCGGATAATTTGACCCCCGAAGACGCAGAAAAGTTGATGAATGCATCGCTGGACAAAAAGACGGTTGAGGAAAAGCTCAAGCAGCTATCTGCCCAAGAATTGGACGAATTATACGACGAATTAGCCAGATTTATTGGTGTTAGGATCAGAAGAGGCACAGATTGGTAAAGATAGAGAAATGCGCAAATACTTCAGAATTATGTACTCAGCTTAAAAGTTACTCTATGGATTTTGAAGTTGGTATTATTCGGCTGAGTCTCTGGCTCCGAGTGTGTGTAGTGTCACGTGCATCTATGACTGCGAGGGCTCCAGCCCTAAATATCACTAAGTAATATGCCGGTTTCGCGACCAAAAAAAAAATTCTCGCACTCAGTGCTGAAAATTAATTGAAGGAAATTTGAACATCTCGAATCATATTGCCAAAGATCAACAATGGGTAGAGTTATTCGTAACCAGAGAAAGGGTGCTGGCTCCATTTTCACTGCTAATACCAGATTGAGAAATGGCGCTGCCAAGTTGAGAACCTTGGACTACGCTGAACGTCATGGTTACATCCGTGGTGTTGTCAAGCAAATCATCCACGATGCCGGTAGAGGTGCTCCATTAGCCAAAGTTTCTTTCAGAGACCCATACAGATACAAGTTGAGAGAAGAGACTTTTATCGCCAACGAAGGTGTCTACACTGGTCAGTTCGTCTACTGTGGTGCTAAGGCTTCTTTGAACGTCGGTAACGTCTTGCCATTGGGCTCCTGTCCAGAAGGTACCATTGTGTCTAATGTCGAAGAGAAGGTTGGTGACAGAGGTGCTTTAGGCAGAACTTCCGGTAACTACATCATCATTATCGGACACAACCCAGATGAAGGCAAGACCAGAGTCAAGTTGCCATCCGGTGCCAAGAAGGTCATCTCCTCTGACGCCAGAGGTGTCATCGGTGTTGTTGCTGGTGGTGGTAGAATTGACAAGCCATTGTTGAAGGCCGGTAGAGCTTTCCACAAGTACAGAGTCAAGAGAAACTCTTGGCCAAGAACCAGAGGTGTTGCCATGAACCCAGTTGATCACCCTCACGGTGGTGGTAACCATCAGCACATTGGTAAGGCCTCTACCATCTCCAGAAACGCTGTTCCAGGTCAAAAGGCTGGTTTGATTGCTGCCAGAAGAACTGGTTTGTTGAGAGGTACCCAAAAGACTTCCGATTAAGCGAGTTGCTAATTCAGATGTATAAATAGTAATGATGCAAAACAAAAGTAATTGAAGGTGGAATAACAGAATGAGGCTTTTGTGCCATTCGTAGTTATCGGAGCTCAATCTAACTTCTGACTTGACCTCTTTGCGTAGGTGTATTTCGTGCTAAGTCTTGCAACTATTAATATTCTCGTTGATTCGAACTCGTACATAAATACTTCATGCTCAGAAAACAATTACTCAGCTTTATCTCATCCCGCCTTCTCACCAGACGCTATATTCTCATCGTGAATCGCCTTCTCCGTAGAATCCTCCTCTTGCTCAAAGCTCTTCATGGTTTGCTCTTTAGAATCCTCTTTCGAGTTTCCCGCATCCCCAGGTGAGACAGAAACCTCACCTGCCGCATCAAATGCCACCTCTTCAGTGGGGCTTGATACATCTAATACATCGCCCAGAGCGTTTTCAGAACCTTGGTCATAATCCTGAGCGGAAATCTGAGAGGTGTTCAACTTCTCATCTCTTCCTTCAACCTCGCGGTCACCGTTTAGATAAGCTCTCACGACGACAATCGTGTTACCACAGCACTTCTCCCCGCTGCAACTACTGATGGCTTCTTCCAACGTCTTCTCTTCCGGAAGATCAAGGGTTATTATCGCATTGTGTGAGCGGTGCTTCAATCCTCTCATCCAACCTCTGGGCTTGAAGATCTTGATATCAGTAGGGTTGAAGTCTTTGAAGACAGCCTTGAGGTCGTCTTCAGAAGTTTTTGCTTTCAACCCTTTTACAAAGATTCCATTGTCGGAGTATTTCTTCTCTCCAGAAGAGCGCACCGGTCCAGCCCCTAAGTTTTCTTTATTCTCCTCCTTGGCTTCATCATTATCATTTCTCGATAATCTCTTGATTGATTGCACGCTGGAGAGACGGGAGAGTTTTTGACTTGGAGTGTAAGGAACATGAAGCTTAATTTTGAGCTTTCTGTCTTTGAACTGCTTACCCTCGAACTCTTTGATGAAAACTTCTGCATCTTCAGGTGTTGGAAGATCGGCGTATGCAATGCCTAAGGGCTTAAACCTCAGACTTCCAAACCCAACGAAGTAGTTAGGGATGAACACATTGGTGCTTCAGCGGTTAATATATGATCGTAATATACAAGAAAAGTCCCAATTATTTGTTAAAGTTATGTAACGTACGCCTTCGTGCTTGCCAAGTATTCCCTTAACTCGTCTTCTGTAGTGTGGTAATTGAGGTTGGAGATGTAGACTTTGCTTTGTGTGGTCATAATTTCGGTTAACTTTATAAAGAATGATTCTTTTGTTGAATTATAATCTTTGAGTGATTCCGTGGGTATTTCTGGCTATGTGGAATTTCCGTATTGTGTAATTCATAAATATTTTCCCGAAATATGGCGCCCCTCTTATATATGGTTCCTGGGCCTGTTTTTGCAGCCTCACGCTTTTGTGTTTGTGCTGCACAGAAAATAAGACACATTGTCGCAACCACGTCTCCAAAAAAGTGGAAACAGTGACAGACTGACAATGACAGTGACAGCGATGATGGCCTCTGAGGCTCGCGTACACGCTCCTTCTTGATTTCGAGAGCATCAATTACATTTTGAACCGAGTAAAAATAAAAGTATTATTTATTTATGTCCTCTATGTCTTATTTCTCATTCAAATAATATCCATAGTTGTCGCTTTGATTGTTTACATCATCCATTCCTTGGTCCATTGTGGTGTCATTCAATTCTTTCTTCCATTGTCCAAGATTCTGCTTATTACGGTAGCCCTTTGTTCATGACATCGGTGAGGTGAAACGAGCAATCGTTTTGGGAATTTATGACATGGATCTGGTTATTCAAACAGATCTAGTTTCTTGAGACAATAGAATATGGAATTGCCACATTTATTAGCCGTACTTATTAGTTCCAGAACAATGTATCTTCGCACCTTGAAATTCACTGTGTTCTGACAAACACATACGCCACGCGGATATAGAACTTCTTTAAATCACAAAATGAGGAGTAACAAATCCTTCAGAAAGGTTGCAACTTTTCTGCAATTCAGATTTCTGAAGAAGAATTATGGCGAAATGCCCTGCAGGCATATAGTTCATGATTGACCCAGAGTCACTTACGCCAAACTTTGTTTGAATTACGGACATCAAGTCGAAGCACATTTGATTTAACTTCTTTCCTTGATTGCCCTCGGGTGAGCAAATTATCATTTGCACATACGATTTGAGGAAGCGAGGCAAGTTACTAGTGTCGGGAGCAAAATTTATAAGTTGGTGAGAGAAGCAAGATCAATGAGAGTGGTCAGAAATGAATTTCTGGTGTCAACTACAGTAAATTTCAAGATTAAAGTAACATTCGATACTAAAGATTCAAATACACATGGGGGCTTTGGAACATTTAGTTTCCTCCTCTACCCTCAGCAACAGCCTTGGCGGTACCTTGCAAAGCGTATCTGTGGTTTCTTCTGAACTTGGCGTCGACGTTCTTCAAAGATCTGTATCTGTAAGTCTTAGGCTTCTTGATACCGTTCTTGTGGGCCTTCTTGTTTTGGTTGTGGTTGGTATGGTTCTTAGACTTGGACATTGTTACTGAATTGTTAGTATGATGATTCCTGACTCGAGTACGATGCTTCTTCTCTTATCGAGATTTCGCCAATTCAGCAAAAATTCAAAATTTCTTGACGCACAAAAGGTTCTTCCATGTATCCAAAAAAATTGAAATGCCCTCCTATAAGAAAAGTGCCGAACTCATCTCAAGGAAAATACACTCTAGGAGATGGAGAAACAAATGGACATTTCAAGCGACGCCTTTCAATCAGAAAGCATGTACGCCGGATTACAGCGTCAATAAACGGATTTATATGCTCTGAATATTGTCCGTAAGCACGTAGTTTGGGACATACCTTTGGTCTATAGGGTGGAAGAATGAAGTTTCTCAGCACCAATGAATTTTTCTGAGCGTGGGCCCAGTGCGCGGAAAATTTTGAGGTCGCGCGCACGACCAGCAGTGAGCAGTCACACTCATCACGTGATAGCATCAATTCGAGATTCAGGTTAACTTGGTGAAGCGTGTTTCTGTTTGGGTAGCCAGATTCTTTGACGGCAGGAGTTACTGGATAATGGTTAGTAGAAGCCAAAAGTCTGAAAAACTCTCATCTCATTATATTTATGGGCCATATATTTGTCCATACATTGTATTAGTACTACCTACAGCTTTTGAGTCGCGCCCTCTGACAAGGCCCATAACAATCTATAGCCTTGTGGGTCGGGTCTGTTTGAGCATGCTATTGGGGACTCAAAATTTAAATTGGTGACCATGTATCCATCTGGAAACTGAAGATTTATGAATTTTTGTGCCAGCAGAAATGCCCTATCAGTTAGATCTGGTTTTCACCATTTATTGTTTCATCATTTAACGTAGAGCACTGAAGTGAAATACAAGAGAATTGGACAAATAGCCACTACATAAACTGTCGGATTAACAAGAAAAAAGTTTTGAATAGTATAAAGACATCATTATAGTACAGGTACAGATTATAGAGCGACACTAAACCTAATTTAGGCTTGCGTTGGAACAACGTCCATTTGCTTAGCTCTCTTGGCAGCCTTGTCGTTGTGCTTCTTACCCATGATTCCACCACCCCAGTGCTTTCTGGACTCTTCATACTTCTCGATGAAGTTGGCGTTGATGGTGGAAACCAACTTAGCCAAATCAGCCTCGTCAGCAGAAGAGACCTCGGTCAAAGCAGCGACAGAAGATGTTTTCTTGTGGACCAAAGTACCCAATCTAGCCTTACCCTTGACAATGGCGTAAGGAACACCCATCTTTCTACACAAAGCAGGCAAGAAAATGACCAATTCAATAGGGTCGACGTCGTTGGCGATGAGCACCAACTTGGCCTTCTTGTTCTCGATAAGCGAGACAACATGGTTCAACCCGTACTTAACAACAACTGGCTTGGAAGAGACATCGAAGGCTTTCTTACCTTCAGCGATGGCGGCAGCCTCCTTGGTTAATCTGTCCTTCTTCTCGGCAGCAGTTTCTGGTCTGTACTTGTTGAACAACTTGAAAGTTTGCGTGGCAGTGTTCTTGTCCAAGACATTTTGGAACTGAGCAATTGCTGGAGGAACTTTCAATCTCATGTTCAAGATTTTCTTCTGTCTTTGCAATCTGACGTATTGAGGCCATTTTACAAATCTGGTCAAGTTTCTCTTTGGCTGGATGCTTTGACCAATACCATAGTTCTTTGGCGTCGCCTCAAAAAGAGGGTTCTTTGTCGTGCTGGAAGCAGGGTTCTTGGCAGCCAAAGGGGCTGGGGCAACTTTCTTGGAGGCGGGCTGTGTCATTGAGTTAGTTTTTGTTCAAGAAAATGATCTTCAAAAACTTCACTCTACAGTATCACCAGGGATACTCAGCCTATGTCCCAAGAAGCGCATGCGCATTCTTGCAAAACTAAAATGAAATGTTATGCTGGAGATTGGCTTGGTCTATGACCTTGGGGCCGGATCAACTACCCTATTCGAAGAAATTCCCTATTTTCGATAGAAATATAAGGTTAAATTGAGGTGTTGATCTCACACAGTGGAGGAAAAGAATTCTCACGAGAAAGCTCTTCAGAAAACCAAAGTCCTCGCCAATCTCTCACATTAAATTAGATGAAAAACGGCACCGCTTCTTGACACATAATCCCATAAGGTTTCGTGCAGAAGATGTCTTTAGATTTCAAAACATACCATTATATAGATTAGTGTGGTTGTGGTTGTGATTGGAAGAAAGAGATGGATATGTGAAATGCTCGAAAAATTTTCCAGCACACACCCGGTGGAAGAAAGTCGCGCGATGGGATGTCCGGGTGTCTTCCTATTTGAGCAATGAGCACTTGTCGGAGGATGATGCGCCCAATTTATTGAGTAAGTATATTCTCTGAATTATCGGGGACCGCTCGAAAAAAGACAGCTTTCACCGATATTTCGGCCTTTTAAATAAGTTATTGCGAAACAACTTGACAGGATTATAATGCGTGTGACAATGCCACGGATGCAGCCGAAATCCAAAGACTCATGAAAGACAAAACATAGGTGCTCTAAAGCGGTGCCGAAAGAATGACAATACCGCGTTTCGTCGCGTCCCTTTGGCAAGTGTACCACTCTTTTGGGCTCGTACAAACACTACTAGGATTTGATCTCAACAGATCAAAATCAGATCATTGCGCTTACTGTAAAGAATAGGAAGAAATTAGCCATGAATTGACATAATGTTATTCGAGAGCTCGTGACCTGGTTCTGTTTCACGACTCTCTTGCAATCTCATTGACTGTGTGCCATTGAGGAGGGTTAGTGATATTTTGCCAACAATTGTAGGTTACCGTCGCTGGAATTAAATCTTAAAGATGACCAAATAAAGAAGGTTGGTGAATTTAAGACCTGATTGACAATGAAATACAATTAAAAATTCAACAGGGTTCATCACAGCATGAATGGGATTCCTCATACATGTAAAGCCGCTCTCACCAACGGCTGCGGCCCTACGTGCAGAATTCCGCACCATCCCTAGGAGTAGGCTTCTTCCATGCACTGCACTTCAATAGTTATACCGACCGAGAGTTTCCTTATCTATTACCACATTCTTGACCTGCCATGTCTTTTTTATTGAGCGCCATGGACCAACACCCGGCGCCATGGAGAGCGACCGTGTCAGGAGTGATGGGGCTGACTTCGTATGTATCCTTTTGTCGTTATGCTTGAATCATTGAGCACATTTACGTGCGCATAGATCCGCTTATTTCTTTACCTTTTTGCTAACATTCTAGGCTAGCATGTTGGGTGGTTTTGCTCATGCCTCAGCTCATTGAACAGTGGAGGATGAAGTCGGCAGACGGTATTGCCATCGGCTTCATATCCATCTGGTTTTTGGGCGATGTGTTTAACTTGATTGGGGCTCTTTGGGCACGGTTATTGCCGGAGGTCGTGTCGCTCGCTATTTGGTTCTGCATCGCTGATTTTATGATGATTTTGTCGTATTTCTATTATACGAGAGTGTACCCTAAACAAAAAAGATCGAAGTCTCTTTCGCAAAATGAAACCACGCACTCCGATGTGGCTGATGCCCCATTGTTAAGAAGAAGGTCTTCTGCCCTCACAGACATCGCGCTTCAACCTTCGTCTCACAGCGTGTTCACCCGCTACGTGCTTCCGCTTCTTTTTGTTGTTGCCGCAGGATGCTTCGGCTTTCTTTTCTCGGGCTCTGATGCGCCGTCCAATGACGACGGCCTTGACTCGGAGATCTTGATGGGTCCTCAAGTCGTAGGCTATCTTTCTGCGTTCTTATACTTGGGAGCCAGAATCCCCCAGATTATTCAGAACCACCAGAGACGGTCTGTGGAGGGCTTGAGCTTGCTTTTCTTCTTATTTTCCACATTAGGAAATCTCACGTACGCAGGCCAGATTCTTTTCTACAGAAGTGACTCCAAATACCTCTTGTTGAACTTGAGCTGGTTATTGGGCTCTCTTGGAACCATCTTTGAGGACAGCATAATCTTCTTACAATTTTACATGTACAAGGGCCACACTGAGGCCGTCCAATTAGCATAAGATGCGCTCTTTTTCAATAGTATCATCTAATATTCACAAATCTATTTTAATTTTGAATTTTTGTAGAAAGATTTTTCCCGCGATATGAGCTATCCGTTCACCAGTTTGCGTCAAACATGTTCATATCGAGGCCTTGTAAAAAGGTTGGCTCAAGGATCCCCGCCTCCACACTGGGATCTAGGTTGCATAGCGATGTGGCAGTCCTTACAACATCATCGTCACGATCAGCCATGGGTATGCCACCGAGATCTTGAAGGGTGGATTCCTCATTCGCGGTACGTTTATCATTCGACAAGAACAGGGATGCATATTCTTTCTCTGCCATAGTGTTAATAATAATCCAGAAATTGTCTGTTTGCAATGTCTTGTATAAGTCAACTCCCTCTAAAAACGTATCACTCAAAGAGGTAACTTTATTGTAACAGCAAGAATCGAATTCATCAGGATCAGTGATTTTTATTGGAGAAGCCTCGCGAATACAACTCGACAAGTCCCTCATTTGCTCATCGGAATAGACTATGGAAGCCAGTTCCAAGTCGGTATCTTCAAACATCCAGAAGTCATTCCCTGAGATGATCTTGAAGCTAAATGAATGTATCTTCAGGCATTTCCAGGCATAAAAGTATCGCTCACCTAGCAACTTAATCATCTTGTGGACATTTAGAGAATACCTGTTACATTTTCCAGCCAACTCAGCCATTTTTTGAGCGCTTCGAGATTCATCTTTTTTTAGATCTTGTGCGATCATACCACACTTCGAGGAGATGCCCAATGTCAGACTGACGATAAACGAATTGTGCTTCATTATCATAATGATGGGGGTAATCATCAATGTAAAGAGCGTATCAAAGTATTGTTTCTGGGAAAACATAAGCTCCAGGCTTAAGTAAGAGAACTCATTCATATGCAGCAATATCGTTTTCTTGAGAAAATGAAAGCTTAATTGGTTGTCTTTATTGTACCTGTAGTATAGATACAAATAGTAATTCACGTAAGAGATAAACACACGCACGATCAAAAGTATTTTGAACCTGGAGACAGCAAAGATCCCGAACTTTGGCACCATGGAATCTTTGTTGAAATGATCTTCAATGACGCCGAGCTTAGTTTTCACGAGACATTCGAAACTGTTGAGGCGTCGGACCAAAGATGCAACACTGACGCACAGCTGGATGCTCAAACATAAGTCAAGAATCGGGGATCCCGCACTTAACAAATCGTGAACTTCTCGTAGGTTGTCAATAGTCTTCTCTTCCAAATCCAAGTCACTGATGTTTGAGGAATCAATGTCGAACACCGGAAGTTTGGTTTTATAAGAGTTTTCTTTCACAGTTCTCGGCGTTAAAAACAAATAAGATAGCGTAAACTCGATCTGGACAAGTGTATACCAAATTTTTCTTCGCAAGTTTCGTTTCTTTGAATCTCCTGGGAAGTTAGCGATATGATCTGGGTCACATTCCAACATTAATGAGACAGCCAACAGAAGCAAAGAACCAGAACCAGATGTCCCATCGATGTCGCAGTAGGCGGTCTCGTTTTCGAGAGATACCAACTGGTATATGAGTTTTAAAGTATGGGCCTGAAGGAGATTGAGCAGGGATTTCTGCTGTGATTTGCCTCTGATTAACATAGAAGTCGCCAATTCAACAGTGTCGAGAGGAATCGGTGAGCTTTTGAGGAGACTACCGCCGATATAAACCGTTTTAAGCATCTCCTCATTTTGAGATCTGATGTTAGTGAAGAAAGAAAGATAGGAAAGTTCTAACATGAACAAGACCATCGAAACAACGACAACGTCATTTTTTGACGCCAATTTTGCCGATATAAATGTGCCATCAGGACCGGAAAAGTTAAAAAGCCGGCCAATTTCTGTGTATAGCCACTGTTCATCAATTATTGGATAAAAAGGATAAAGTTTTGCGAAGAATCTTTTCAAGTACGCAGCGAAGACACTTCTTTTTGGCAAGACCTTCCTTAGACTTACCTGGAACGAATCGTGTTCGCTAAAGTTAGGCGTGTACGAGAACCCAAGCGGCTGACCGTACATTGAAACCTGATTGCGTGTCATTGTTTGGCTTAAGCGGTTGCTCAAAAAGAAGAGAGAGCCATAGTATCTGCTAGCTTCATTAATCACTTTCTTTCGTATGGAACTGTCTAAATTCTGAATCGTCATTAACTTGAGCTTTTCACTGTGAGCACTATTCTTCCAAAAGATCATGATTGCCGGATCTTGTTGTGATAGCTTCACCGCATAACTACTTCTCAGCGTCGCCTTAAAGTTGCCGAGCGCGTTTGCGAACCGGGGGTCTGAAACACCCAGCGGCTCGAGCATTAAATGAGGGTCTGAGCCCGACTGAAGTTGCGAAAAGCTCATATGCATGTTCATCATATCTGTGGAAGGTACCTCGGGATTCTCTCCAATCATATACTTATTATCCCCGGGTTCTAAAGAAGGTAGGGGCGTTGGGCGAGGCGTTTCAGTATTGGAAGTATTTGGTGTCCGCAAGATCGACCGCAGCGGCCCAAGAACTGTGCCCAAAAAGCCGCCCAGAGCAGTTTCCAACTCGATGGACAGTAGAGGCGACGCTAATACCGAGGTAGGTCTCGTTGTATCGTACCGACATTCGTCGGGGCATTTAGCCCTGGTACATCGGTTACAGGGTAAGCGTTTATCGCACTTGGCCTTCTTCGAGCGACACCGGCTGCATACTATGGTCTGGCGGTTACGGCGACGCTTCAAAGAAGGGGTTTCCATGAAATATTGAAAGCTTGTGTACGTATGACTTCGGCTCAATTATAACTTTCTGCGATGGCTCCGGAACTTCCTTTGACACAGGGTCCTCTAACCACGAGCCGCGGCCAGGACCCGTACACCGCAGCGTGGGCTTGTTCCACGCGATGTTCACTAAAATGGATGGACGCCCCCATCAGAACCCACGTTCTGGAAAATTAGTCAGGGAGAGACGAAGAATTCATACATAAATGATTCCTTATCTGATATTCAATAACTTTTGATGCAGTATGTCTCAATTTACGCGGACGAAGAGTTGTCCCAATTTGAAGAAGTGGTGGGATGGTCCGTAAACTTCGCAGCCAAGCTTAGCTAGCCGCCGTTTAAAAAAGACAGGGCCTCAAATCACGAGTTAAAAAGTAATGCATACAAGCACAGTCCAATCTTGAAACCCCAGGCTGCCAAATTGAGTGCTTAAATATAAGTTTCATGGGGCCACAATTCAACGCCATTCAATCCCAGCAATCTGGTTTGATTGGTTTTTTAGATCATTTTTCATGTGAGTTTCCCCCGATTCTCGCTGATAAGAGACACCGGCAGAATGACTGGTAATTTATGCGGAATCATTTATTTGCCTTAAGGCCCAGTGCTACTCTCACGAGCAAAGCTCTGACTTTCCCGTTCAATTTTGCACACACCTCTTGCCACAAATCATAATTTCATGAAAGCGAAGAAATTTTTCAGGTTGGATTGTATCAGGCGAAAAAAATTGAAGCTTGAAAATAATATCCTTGACTCAATGGAGCTAAAAATATAACTTTATGGAAGCCCATAGTCCCGTAGTCTCACTTCCAAGCCATTGTTGTCTCTAACCAACAAAATATCGTTGCGTATCATGACTTCCACAAGCCTTTCTTCAGCTGTGCCTGGCAATACAGAAATCCATTTTTCCCTCAGTTCGTCCGCCGCACCAGATACCAAGCTTTTGATCAAAGTCAACGACAGCGACAAACTTTTCTTAAACGTATCTTCGTCCATCAAATGAGCATTTTCCCAGTCCATCATCGCATGGACCTTCATAATGACTTTCTGCAAGTGTTGATGCAACAGGTCTTCGCGGGACTTTGCCGCACCAGAAAGCTCGAGGACTTGTGAAAGCTTTGAGTCTAGTTCTGCCTCATACGAGGTACAATTATCAATTTTACGCTGCATATCTGCCATTCTTCTCGGGTGTTCGTGAGTGCGTTCTTGGATCAAATTGTTTGCTAGTTTATAGTCCGCAAGAATCTCTCGTAAATTGGAAATTTCTTCGATTTTACGCTCATTAGCCAGCTCAAAATGCCCCGAGGCCATGGCCTGCTGAGTTACGGTTTCCAGGGTCAAAGTGAGCGCTGTGGCAATGCCGATCAGATCATTTTTCATCGGCTGGTAAGGCATCTGCCTGTACGCCTCATAATGCGCTAGAAGATGCACTTGCCTCAACGTTTCCGGAGTCCAATCTTTACCCAGACTTTCTGTGCCGACCGAAATAGTTTTGAATGCCTCACTGATCTCGTCAGGGCAATCTCCGTACTGTTGCTGGAGTTTCTCTATCGCTGCATTAGCTTGTTGAATAAACTTTCTTGTTCTTGCGATATCAGCACTCAATTTCTTCCGGTAGACTTCCTGAGAGATATTAGGTGGAGGCTCCAGTCCAGTCAGGGGCAATTTCTGTAGGAGCCGCCTCACTTTTTGTCCCTTAGTTTCCATTGAGGGTGTCATTCTGGGGATGGTTTGTTTTGCAAATGAACCAGTGCTGATGCCAACATCCGTGCACCACGCCAGATCACAGAGGACATAACCTTCAAGAATTCAACTCCCTCTAAGATGTTTAGCTGTTGATTGGATTCTGTCATTTTTCTCCCTGCTTCCGACATACAAAAATATCTGCAAAAACCAATGTCTCAAATCTCCCAAACTGCATTGCAGAATCTCGATGAGACCTCCAGGAAGGAAATCTTGCAATTCATAGAGACGGAAAACTCGAAACTGAAGGTGCAAATGTCCATCCACAACTTCACCGACATGTGTTTCAAGAAGTGCAATGAGAATGTTCCAATCACCACAAATACTTTGAGTAGTACTGAGGAGAAGTGCTTGTCAAACTGCTTGAATAGATTCTTGGACACTAACATCAAGGTCGTGCAGGCATTGCAGGGTCAGAAATAGGACGAGAGAGTGCATTTCTTTATCCTCTTGTATATATTAATAGAATGTATTCCCTGATTTTGGATAAAAACAACTGGCTAGATATTTTTCATCTCGTATTAAATCCAAGATATTTATGTGAGAGGTATTACTTAGCTCTGTAAATGGCAACCCCTGCTTTGATGAAACTTGTCGAGTTCGAATGAGGATTTCAATGCAAGTTATAAGGAAAGAGTATTGACATATTTGAATAGATGTGACTTTCGATGAGTCCTTCAAACAAAGATGGATCCCAGAATAGTTTAGTAAGTGATTTGTTGAATGAGGGCACTTACAGATTCCCTGAATAATGCTCCTATTCTGTTAATTTTAATACATAAAAGGTTTTGAACACACTTGAAGTTAGATGATTGGGAACTTTCAAAATAACAATTGCCAATTTAAAGTGTCTCTTGCTAAATAAATTCTTCTCTCACTGAAGATATGGGCCGCCGTACCATTCTGAAATTCTCAGTGAGTTTCAAGTTCACTAACCAGACAAAACGTTCAGCAATTCAGGGATTTTGACGAGAATTTCATTCAAGTCCTGTTCCACTGCATCCAGACTGGCCTTCGCTGCCACTTCCCGAAGAAGACACACATTTTTCTTGATTTCATTCCTTGTGCTAGGAGAACCGACCCCAAATTTGACGACACGCTTTGCAAGAATGGACCAGGCCGCCAAAAAGTCAAGCTTATACAGCAAAATTAGCTCTGCCGCTTGCGAATCTTTGTGCTCATTGCATAGGCATAATATTTCACGTTGTACTATCAAAGCAGTGTCTATTACAGCATCTCCCCCCTCTGTCTCTATAGAAAAAGGGTTGGAGATCATTTGGCAGATCACGTAGTTCAACCGCGAGAAACAAGCGAGAATCGAAAGCCCAATGCCTCGGAAAATAAGCTCCGAAATCTGCGAGTAAAGAAACGCAAGCAATTTGTTGGTCAAAGCATCACTGTTTCTACCCATGATGTGAGATATCAGCGCCAAGATAGGGCCATCTAGAATCTCTAAGTATGAGATATAGGTGGTATCTTTATCAAGGCTTAACATTGAGATAAGCGCAGGGTAAGCGCCATCTTGAAGTAAGCGAAGAGACACTTCGGGAGGAGTAAGTTGCGGCAAATAAGTCAAGCATGTCTCGACCGAGTCCTTAAAGACCGAGAGAAGACCAGAGCGGACAAGGAAGTCGCCGTGGTTAAGCGCAATCATCTTACGTAATAAGAAACAACCCTGAGCTCGAAAGAGCGGATCGGAATCGTCCAAGACGTTAAGTGTGAAACTCGTGCACTTGGAAATATACTGATCTGATTCGTCACATGCCAAAAGTAAGATCACAGATGAAAGCACAGTAACATTGGCAGAGGACTTCCATTCTGCACGCTCGTTTTCTTCTGTGGTGCTCAGAACTCGAAGGCCCAACGCTGGCGCCGTAACTCTAGATTTCGTGAATCGCGACTGGCCATTCCGCCGCGTCAAAACAGTGGTGAAGTTTTGCCCTGACACGCTAAGAAAGCGGGCTGATATGATTTCGGCAAACTTAGATAAGTGTGGAACACAGCTTTGCTTATGAAGGGCCATGCTTATACCAGAGAGTTGCTGATTACTCCATGGGACGTACTCGTTCAGATAAGAAGCAATGGTTAGCATCAATTGGAGCAGAAGATCGTCATCCACGCAGCTTTCAAGGCACTTGACGGCGATCTCAAGATGAAGTGCAGTCAATGGATTTGAATCTGCTGTTCGGAGCCAGTCCCACAGCTTTTTGCGAACTTCGAGCTTTTTACATATATCAGGAATAATTCCCAGCCACGTGTTCTCACTGCCACCGCTTTTTTCCTGAATATACTTTTTCAAAATCCGCAACAGCGTCTCCAGGTTTTCACTTAGGAGCCTAGCCGCCTCAAACTCTGCAGCGAGTCCCATTTTTCGGATCTTTCCTTGTTTCAATTGAAGCTTGAGCACGCGTAATCAGACCACACCACAAGTTGTGATTTGTTTAGTCAAGGTGACGCGTTTTATTGCTTTTTTTTCAAAATCACTCGAATTTTACCTTTAATTTATACGTGTTGTCTCGTTTATTGTCTCACTATTGCAGTGCGGAGCGATGCGTCGCGCGAATCAGTAGACGCGAGGATGAGGATTGTGGGGACCGGCATTAATCTCGAAACACTTTTAACTCTCGAGTTCACATTCTTTCTCCTGGAATATAATCGCGCATATTATAGCGATACAGAGACACTTGTATTGAGGCGGTGGGCTAACCAAAGTTATATTACAGACTCGTTTCAGACTCGTTTCAGACCCGTTTGATCTTAACATGTATGGGCCGTTGATGAAACCGCGGGCATCAGGACTTCGCTGGGCTAGAACTGTGTCCACAAATAGTCTTTCTCTTCGAATTGCGCCTGAAATCACTCAGGCCATTCATGATAATGTCCCTGTAGTATCTTTAGAATCCACAATTATTACCCATGGGTTCCCGTTTCCGGCAAACCTCGAAATGGCTCGTGCCGTTGAGCAGAAAATTAGGGACAATGGATGTGTGCCCGCAACTTGTGCTTTCATTAAAGGAGTGCCGTATGTGGGTCTTAGTGATACTCAAATAGAGCAATTGGCCGAGCTTAAAACTGCCAATAAAGTTTCCAGAAGAGACATTGGTGTCACCATGGCACAGGGGCTTAATGGAGGAACTACAATTGCTGGAACTATGATCTTATCGCATATGGCAGGCATAGATGTGTTTGCCACCGGTGGTCTTGGAGGCGTGCACCGTGACGGACATATTACAATGGACGTTAGTGCAGATTTGACCGAGTTATCGCGGACACCCGTCACGGTGGTGTGTGCTGGACCGAAGCTGATTTTGGATATCGCTCGCACCATGGAGTTTTTGGAAACGCAAGGTGTTTTCGTTGGCACATATAATGACAACGGCCGGGCGGAAGTGGAGATTCCAGGGTTCTTCTGCCGATCGTCGGGCGTGAAGTCGCCATATTCGTTTACTTCATGGCGTGAGATAGCTTCCATCGTACACAACCAAAACAAAACTATGGGGCTCACTTCAGGCAGTTTGGTGTGTATTCCCCCTCCCATGGATACGTCTCTTTCCAGCGACTTCATCGACGGTATTATCATGGCTGCCAATGCTGAAGCCGTCTCCCAAGGTATTCTGGGAAAAGAGCTCACGCCGTATTTACTCAAGAGAATCGCTTCAGAAACCAACGGAAAATCTGTAGAGTGTAATAAGCGATTTGTGATCAATAATGCTGAGGCTTCTTGCAAAATCGCCACGGAGCTTTGTGAATTACGGAATCGCGCTAGAGAGGAACCTGGCGCGTCCGAAGTCAAGCCGGTATGTTGATGGCACCGTTTTTTCTCTTTGAATCCTATGACTTCAAACACTTGAAATACTTCTTGTGATCACTAACTCTTTAGGTTACGTTTCAGCCAAGCACAGACTTAAAACAAATCAAGCTGCATTCTACAGAGATTAGCGGGCCCACGCCTCGACACACACATGAACATCCAGATAAAGTAGACACCGTCATTCTTGGGCTGGTTGCACTTGATACCATAAGTAGTTTGCAGCACCCTGCGATCATGGGGGACTCGAATCCTGGTTGTATGGCTTCTTCATTGGGCGGTGTCGGGTATAATGTAAGCCTTGCACATGCATATGGACTCCAAAATCAGAGAATCAAAACTTCGCATCGCTTGATTTCAGTCGTAGGAGATGATTTGGCTGGGGAGTCTATTCTCAAAGAACTCCATAGCTCGGGACAAGACATTTCGGGGATTAAAATTTGCGAAAACTTATCTTCTGCGCAATATAATGCAATCTTAGACCCACAAGGCGGGCTAGTTTTGGCGTGTGCTGACATGAAGATCTTTGAAAACGAGAATATTTTGGATCATTTGACTACTGAGCTCAAGAGGGCTGACCCGCGTGTCGTTATCATCGACTGCAATTTACTGGCAAGAGCACTTGATCGGGTTCTCGCAGCCGTCAGCTCAATGGCAATAAAGCCAACAGTGATTATAGAGCCTACTTCACAACCAAAACTGGCCAGAATAAGCCAAGTCAACTCTAGATATATCCAAGTGTTTCCTGATAACGTCATTCTGTTGATAACGCCCACCATTGCAGAACTTGAACAAATCCACTATTCATTCGGCCAGCGGGAGTTTTTCGACGATTATGATTCCTGGTTCCCGGCGCTTGACAGTTTGGGAGTCGATTCAGTATTCAGAGAAAGATTGTCTGCACTTGGCGCCAAATTTCCCGCATTAAAGGAACTCATCAAACAAGGTGTTTTCCAGCAAGCGTTCCAGCTACTTCCCTACATTCCTAACATTGTGGTAAAGTTAGGTGAAAATGGCTGTGTGCTAATTAAGCTTAGCACAAATGTCAATGACTATAAATCCATTCCTACCACATCCCAGTATAAGCCCACTGCGACGTTAGTATCGAGCGGCAAACCCAATGAGGAAAATAAGAACTTTGGTATTGTGGTTGAATACTACGATATCCCACAAGAAAGCAAAAGCATCAATGTGGTCAACGTCACAGGCGCTGGGGACTCGTTTTTAGGCTACTTAAGCGCGCTGTTGCTAAGAGAAGATTGGCTTACACCTGAAATTGAATCGTTGGAGCAGGAATGGGGGAAGTGGGAGTCCATTTATAAATCCCAACTTGCGAGCGGGAAAAGCCTTCAAAGTCCCTCTTCAATAAGCGAAGATATTTTGAAGATTTGAGCTGGTCGTCTTTGCTACCAATTTCCGTTGAATACACTAATCTAAGCTAGCACTACAATCCCACCACATACAAGAATTATGGACGCATGTTTTTGAACCTAGTATTGTCTGGTTTTGAGATATGCGCAAGCATTTGAAAGCCAACAGTGCCAGCATTATCCTATATTGTGCATCTCGATACCTCAAATCATATTTCAAAAATCTCATGTTCCACATTGATACTGGCGCTTGTGATGGTCTCATAATTAAATACTTTGAGC
Source organism: Metschnikowia gelsemii (assembly GCA_030561745.1). NCBI lineage: Eukaryota > Fungi > Ascomycota > Pichiomycetes > Serinales > Metschnikowiaceae > Metschnikowia > Metschnikowia gelsemii. The sequence continues at coordinate 90,632 of JAKTYA010000126.1, forward strand.
CAAGGATGGAATTTCAAACTTCAGTGCGCGCTCACATTGCACTTAGCCAGTCCATATGAATCATTCTTCTCACCAAATAATCTCCCCTAACAATTAAAAATTTCGTCAAAAGTGCTTATCATGTGGGCTTTGTTTGGAACCAGAATACCCAGGCTTCCTTCATCGACAGTTTTAAGAAATACCAGGACTCTCAAAGTGTCTTTGGCGACTGTTTCTCTGTTTTCGATTCTACTTGGAGGCTCTCTTATAGCCAATGATCACAGCGCTAATTCCTTGGACGGCGTTTCCGTCGACTCGTCAATCGATCCGTTTCCCACGCAAATTCCCTCTTCTAGTAATCCGCTCTTCTCTACGGACTATAAGTTGGTGGCTTCGGGAGTAAGGTCCGTGACTTTTCTTGGGTTTAAAGTCTACGGCGTTGGTCTATATATGCCCCAGAGAAGTGAGGCTGCTATTTGTTCCATAGTGACAAAGCATTTGAAAGAGCACCCAGGAAGAACGCCACAGACTATTCTTGACGATAAAGTTCTTTCGCAACAGATTGTAGCGGAGATCTCTCAGAAGGTCCCATACGGCATGAAGATCACCCCAGTGAGGAACACCGATTTTGGCCACTTGCGTGACGGCCTCACCAAATCCATCTTGGCGAACCCCTTGGCCAAAACTATGCGCGAGGAAGTTGCTGCAGGTATTGAACAGCTTCGAGGCGTGTTTCTGGGATTCAGAGGATCTGTACCAAAGAACGATACGTTATGGGTCGTTTCGGATACCAGAAATACGACTGTTGCCTATGAGGGAAAAACCTCAAAGACCTTAGGTGTTGTTTCAGAGCCTGCTATTGCCAAAGTGTTGTTGGTGCTGTATTTGAGTAGTGCAAAGCCATTGAGTGAGCCTCTTAGGAAGAGCTTTGTGGAGAATGTGGTCAGTTGGTTGTAAGATGTTTGAGCGGATCAAAATCTATAAGTTCCTGATTTGCTGATTTCATACGTATGGATATATAATTCTAATTCATTCATAGCGTAAATGAATACTGCGGTAAGGTTCGTGGAGATCTTAAAAGCGGAGACACGTTCAGACGCGTCGCACCCATTGTATTTATAACTTTCTGGAGAGCACGTTCCACTTGTAGATACAGAAATACAGATTTGCGTTATTTTAATGATAATATTCTCACATGAGGATGTTTAGAATCCTGGCCTTTGAACAAGCATGCTCATTGATTGTTGTAATAAAAGCTGTTGATTCATGGGCTGTTTGGTGAACAACACATACTTTGCGTTCCATGAAAATCGATGAAGCAAGTTTTGGGTCATTTGTCATTTACAGCATCAAGTACACCTCGAAGCCAAAAATAGAAAAAGGGGAGGAATCATCGGTGGCCCCAAAACATGTCTTGTATAAGAGGATATAGCGCATACCCCGATAATGGGATACTTTGGGGCGACCGCACTACAGGCCCAGGCCCCAGGCCACCTCACTGTATCGAATATGATGTGTTCTGTCATGACATCGGATAACGAGAATACTATGCAAATTAAGTACTCCGTAATCTTCTAATTGAACGATTTTTAAATCTTATTCTTTTATTAGTTTATCCATTATGAATTCAAAGTAATGTACAACAAGAAAACAAACGTGTAGTTATGCGGTGTGGCTTCTTTACATGATAATGGCTTCCAGCTCAACGTTGGCAGAGATGGTCTTGTGAGGCAAGACCTTAGCGCCGTTGACGTAGATCTCGTTTTTGATCTCGACGTCGTCACCCAAAACTGTGCAACCCTCAGTTCTGGCCCACTTTCCGATAGTGGAGTTCCAGCCAACAATGGTGGATTTAACCCATGCGTGGTCCTTGACTTGCGAGTTGGCCAACAACACAGCCCTTTGGATTCTGGCACCCTCGCCAACAATGACACCTGGGCCAATGACGACGTTAGGACCGATCAAGGCACTAGGGTGGATCTGTGCACTAGGGTCGACCAAAACATTGCCTTGGTGGACGTACTTTTCACTGGACATTTGTTCGGGCTTTCTCTTGGTCAACGAAGACAAGTATGAGCATGTGCCGGTCAAGAAATCCTTAGGTTGACCGACATCCATCCAGTAACCCTCCAAGTCAAACGAGTACAATTGTCTTTGCTCGACCAACTGAGGGAAAGTCTCCTTCTCGATCGAGGTTGGCTTCAACTCAATCAAGTCAAGCACAGATGGGTTCAAGATGTACATACCGGCGTTGATTCTGTTACCAACAAACTCAACTGGCTTCTCGACGAAACGGTCGATCAAGTTGGGCGTGTCTCTGTCGTGGACAATGACACCGTACTTGGAAGGCTCATCAACCTTGGTAGCAACAATAGTACCGGCAGCACCGTGAGCGTTGTGGAAAGCAACCAACTCCTGGAATGGGTAGTCACAGATGACGTCAGAATTCAAGACGAAGAAAGGCGAGTCGTCCTTCTTCAAGATCTTTTCAGCGAGCTTCAAAGGACCAGCAGTGCCCAAAGGCTCCTCCTCCTTGGAGCACGAAATGTTGATGCCGTACTTGGCCTTGTACTCCTCCAACAAAGCCTCCATGACCTCGGCCTTGTAAGAGACAGCCAACACAATGTCAGTAACACCGGCTTCGGCCAAAGCCTCGATCTGATGTTGGATCATAGGACGGTTACCGAACTCAACCATTGGCTTAGGCAAAGTCAACGTCAAAGGTCTCAAACGGGTACCGTATCCACCGACAAGAATAATGGCCTTCATAATATGTTTAAGTGTGAGTAGTTAAATCTAAGGGAAAGTCTTCAAAGAGAAAAGAAGAAAAAAAAAAGAAAGAAAGGAAAAAGAGAAGAAAAGTAGCGAGGGTATCGAGGTTCTGCAAATGTCTTATATATGATTAGGAAATGGCCGAAAAAATGAGGAAAACGCCAAACACACTAAATGAAAAGTCGCGGTGGGACGCGGACACCGTGCATCCAGGGCCATTTATCAATGCAGGAAGCACGACAAGCAGACGCTGGCCGTATATATGTATGCAGAAAAATCTGCACACATACCGAAAAAACACACGGTTGTGCGATTCAAGTGTCGGTATTTTATGCACAGCCCACAGCTAGGGCGCATCAGGAACCATGTTCGCTGTGGTAGAAAATGTCGTTCTTTCCTTTCTTTTTTTTTCGATTTTTTTTTTCGATCTCTTGTTGTATTAATTTCTTCATGTTTCGGGCTATACTGTAGGGTGCCTGAGATCCCGCGATATGTGAGCGGCCAAAAATGGAACTGCCCCAAAAATAGATCACTCGTAGCTACGCATTTCTGCCAAAATACAATTAAAGGGCTCGCGAACTTCCAGTTAGTAACAGTCTGAAATTATTATCTAGAACCTAAAATATTATCAGGGATAACCAAATTGATAACTTGTTCAAATTTTTCGTCCATTCTACCAGCCGTGTTGCCATCAGAACGTGTCTCTAGCAACAGCCTCGCATAAATAGAAGGACACGCTGGCCGAAACTTATCGACGTGCGTCACGTGACTCTATCTAATAAAGGTACCACGCTATATTTATTTCTTCGGTTGCTTTACTAGTGCGGTGGCCTTGTGCCATGCGAAAGGTTCCATTTGCCAACTTGGATCTTCCGAAAAAAGGTAGATTTCAACTTAAAGACTAGCTAGTTTCATCATATAATTTTGTTCCGAGCTTTTTTCTTACGGAAAATTCGTGGACTTTGATCGAAATAAGGTTGTGAGGATACGTGGGCGAGACACGTTTCTTGGGTGCTCGTGGTCCGGCGCCCAAGCCATGTCTCAATCTAGCCATTTTATTATGCCATGCGTCGCGTCCACGCCGTTGCGGAATGTATGCTGGACCACTGGCCCCATCTAGACAGAAGCCAGATTTTGGCATCTGATAGAAACAATAGTTGTGATTTTCGGAAGAGAAAGAAAGAATGGAATGTGGATAAAAAAGCTTTATAGTCTCGATTTGCTTACGTATATCATTGGTTTGGGGTTTGATAAAAAGTGACGAAGATACGAACCACATCCTTCCATTTAGACAGCCATATGATGCGGTACATGCAAATACCGCCAATTAAAGTTTAAACGATATGAGGCGAGGAAACGGTTTTGGCGGTGGAAAGTTTAAACTCTTTTTTGACCGAAAAAACCTTTTAAAATCCAAAAGTTCGTAGCATCATTGAGTGCGTTGAAGGTCCTTGCTGGATTTACTCTTCTTTGTTACTACGGTGGTAATTAGCCAAGAATTGAGTACAATGAGTCCTGCAAGTCGATGAAACATTGTAATTTGCAGTCATGATTTAGGTTCTTTCCTGTAATTTTCCACGCAAAACGACCCATAAGTGTCGTATATTGTATGAATATCTAGCGTACGACCACACTACCTCACGAAAATCTTCCATGATACAACCCATAATCTCAGAAGCACCTGATGCCTCTTCTCCACCACACACCCCTCCACACAAAGGCAACAAGTAGAGACGCAAGGCCAAAACACGTAGCTGTAAGTTTGAAGTATTGGTCCAAGCATCCAAGTTGACCATCTCTAGCAGTACAATTGTCCATCTGGTGGCCGTGCAAAAGCGAGAATGTGATACTGCCAAAAGCGGGTGCAACCATGAATGAGCCCCATGTGGACCCCATCAAATCAACGCCCCAAATAGATGCCACCACGGTTGGAAATGCAGTGAAGAGCCCGCCGTAGCAAAGTCCATTTAACAGAGCAATCACGCTGAATCTGACCGGGAAAAGTGGAGCGATTTGGCCCGCAATTCCAATTAGCATTAAAATTATCAAGAACCAAACTTTACACACGGGGTATTTGCGATTTTCACTCGATATCCAGTCAATAACCACCCCAATAAATAGACGGATCCCTGTAGACAGCGCAGCTATGATCGAAACCTGATCAGACAATTGCACGGACTTTCCCGCGGTGGCTTCGATGATCAGGCCCAAATTATTCTGGAAGCTCTCCAACGGCCCGATGGAGAAAAAAAGCGAAACAAAGAGGATCCATGCGGACTTGTCTTTCAAAAATTCAACATATCGTTTGCGGTGATTTGCGGGCTCTACCGAAACGGGATCTGGATGCTCGATTTCCAGTATAAGTGGCTCGGTCTCACCGAAAATCACGTCTTGCTCGATTGTCACGATCGAATTCGACACAAGATTGAGGATCCCGACAATGAGGTAGAGAACCGAGAAAAACAGAAAGACCTTATACAAGTCCAAGACGTCGTGCGAAAGGTGAAAGTACTCGAGCTTCATAATTTGCGACCCAAGTAGCGACGATACTCCATAACAGCTCACAGGCAAAGAAATCGCCAAGCCTTTACGGTCCGGATAAATCTTTGCACATGTCAAAAGGCTCGAGAAGTAGAGCGAGCTCGTGGCAAGACCAATGAAGCAAAAACTGACTGCCAACACGACGACACTGCTGCGAGACAACTCAGCAGATTCGCTAGCGCTATTTTCCAGGGCCTTCACAATGGCGGCGTTGATAAAGTAAGCCGGACAAAACGCCCATATTGAAATCAACGATAGAAGTGCGGGGCCATAGCAGTCGGCCAAGTATCCCAATACAGGCAAGCACAAGTACATGCCCACTGCTGAAAACGATACAATGAGATTAATCTGCGTATACGTGAGCCCAACCGAATGATGAAGAGCCAGCGAAAAGAGCGAAAATAGCATGATCGAGCCCAGTGAGAGACAGCTGGTGAGCGCAATTAGAAACGCCCATCGCTTAAGATGCACCAAGTCGTATCGCGACGCAAGGGTATGTTTGATTTTATATGTGACTTTATGAAGAGTGTTTTTCATGATGTATGTTCCTGAGCGATTGTATTATACTATCAATGGCGGCTTGTTCCCTTAAGGACTAGGCTTCGGTATCGTTCACAAGCCTACTCATGTATGAAGCCTAGGCTGATGCAAATGTTGATTGTTTTCAATGTTTCTTTGACGCAAATGGAAAGAATGTCCTTAATTTACCTAAAAGCAAAGTTACTTGGCGAAATGTCCGGTTTATCGAATCACTTTCTAGCTAGCTATAAGGTTTCAAAGTTTCTTCTGAAGTACTACGACTTGACAAGTGCAAAATCTCAATTATGAATCATACTGGCAGGCGCATGAGCGAGAGGTTGTATACAGGAAGAGCGCTTTTCTTGGTGCGAGCGGTGCAGTCATAAACTGATAAGTGCGGACCGGTCCCGTTCTTCTCGCAGAGTCCGACGAATCAGTGTGGGGCATGCTGGGCCATTAAAGATTTTGTAGATTGCCCCTCACTTATTGTCCCGAGCTTCTAGTTAGCTAATCACAAGAGTCATTGCAGCGTTGTAAAACGTTTTGCGGGAGGAGGCTGTCATGAGATGAGACGAGCTCGCAGTTTTCTAATGGAACACAATATGCTGAGTTCTGCTATCGAATTCAAACAGCAGCAAACTTCTCAATTTGCCTGATGAGCTCGAGGCTTCTCCATTACCATGAATATTACTACTGGATAGAAAAAATGGCCAGTACTCGCATGGCCCGAGAGCTACATTGTATTAGACTGCGAAACCTGATGCAAAATGCATTGTCTTCAATTACTTTGCTCGTCCTTGGTACAATCTATATTCTTCAACATGCAGAAACAAGACGGTAGAAACATAACGTGAAATCGAAAAGTATTGGAACTAGAAACAAATTATAAACGCCAATTCTCTTACCGGAAAAGAACTCGTGAAACGCGCCTCTCGATTACTCTAATCTCCCTCGACCGGAACCACAATAGCAGTCATACATTTGTCCTGCAAATGTCCTGCCTCTTTTTTTGCAGCAGCCACAATACTCATTGCCAGGAAAGCGATATCTGGCTCCTCGTTACTTGTCCCAAACCAAGGATGTTGAGATTGTACCCTACTGGCCCTCATTAATGCTGCATAGATCCTCATTGGCCCAAGCACATCACGTATACTACTAGACACGGTTATGAATATATCTCCTGGCTTCACCGGCCACACAGAAGAGCGAACACTCGCATAAACGCTGTCTTCGTAACTAGGTGCGATCTTCGCTTCATGAAACCCCCGGCAGATTTGGTGTGGAGACCCGTCATCATGAGTATTTCTTGAGGTGAAGGCAACGAGTTTACCGTTTCTATATAAACCCGCCCAAGCTTTTCCTAGATACGAAATTTTTACCTCGTTTGAGGGCATCAAAATAGCCACAATTGCGGAAAGACATCCGGGTTTAGTATCTTCTCTCAGGGTACTATTCCACGCGCGACCGATCAAGTTAAGCGGGGACGCTTGAGACTTGTCCTCCATTTCGGCGAAGATCTCTTCAATATTTCTGTCCATAGATGCAGAAATATTAGTGGAGTCTTGGCCAAGGGGAAGCCCTTCACTATTTCCGGTGACTAGCTTAACGAGAATATACTTTTGGTCAAATGAACTCGCACCACCGAACTCCTCTCCGGCTTCCCGCTGGTTATTGATCAAGCTTAGGGATGGGGGAGCGGCACTATAAGCCATGTTCACATTTCTAAATGTAAGATCATCCAATTGTTTTCTTGAAATCTTCATTTTTGTCTCAAACTCTCTGTCCTTGCCTGCTTCGCGTAATTCTTGATGATATGGCTCTAAGATCAAATCTTCCAATCCAAGCTCTATTAGCCTAGCCTCAAGAATACTGAGCACGCTGCCAATTGCTGATTCCTGATGCAAGTCATTGGCCTTCGTTCCAAGTGCAACATCTTCAGATTTGTTTGATCCAGGATTCAAGTGATGAGGAGAAGTTCTGGTTCCCGGATTGTTGTCGATGAAGTCACGATCGCTCTTTAAGGCAAGAGCAGCACAAAAGAAAATTGAGAAAGGAACAAGTAAATTCATTTCAGATAGTTTTTAAAGAGGGGAAGAGATTACTCGTGAGAAGTGGGAGTTCCTCAAGCTTATATACATTTAAAAATGTCGGTTTTTGTCGTTTTCAGAATTTCTAGGAATAACAATCCAAATCACCTCAAAGGATTCAACTGAAATGAGCAAACTACTTCTGGCAAAATGAGACCTTTGTGGGATACGCAGATGAAACAACTGAATCGCAATTTAGTTATCTTTTTACAGGTGACCTGGAACAACTAGCTCATGGACAAACTTCATGCGTCGTTTAGACAGATTGTGTAAAGTCAATTTTCACTGGGCTGGTAAATTTCAGCTCTATATACAAACAATGGCTTTCGAGACACACGGATTTACAATCAGACGATACGGGAAGATCTTAGAATGAGTCTTGGTCCATATGCTAAAAGCCTTACAATTAGCTAAGCCAAGCTTAACTAAAAGGATGCTTCAGAAACCTTGGAGTATATATGTATTCGTTAGAGATAAATGGAACCGAATGATTCTAGTAGTAACAGTTATGCAGCAAGATCAATATGAAAAACTGCAGATTCAGAACCTGCACCGCGATCGAAACTGGGGCTGTGTGTTACTCGTTTATGGAAGACTACATGGCATGAAAATATACCAACAACTAATTAAAACCCTAGTTTATACTCTTCGAGAATGTAACGAATGTTTTCCCATGATCACAATTGACAGGTATTTGACTCTTTCACTTTTGTCATGAGCCACATATCAAATCACATATGCTTCATCTAAACTTTAGTCTCGGTATCTTCTTAAATCTACACCTGTTTTGGTGGATCCGATTGACAGCTTGGGAGACTCCCGACAAAAAGGATTTATGATTCAATACGCAGCTCATTGTTGGCGATTTTTGGGCTATGCTGATAGCAATTATCTCGATTTCAAGTCAAAAAGAAACAAACAGATGGAGGAATTTTTTTCAGATCAGTTTTTCATAAAAAAAGTTAAGTTGGGGGTTTCTTTCTTGGCAAATCTGGACTATTGTATGCACTCGAAGGTTGCAACCATCAGGCGCAAATAGACTTTCGACCATGCTAATGGGACGGCCTGAACGAACGAGCGCATTTCTAAACAAAAGGGATCTCATTAAATGAATAGTGGAATTCTCGAGCCACCTGAAACTTGAGTAACTCTGGTACACCAAGGGACAAAGAGTCAAGCAAGAAAGATGGTTCCCTCTCTTCAAGCCTTAATATTCTGTACTAAGTCTAACAAAAACAATAATAAAAAGATATATTTCAATTGACACCGTGTTGTATAAAATCCAACAGCCACAGCCGACCCTCGAGTAGCAAGCGACTCAATAAGTGTGCACCCTTTCTTCTTGCTCATAACACAGACGTTCAAGAGAGAATTCCAAAAGCAGGAAGAATGTTGATCATAAAAAATTGACATTAGCCCTCCAGAATTTTTTTGCAAGTTTTGACTACGCATATTAATATTCTCATATACTCTAGTACTCAGTATAGATACTCTCAGCAAAGTTCCATTGAATGATAGATGTGAAATAGAGGATAACCGAGAAATAAGCGAGAGCCTGGTGGCCCGATCAGCTGTGTGCTTCTGCGTCGATTCTTTGAAGCATAAATGACATTGAGCACATTGAAAAGAAACTTTTATTCTAAAAGATCGCAAATGAAATATAAGGATCACTAGCAGCTTTATTAGTGTGGGCCTTTCACGTATAAGCTATTTGATGTCGTCAGCTTGCTTCAAGGCTTCAAATAAAGTGAGACTAACTGGTCGGTTTCGGTGCACTACCCTTATCGGAGGTCGACAGACCTACACAAAACTTATTCAGAGACAATCGGTTCACAGTTTTGAAAAACATGTTAGTGCTGGAACGTATGGGTTTATGACGAGAAGCCATTGAAATTGTGAACCTTTTGACGTGGGTGTATTGGAGTGTAATGTCAAAGAAGTTGTCTATAGTATCCAATTTTGTACGATTGAATATAGAGTGAGTCCTTAGAAGTGAGGTAAATTAAAGAAGCAGCTAAAAACTCTCATGAAACTATCACCAAAGTAAATTTACTGAAGAAGACTGTGAAGGACGTTAATTATTTGTTTTGTGTGGATATTTAAAAGCCATACAGGTGATCACAAGGTACAGTAGTTTGTCCTACCTTTAAATACATGAGTTTTTCCTACTATTCACTTACACACTCATTCAAGACAGGTATGTTGGGTGTTTCCTAAGTTGAAGGAAATTCCCGAGATGCTGGCTGTTCCCCAAGTCGTTATTGACCTAGATGTTGCCACTCCCAAGATATTTCTCTGAAGTCAAGTAATCAAGGCTTTGTTTCAAGCTGAAGGATACATGAATTCTGTGCCAGATACCAATAATTAGCTAGTTACCAAATCAATCGGTTTCAGAAATGAAAGCGACCTTTGGAAATTGGCTGCAAAACCGGCCGCGCGCAGTTGGGGCGCGGGCTCGCAACGGGTCCGATTTTACCGACTCAGACTCAGATCTCCAGAAGCGTCATGGAAAGAATCGAACTGGATTCCGTAATCGTCTAGTTTCAACTACCCAAACTGGGTGTGAGGATACAACAAAAATCCCAAAGAATTATTTGGTGATCTGCGGGGCCTCTACTGTTTCTGCATGAAGAGGGTTTATCAGGCACCACATGGAAGTATCAATAAGACATAGTCAGGTAAATTTTGAGAAGCAAACATTTGAAATGAGGTTGAATTAGTGGGAATTAAGATTTAAATATGAGTATCTCTTTACCTAATGCTAATTTTTGGGTCTATTACTACGATCGAGCAGTGCAAGTATTTGAAGGGCCTATTCACTTTCAAAGGTCCTGCGCGTAATAAAGCAATTGGTCGAAGTATAACGATTCCTCCATAGTCTTGCACGGACTAATGTGAAGAAGAAACCAGCATTGGACAGTTAAAAAAATAAAAAGCATCCAAATCAGTCTCTCAATTTAGGATGTCTCTGACATAAGTCTCGGGGGCTGAGTTGAGAGAGCGAGTCGTCCTCGGTAATCCAATGAGGTGTAGCAAGATGCATTCACAATGTTCTATAACTACCTACTGAGCCGATGAATTACTCATCCACATTTTGTGTGAATGAGTACAAAAGTAAACTTACGTTTTTGCAGGGCGAGACTTGTATTAAGGCAACAATAGACGTATTTCAGTTCCGGCCCTCGCTTACAAGAGTGCAGTCCATGCAAAAAGAAACACCAAGATTTTTACCTTCCTTATTAAGCGAGACGAAGTTTCAGAATTAAAGTGAGATTTTACCAGACAGCGTGAGAATATGTGTGATTAATAAATTGGCTTAAAAGTACTTTACATTAGTTGAAATTACCTGACATGAATATCAACCATGCTTGACTCTCACAGCTTGCTTCGATAGCCATGAAATTTAGAATGATGATGCGCAACGGAAAAGATAAACCATTAGGGAGATGTAGACTAGATGAATATCGATAGATTTCGTGCACACAAATCCAGAAATCGAGCTAAGATTCGGGCTGTGCTGCTGTGGGCCGAGGCTATGAACACAGTTCAGGAATGTTTCCGAAACACAATTTAGCGATATAATGTAATCGATAATAGTTGTATTTTGTCGAACTTCAAGTGAAGTATGAAACATATGATATGGTGCCCCTAACTTGGTTGTAGCCCTTAGTAAATGACCAGTTCCGTTACAAGATGTTTCGAGCTCTCAAAACTATACTGTATCAGCCGTAAACTTTGGCAAAAGCAATGACAAACAGTGTGCGTCATGCTGAATTATCAAACACCATCTACTTCTGGACTTGATCAAAGAGAGCAATTTGAGCTTTTTCGGTCTATATATCGAGACCGTATGAGATATAAGGTTGTTCTGTTCCACCACGTGTGATGCAATTCTCTTCATTCTTTCTTGACCAGAGCCCCATTGTGCTGTATTTCTTAAAAGCATATTTCATTGGTTTGGTATATGGAGGCATAAAGTTGAAGTACCAGGCTTGAACGATGAAATTATTTTCACTTTTACTTCTAACATGCGCCAACGCGTATCTTCTTCCAAATTTGAAAAGATTGGATGATGCAAGCTCGCCAACTCAGGTAAACTCTAATGCAACAGAGCCTGGTGATGGCACGATGTTACACGATCCTTCCCACGTTGATAGCAAAACTAATCTGACTGAGCTAGGATACATTGTTGTGCTCAAAGAAGGACACGATGATGCAGCCTATGAGGCTCACGATCATTGGGTCATGGGACAAGTTTCTGATATGAAGAAGAGAAGCGAAAACACTTCAGAAAACCACGAAGTTGAATTTTTCAATGTCCTGACATTCCATGGCTATGCGGGAAACTTCCCAGAGCCATTGTTGGAAACTATCAAAGCCGATACCTTGGTAGACTTTGTTGAGAAAGATTCCATAGTTCAGGGCACTGAATATGTTACGCAGAGCAACGCACCTTGGGGTTTGGCGAGAATCTCACGCCGTGAGCCCTCTGGTCCGCCATCTACAGATTACCGCTACGATAACGAGGGTGGTAAAGGTGTCACGGCATATGTACTTGATAGCGGGATTCGGGTAGCGGACCCCGAATTCGGTGGCAGGGCAGTTTGGTCTATTTCAACGGCTGACCCTTCAATTACCACAGATCTACACGGCCACGAAAGTCATGTGGCAGGAATTCTTGGCGGTCAGAACTACGGAATTGCAAAACAAGTAGAATTGGTATCCGTGGCTGTCTTAGACAGGGCCGCACGAGGGCTTGCTTCGAACGTAATCAGAGGTTTTGAGTATGTCGTGAGAGAGCACAGAAAAAAAATACGCGCGAAGCAAAGGGGCTATAAGGGCGCAGTCATTAACTTGTCAGTGGGCTTTGAGCCTGCTTCCATCGCCTTGGATCGTGCAGTAGAAGCAGCTGTCCTGGCTGGAGTCCATGTTGTGGTTAGCGCCGGAAACCATAATGTGGATGCTTGCTTAGAGTCTCCTGCGAGGAGCAGCAGCGCCATCACGGTCGGTGCCACCGATAATCAAGACCGCAGAGCTCGATTTTCGAATTTCGGCAAGTGTGTGGATATTCAAGCGCCTGGTGTTGATATTGTCTCTGTGGATCTTCATGGTAACCCGGTGACCAAGTCGGGCACTTCTCAGGCAGTGCCACATGTGAGTGGATTATTGGCGTATATTTTGTCTTTGCAGCCCGATCAAGGCGTAGGTCCCCTCGGTAAAAGGGTTCTCCCTCCACGTATCATGAAGGAAGTGTTGATGAGTTTAGCCACGACCGGGGTTGTCAAAGGCCTTGACCGTGACTCTTCCAATGTTTTTCCTTATAACGGTGCACAAGATAATTTAGTATTTTCGGGTCCTGCTTAGATGCAAGATTGGCCCAATAGTCAGGCCTCAGTCGAGGCAAGGTTTTAGTTTTTTATTTCAACAGTTTTTAAACACATTAGTTCAGTTATTATAGTGATATAGAAACAGTCGCAGCTGTTTTAATGATAATCGTGAGGGTAAATATATAGTTCACCTATTACACCAGATGTTTAGTATGTGAGACAAGCGAGCTAGATGTAAGGACAAGGACTTATCTTTCCAATGCATGCTTCGGATATGAAATCAGACAGCTGAATGTCCTTGTTTTTTCGAATCATACCTTTGACTCGTGTATATTTCAATATTATGCCCGGAGTCCGTGTTTCAGTCATGTGAGGTTGATGTAGTACAGCGAAAGAAACAAGAGATGCCTACCATCTGGCCCACCATTGTTCTCTTCACTGGAGTTTGGTGGATCAAAATAAACGTCAGATTATGTAAGGAAGACAAATTCAACATAATATATTGGTCAATACGTAAACATCAGGCAGAATTCACCAGGTTGAATCTGACTCGTACCTACTTCCACTGAAGGTGTATTGGTTCTCACGCTTCTTGGCTGCAAATTGTTATGGTTTTTTATTAACACATGCTCATAAACAGAATCCCCGCTTCATAATTCTTTTCACATTTAGTCGCCAATATCTTTCAAATAAGAGATAAAACATTGTGATAAAAATTATCTTAGACCCTCGAAACAGTTTTCAACCCTTTTGCGTGTTTCGCGGCATGGTGAATCTCATCAATACATTGAGCGTTCTTTTTGCTCGAGCAGTCTGCTCCTCAAAAGTCTTGCGTAAAAATAGAGAAGCCACGTCTAAATTTGCGAATTCTTCTTGCCAAATTCTCATATTTCCATTATATTGGTTAACTTTCAGAACAAAGCCGATAGCCAGAGAAATCGGCTCGCCTTTCGAATTGAAAAACATCAAGAGCTTCACATTGAGATCACTCACAAGATATACTAAGTGTTGATCCATACTTGTGGTGCGATAGTATTGCTTTAAGAGTTCAACCGACTCAAACATGACAATGAACATATACTGAACAAAATCAAGCTTTTTCAAATATTCCTTTGGCCTCGGTGGCTGGCTCAAGGGCTTTGACAACTCGTAGATTTGACTATGTAACTTTTTAACCGCAGATGCAAATTCGTGGAAGGCAACCCCATCTTGACTTACATAAGACCTCAAGATTTGATAATATTCCTCCAACGCTACTTCAGGGTTTTGAGCTGAGTTTGACACTGGCTGAAGTTCTACTTCCTGATGAAATTTCTGTTTTGATTCCGGTTCAGGGCCCTTTGACCAAGGACGTTGCTCTCCGTTCGCATAAGCTTCTCGATGAAGCATTGATAAATTTTCATTGGGTGTGCTAAACGTGTTTGGGGGGTCGAGGAAGAGAGTTTCCAGAGGTTGATATCTCTCCAGTAAAGCTAACAGAAAGAAGTACATGATTGCTGGCAAGAATAATCTGGTAAAACAAATTCTTTTTTGGGTCATTTTTAGGGTTAGGCCTCAAATGAGAGAAAGATGGCTTTTGGTGTGCCGATTTAAATATCGTAGACTTTCCATTGACTATTTATACTTTGAACACTAAATATTCAGATAAAAACCCAGAGTTTTTCAGTTTCGGAGTCCTCGAAATTACACACAATGGACTCTACCTCCCTAAGCCCTCTTCATAGCTTTCAAGGAACAATAGCTGTTTCTTCCATAGTTCCCACTAAATTGATCTAAAGCTCCTTTTTGTATCTGAGCCAAAACAAAATTCACAAAACTGTACCTCAGATTCTATGTGTTGCTTCTATGATTAATCAATTCTACATTGCAAAACCGCTAAGTAAACTAGCACCCACACTCACCCCCTTGGGTCGAGCCCTCATTTGTTCATAACCTGCAATCAACTTATCCTGACAGAAAGAGATACAAACTATCTTTTCAAGATGATAAACAAGAACTATAGGGCTTTACAGTGACCATAAATGGTGGAACTCTAGAAAGTTCTTCAACAAGTTTGAGCTGAAAATTGAGTAATCCTGACTTTACCTGGTGCACATGCCATATCATTGTGTCTGCATTGTTGCAAGTGGATTCCAACTCTCGTTTCAATTGCCACTTTCAGAGATGCGGGGACACTTTCCATCTTTTCTGATTTTTCCCTACTTCTGAAACATTGGACATTATCATTTTTGTCTTTTCTCTCAGATTCTACCCGCCCAAGCCCTCAAAATGATGCTTCTTGGTCCTCCAGTGCCCTTAATTGCTTTCAGGAACATATCACATGTCCCCAAAAGTTTTGTTTTTCAATTGATGATCCACAATATTAGTCAACCTTTTCCCTGGATCTATTTCACAGATATCCTGGATTCATTTGTCAGTCATGAAACCAAAGAAGTTCCACATTGTGGCCAGAAACCTTCAGCCTCATATCTTTCCTGGAGAATTCAGAATGCAACAATGTAGGCCTATAAAAAGTCTCGAATTGAATTATAGGTATGGTCTCGGCGAAATTTGCTCTGAATTTCATTCCATCAACCGGAAAGTCTTCTTCAGTTGAATGTTTGATCAACAGTGGGAAAGAATAACCAATATAATCTACGTAAATGCTTCTACCGGGTGATCGGGGAGCTGCGACCTCAGAAAGGAAGTTTCACGGACCCGTCGAAGTGATCGATTTTCTTCATGGAGGGAAATCATTAAAAACAAACGGAACCAATAGGAAAATCAGATGATTTGGGGTGGATCCATGTGCCTTGTTATTACGAGGTCTGGATATTATTGGCCAGAAAATCAGGATGGAATGAATTAATAGACTTATTTTTCTCGGCAAATTTCAGGTTCAAATTCAGTTTTTGAGTGTAGGAAATGCTTTTTGGTTCCATGTAAAATCTTAGCTTTAGTTTTTGGGAACAATAAACCCTGAGTGAAATAGCTAGTGCAAATATGTCTTTTTTGCGAGAAGTTTCAGCTATCAAGATTCTCAATGCCTTGAAATGAATATAGCTACAAGTTAAAGAAAAAGAAATTGACCAAATTATGGTCATGAGTCGGAATCTCAAATTATTTTAGAATACTGATGAGGGAATTATGGGCCTAGAAGAATGAGGTTGATAAAATCACACTGTATTCCCTTCCCAAAACCTTTGTGCTTGACACAATAGGACAAGCTCTACAAAAGAGACCACCTCTATGATTCGTTGACTCAGGGCTCTTCTAGGATCAAAAGATAGAGATTCTATTCATTGACATTCATTTTTGATCTTAGAATATTTTCAGGAAGGTAATTCTACCACCCTCCTCTAAATGTAGCTCAAGAAGCGCTCGATCTCTCCCTTGGAACCCAACCAAATACCAGATCTCTCATGGATTCCCTTGGGCAAAATATCCAAGATTCGCTCGCCCTTATCGTTTACTGCAGAGCCGCCGGCCTCCTCCATTAACATCGCCATGGGGAAACATTCATACAAGACTCTCAACTTTCCAGACTTCAGCTTGGAGTCTGCGGGATACGCAAAAATCCCACCGTATAATAAAGTTCTGTGGATATCTGCCACCATAGAACCGATGTACCTTGCAGAATAAGGCTTGCCATTCAATTCTTCCTGAGGCTTTTTTAAGTCCTCGAAGTACTTCTTGATGCTGTCGGGCCAGTAGTAGGAGTTACCCTCATTCACCGAGTAAATGGCTCTAGAGTGAGGGATCTTCAAGCCTGGTTGTGTCAAAATAAATTCACCTAATTGAGTGTCTAACGTAAACCCATTAACACCGTGGCCTGTAGTCAACATGAGGTGTGCAGAGGCTCCATACATCGTGTAACCTGCAGCCACCATTTCCGTACCTTTTCTGAGTACATCCTTGATGGAGCCCGTCAGGTCATCTTTCAAGCGGTAGACTCCGAAAATCGTGCCGACAGAAACACCCGCGTCGATATTCGAAGATCCGTCAATAGGATCGGTACACACTGCGTACCGGCCGCCGCCCTCGAAAACAATAAGATCTTCTTGTTCTTCGGACACTAACACCTTAACGTTTCCACAAGATTTCATGGCGTTGATGAAGATCTCGTCCCCAATGACATCGAGCTTTTTCTGTACGTCTCCGGTCGAGTTGGCCGTGCCGGAGATACCGATAAGATTCACCAACTCGGCTCTTCTAATATTGTGTGCAATGAATTTGAACGCAAACTGAAGACCGTTCAACAAAAGGGATAATTCGCCGGTGGCCTTGGGCGCGTAATTTTTCTGCTCCTCAAGAATAAACCGTGTCAAGGTGATGATATCGGTGTCCACCTTCATTTGCTCAGAGACAGAATTGGACATAATGGGCTGTGGGATTTTGAGTTTGCCGAGGATTAATTAATATCTATAAGTGAAAAGAACTCACACTAGTAAATTCGCAGCCAAGAGATCGGGGAAAAGATTCTTTAAATAACACAAATCCAACAAGAGTTTAGACGCAAGGAGTTTTGTGCTGTCTATATCGTAGAAAAAATAAAACACCAAGCCGTAGTCGAGGTTTACCCCAGACTTTTTATACTTGTCCCCGGCGAAACGAGGAGCATTCCTGGTGCCAGGCGTGCACACAAGCGCGTGTGCCTTGCCCGCAACTTGCCGGGGATCCCCACACCCGGGCCAAGGGACGCGCATATGTCCGTGAGTGTCCAGTGAGTGTCGAGCCTAGATCCGAGAGCTCCCAATTAGCATAGGCCCAATTGACAGGCCATACTGAAACTGTCCTAGAATTCAAGTTCAGTTTGGAATCTTTTCTATTCAAATTGATTTATTTGAGCATTTTTTATCTGTTTGATTTGAACTCATAGTCTTATCATGAAATGGCCTGTATTTGTCACCCGGTCCGCCACGTTTGGCAGATCTGTCAGCAAGTGCCCCACGCTTGCAGCAGCAGCGCTCGACTACACCTAAAGATCCAGAGCAAGTAAACGTGAGCGCACGCTTTTTGCAATAAACATGTAATAAATAAGAGTCCGCAGCTCAAGAGCTTAAATGTTCTTAGATGTTGTTATAAAATCTTTTATTTTTGGCACTTTTTTGTCCATTTCGTAATTAATAAAGCATTTTGAAGTCTAAGCGCAATCCGCGGATGAATATTCAAGATCGATTGGAGTCCGGTAGCTAGTTCGTTGACATTGTTGGCTTACAAATGCCTCTGCTTAGTCAGCTGCGTTTATTCAAGTAAGAATTCCCCTCGTGACTATTTTTTTATTTGCTCAATTTCGTACTGCTTTCACAAAGATTGACGTGACCAGAGATTTTTGTAGGTACATGTTAAAAATAAAAAACTGGTCAGTGTGGCATTCCTTTCTCATACTTGTTGAAAGGTGGGGTTAGACGCACTGCCACTGAGGTCAGAAGTGCGCTGGTCAGGAACTAGTTAATGAGCACTGCCGAACTGTGGGGCTCGGTGCCTTGATGTGTTATGTGGCTTCAAACTTTGAAGAAGTGACAAATCAAGGAAAAACAAATCTATCGAGTTGAATTTTACTACTGCTATCGAAAGAAGCTATTGATCTTGGAAGTGAAGAGACGGAACATGTACTCTATGTAAATTCAGTTCGCGAAACTACGAGCTTGGCGAGGGACTCAAATTTCACGTACCAAGAGCTTTCTACAAGTCTCATGTACTTGTCCTTCAATGCGAATCAGGTCCAAGAGCACTTTGATTTCCCCAACAAAGGTAATCACATTCTGTTTCTACCTATTTGTCCAGACGATTGGGAGTGTATGTATTCAGACTCTTAGAATCAATGAAATTTGTTGTGTAGGCTTGAAGGATGTTAGTTTGGTCTCCGGTAAAGATTCGAAAAAGTACCAGAAACAAGCCTGCGCTTCTGAAACTTTGGAACCTAATAAGAGAAAGTACTCGATGGTTTTATCGATATTAGTATCAACCCTGTGTTCTTAGGGGTTCAAAGTCAATGACATTAGTCTGATTTTGTTCCCCTTCACTCAATTCCCAATTTCCATACCTATCTCTATACATAAGCTCTAGAAATATCAGTCTGCTTCTTCTCTCAGTCCTATTGAATAGGCCCTAAGCGAAAATAGAGAGCTTGTTGTTGATTTCATGCAAAGGCCTTCTCCTGATTGCACCTGAGAATCAATTTTCAAGAGGCTCAATTGATTACTTCTTACACTGAACTCCAGTTCCGGAATGAAGCTTCATCCCTAGTATCTCTTGGCCTTTTGCGGAAACGTACGGTTGATTTCCAGTAACAAGTCGAACCTGTCCTCCTCCTTTGCGTGTTTTCTGCCATGACTTGGTCCTTTCGTTTTCCACGAAGAAGACGCCTCTAGCGACCGATACACCACAGCATGGTCCCCCGCCTTATCGCCCTGAGCGTGCCTGAGATCGGCATTAAAGCGAGATTCTAACCACGCCAAAACTTCGACCCCATTGAACGGTTCCGACAGAGGCGAGCTACTTTTTTGAGGCGAGTCTTGCTTGACAAATTTAGAAGGTCGCGATTTGGACTGCTGATTTGGGGTGTTTGAAGCAGCCAAGCCCGGAGATTTGCGGGTGCTGGGAGATGGCCCGTCCACTTTACCGGCCGATTGATTGAGCGAAGGTTTCTGCAGTAGTTTAGCCGCCCAGTCAGACATAATTTGAGGCAGTTTGCTTTTCTTAATGTTGAAATTTTGACAGCTGTACTTTGTCCTCAAATTGTCTCAGAGTTATCCATTCATCTGTCCGCACATCCATCAGGACTCACTGACAACTTTAGGTGCACGCCGGCCATTTGAAGCTGAAAAGAGGTGTGTCCAGGAAAATTCGACCCCAAGCTAACAGCTGTTGTCTGGGTGGAAAAGTGAAAATTTGAAAAAATGTACCTTCAAATGATTTAATTGTATTTAAAATTATCCAAATCATAAATCGATATCAAAGAGTCATGAGATCCTGGTTAGGTCAATGCTGCTTGTAAACCACACTTCTATGAGCGACCCTTCATAAATTATCTGATTCTGACACCAGCACTTTGGCCTGCTGAGATTCGCTCCACGCGCGCGACGCGCCTTAATAAATCGGTTGGTTGAAAGTTGCTGTACATATTAGGAAGAAGAAGAAATTAATTGTTCGATAGCTTGATAAACTCAAAAGAGATAAATCGAGTATTTGCGATTCTCTCCAGGAAACTTTACGACAGCCCCACCTTCCCGATTATTTACTAGCTTTCTCACTTGCTGTCTACTCCAGCTCCACATTTTTTCAGCCGGCTTGCGACGTCGGCGCCCACGTCATGTGACCCAGCTTAAGAACACGTCAACCAGGCGACTTTTCCACGTTAAGCCGAGCGCTTCTTACATTTAGCCCTTCTTTTTTTTCCATTCCTCAGCAAACATACCACAATTTCACAATGAGTTTCCGTGTTTTGGATCTTGTGAAGCCGTTCGAACCGTTGGTTCCGGAGGTGATTGCCCCTGAACGTAAAGTCCCATTCAACCAGCGTGTCATGTGGACCGGAGTCACGTTGTTGATTTTTCTCGTCATGTCCGAGATTCCTCTTTACGGAATTGTCTCTTCGGACGGATCCGATCCCTTGCTCTGGCTCAGAATGATGTTGGCTTCCAATAGAGGTACGTTGATGGAGCTTGGAATCACGCCAATCGTGTCTGCATCGATGGTTTTTCAGTTGTTACAAGGAACAAAGTTGATTCATGTGGACATGTCCAAAAAAGAAGATAGGGAGCAATTCCAAACCGCACAAAAGCTCTTTGCCATTGTCTTGGCTGTCGGTCAAGCCACTGTCTATGTGTTGACAGGCATGTACGGCCCTCCAAGAACGTTGGGTACGGGTGTTTGCTTGTTGTTAGTGTTGCAATTGGTGTTCGCGGGGATTATTGTCATTTTGTTGGACGAATTGTTGCAAAAGGGCTACGGTCTTGGCTCTGGTATCTCTTTGTTTACTGCCACAAACGTTTGTGAGCAGGTCATGTGGAAAGCGTTTGCTCCAACGACCTCTGCTTCGGGTAAGGGTGCTGAATTCGACGGTGCAGTCGTGGCTTTGTTCCACTTGTTGGGTTCGAGAAAAGACAAGAAGAGAGCACTTTTGGAGGCATTTTACAGACAAAACTTGCCTAACATGCTTCAGGTTATCTCGACCGTGGCGGTCTTTTTCGCCGTGGTTTACTTGCAGGGTGTCAGAGTCGATCTTCCAGTCAGCTCCGTGAGACAAAGAGGCCCATACATCTTGTATCCAATCAGATTGTTCTACACGTCAAACACGCCCATCATGTTGCAATCTGCTTTGTCCTCTAATATCTTCCTTATTTCGCAAATGCTTTTCATGAGATGGCCAAGCAACCTTTTCGTGAAGTTCTTGGGGTCATGGGGTACTAAAAACGGCTCTTCACAATTGTATGCCATCAGCGGTTTGTCCTACTACATCCAGCCACCTACCTCCATGGCAGATGCCGTGGTTGACCCCATCAAAACTGTCATTTACGTGACCTTTGTCTTGGGCTCCTGTGCTGTGTTCTCGACCACTTGGATCGAGATCAGTGGCACTTCTCCTAGAGACGTGGCCAAGCAATTTAAGGAACAAGGCTTGGTTATTGCGGGATACAGAAGCACTTCTGCATACAAGGAGTTGAAGAGAATCATTCCTACTGCTGCTGCTTTGGGTGGTGTGGCCATTGGTGCTTTGTCTGTCATCAGTGATATGGTCGGCTGTTTGGGAAGTGGTACCTCCATCTTGTTGAGTGTCACTACGATCTACGGCTACTATGAATTGGCTGTCAAAGAGGGCGGTTTCGCCAAGTCTACCGTTAACGGCTTTGTCGATGGCATATAAGAGATTACTAGAATGTCAAGGGGGTAAATATGTATGGAGGAAATACCGATCCATACACGACAAGCTTTTCCGCTTGCCCATCGTGTGTCCTAGTGGAGGGCTCTAAACAGAAAGATAAAAACACTCTACTCAGTTTCAAAAACAAACAAATTTTAGCTGAACTGTGGTTCGTATTTATGCAACGTCGTTGTAATTCTGATACGTAAGTAACCAATGCAAAATATAGAAATGTAAAAATGCCACGGCGCGTAAACGCAGGACGGGGTTCATGCTCCCGACGAACCAAACTTGGATGCCCAATTCTCATACTCGCCCAACCCTTCACTGGATACTGAGGGTCTGATATACTTCAAACTCTCCACAAAATCTTCGAGTTGTATCGGCCTAATTTCCTCGGTTGGCGTGCTCAAAAGCTTATCACCCAAAGACCGCAAAGGACCCATGGCACTATCTTTTGCCAAAAGCGTGATGTCACTTCCACTGAACCCTTGTGTAAGATCAATGAGTTTGTTAAAGTCTTCATCCAGTAACGTGTGGTTCTGATAAGCCAATAGTTTAGAAATTTGAAGCTTTCTTGTCTCATCTTCTGGGAGTGGGATATAAACTCTCTTGGCAAATCTTCTCCTGGCCGCCTCGTCAATACCCCAAGGTAAGTTCGTAGCACCAAGAATGAGCACTCTGCTGACATCTCCATCCGTAGAGTCCCGTCCCGCGGCCGCAGAGGAAAGTTCAGACCACTGTACCAAGAACTCGTTTTTGATTCGCCTCATACTCTCGACTTCCCCTTCGTTTCTGGTTCCTAGTAGAGAATCAATCTCATCTATGAAAACAATCGAAGGGCTGAGTTTTTTCGCCAAGAGGAAAAGAGCCTTTACCAACTTTTCACTCTCCCCCAAATACTTAGAGGTCAAAGAAGATGAACTTATGGAGAAAAAAGTAGACTTGGATTCAGTGGCCACGGCTCTCGCAAGCATAGTTTTTCCAGTACCTGGTGGTCCGAACAAAAGCATCCCTCTCGTCGGCTCACGTAGACCACGGAACAAATCTGGTCTCAAGAAGGGGTATACGACTGCTTCTTTAAGAGAGCTCTTAGCTGCTTCTAGTCCGACGATATCATCCCAGTAGACTTCGTCTCCTCTAACAACAATATCATTGAGGATCTGATTTGCAGAAGCTTCATCTATGCCTTTGATAGAGAATATGAGAGCAGCCTGTTCCTCTGGTGTCATGTCTCCCGATGATTTAGCCTCTCCTGGCATGGCAGCTGCCGGTTGTTCTTCGTCTGATTCGTAATCGTTTATGATGTTGTTCATGTAAGGCGACGCAGGCGTCTGTGGGGCTTTTGGCGCTACCTGAGACTTCAGATTTGACGGCCTCCTCGAAGTTGCAGGCAGAGATTTTGTCGTCGTGGGTTTTGCCTTTTCTATAGGCTTATAGTTGTATGTGATATTAGACTTTTTCACCTGTTTTGCTTGCTTACGAAGTGCATCGGTACCATTAGTTTGAGCCTTTGACGTGGCCTGCGTGACCGTGGCCGATGGTCTTGTTGTAGCTCGACCGTTCGACACGGCCTTTCCTCGGGCGCCGCTCTGCTGCATCATCTTGGAAATATTGAGAGGCTGAGGCTGTTTGTACACGTACTTTTTCACTTCAATGGCCGGGGGCTCAGGGATATCCGATGTCGACTTAGATGCCGCCTTTATACCTGGTCTAGTAAGAGAGCTCGGAGGCTCGGACAGAGAAGCTGTATGAAATTCTTCTGGATGTTTCATAGGAGTGCGCGAGACACCGCGTTTTGGTGGTACGGGCGGTGGCGCCCTTTTTTTGGAAATGGAAACGTCTTCGAACGATCTGTGCAAATTCGCAGTGTCGTCTAGATCGATCAAGTTCACAGACTCTGGCGAGCACGACTTCGAAGACGTTGATCCTATAGATCCCACGGAGTTGAGCCGGTCGTACCGTGAGCTGGGAATTTCCGTCTGGTCAAAATCCTCAAATATATCCGTGTCGTACTTTTTGGCGGCAGGCACTCCATTTACAACAGGTTTGGGCTTTGACCATGAGATATTAGCCGCCGCCTTTACGGTATTTCTGTTCAGCGGCGACATCTGATAGTTACCGCTCCCACTGCCGTTTCTAAGCGACTTCACCATGTGCCGTTGTTGCGACTGCAGACTGTTGAACGATCGACTCGATGGATTATTAGAGCGTAATGACGGGATGCTCATTTTGTGAGCAAGTGTTCCCTGAACAGACGACGGAGCGCTTTGCTCGCCGACTCTCTTTGACTTGCGCATCTGCTCGTCGAGTCGTAGTTGGATCCGGACAAGGTGCTTCACGTTCTCGTCTCGAATAGCTTTGAGATCACTAAGCATTGCTATTTCCTCGGGCGTTGGCTTCGTTAATTTCCGGTCGAAAGCATCGATTTTATAGAGCAACAGCGTATGAAGAGACTTCCATCCACGCAACGCGTCACCCAACTGGCCCTGGTCTTCTAATGTCAAGTTTGTGATGGAGGTGTCGCTGACGTCATTATAGGTTTGTTGGAGCTCCTCTAGAAAGTAGCCCAGGGGAGGCTTTCTTCTCAGGAACATGGACGAAACTTTGGTTTCTGAAGGAATTGACTATGTTCAATTGAAGTATATCTATGAGAATTAGTTGTGCCGAAATTATGCAACAATATCACCTCGTTGATCAGGAATTGCCCCAAATGAAAGCAAGGGAAAGAAGAAAGAATGGGTGGGCTTCATCCACTGCATGCGGCTGTTTGGCAGACAAACCTTGGCTTTGGTCAGTGCGCAATTTGTGCAGTATGAGGCTCACGCAAGCGTCTTTCCATGCCGCCATTTGCTTGCTTCGACGGCCTTTATTCTGAATCTAACAGCTGAGGTAGTAGGCGTGTAACATTAAATAAAATTGGAAAAGTATTCACACAAAAATCTAGTTCTTCCGATCATGGCTTGGAAACATATTGCGGGAGGGATTACGTCGTGGGGCCTCTGTGGCATTATCGCGCTTAGATCTGGCTGGCTGGCTGGCTGGCTGACATGCTACATGAAGAAATTTAAGAGATCAAAAATATATCTACAATAGGAATGTAGTGGTATAACGGGATACACTAAGGTTTCTGACCCACAGCATATTCTGTATAACCACATTTATCTGACCGAACTTCTCCAACCACAGGCACATTGCCCAGATCTGCGTCCTTCGGAACTTCCCTGACAAGCACCCCCATAGTGTGTCTCCCTAAATTAATAGGCGAAACACGAGGACGCGAGCTTACGGCACAAGGCCGAGCGAGAAGACTAAAAGACACAAAACAGACGTGTCTGGAGCCAAAAGTATATGTGAAGACGCCCGGAGGTCAACTTTCTAAAGAAGAAAAAAGGAAATCAACAAGAGCGCGCGATGTCCTGGGCTTTTATACCAGTATGGTCGTGTGCCGGGTAAGCCCGTGCATGCGAACCAAGTAGGTGACGCATCAGTCTCCATGAGGTTTTAAGGAAGTTACTTCACTGTGTGGGTCTTGTTTGGGAAATTTTGAAATGTCCCAGGTTATAGTTCTAAGAACAGGCTTCATTTTATTAAATGGGTAACTTTATAGTTATACATTGTTGAAATTCTCCCTTTGGCCAAAATCCTGGGTCGATGCAAGCACGCATCGTGCGCACTGGACGGAAGGCGTACATCGCGCAACAATTGATTTGATTGAATCCCAAAATATGTGAGTTTACGTGAAACGTTTGAGGATGTAGTGAAAAATTATTGAGATTTAGGTGGATTCACTTATTACTTAAATACTCAAAAGTGAATAAAACAAGAATTCTTGAATTCAGTATTTTTCAAGCGTCGTTTGTTAGTCCAAAAAGGAAAGCCACTTGCAAACAGAATTTAAAATTTTGTGTGATTAACTCTGAAGAAGGTCATCTGGTAGGCTAAAAACTGACAAAAAGAATAGTACAGCAACATCGACTGGGAACAGATTGATATCCTTGAACTTCAAGATCGATTCTTTTAGATGATACCCACCGCTTTGAGCTCAATATGAATATATTGACTACCTTTAAACAGGTGGATGCGGCAAAAATGCAAAACACAGTGTGTTGAAAAGTGTGGCACATCTATTCTCGTTTAAATTCGGCCTTTGAGGTGACTATTGAAATCAAGTTATCCCTTGTTTAAATCCTTGTATTTCTCCAGCATGAACCTATTCTTGGAACACTAGTCCTTCATTGTGGTCGATGCTTGTATGGTGGAATGTTATAATAGGATTTCGGACGGTTTTGTCGATCTGGTTTGCAGCCATGGAGTGCGCGTTGCCGTTAAAAACGGCTTAAAGACGGTGTGGGGAATCAATTGCTTTTCTAGGACCACCGAAACGGTTACCCGGAGGGTGAAAGAAGAAGCCAATTTCTCTTTTTCACATACCAAGACAAAGTCCGCTATATTTAAAAAAAGGACTTTTCCTCCAGAAACTCTTGGTCTTCGTTCAAAGTGAATTGGCTCTGAAATGTTGTAGACCTGCATATATACCGATCACGGTGATGTCGCTACCCCATTGTTTATTTGTCGCTGTGATCCTGCAGACCAAACCACTATAAAACTGACCTAGCCAGGTGTCCATTCATCTCTTGGCCGGTAATGTCTTCTTCAACTGATGCCCTTGAGGCCATATTAAGCACGTTGATAACATATGCGGCCATTTTGCTCTCCAACGTGCTTACAGCCGTGCGGTACTTCTACACAAACTACCCAGAAACCACCCGGATACTTTCGATGCTCGTGGCGGGATACATTGTCCTCAGAAGTTTCATGAGGATTTTGAGGTTTTGGTGGGGAATGCTCAAGTTCGTGGTCAAGGCAATTTTGCTTCTCTTGGTGGTAGTTTTGGGGTTGTGTGCGTACTATAGAGGCCCTCATAGGTTCTTTACGAAAGACGTTCCGCTCATGTATCGGTTATGGCAGCTGTTCAGCCAAAAACAGCAGGAATCGATCCAAAATTCGCTCAAGTACGCCGATTTATTGAGTAAGACAGGTATTGATCCCACTGTGGTCAAAAAGAGTGCCAGTGGATGGATATCCGACAATGCTGAGCACATCGATTCCATAAAAAACGGTGCTAAGCACCTTGCTGCCGAGAATATGGACCACATTCAAAAATTTGTCAAAGGTAACAAACTTCAGGATATTTTGAATATGGGGTTGGGGAACAATGCAAGGTTTTAGCTGAAATATCTACAGGAGATTTATACTATAGGAGCTTCAGAATGAAGATAAACTAAGTAATTATTAAACACGCATCACTTCCTGAAGTGTCTGATGATGGCACCAAAGCCAAGACTCTTTTTGGTTTCATCCCTGGGTTCGTCCAAACATTGCAACCCGTTATCTGTGGTGCAAAAGGCCAAGAGCAAACACACTCCAAGAAGAGGAACCGTCAAATAAAAGTAGTTTCTAAGCGCACCACTATACATGTGTCTGACCAAGGTCAATTGTTCTATGGTCAACACGGAATCATCTGCTTCCGAGAACACGTGTGATTTCATGTAATTTAAGTACAGGGCAGGCAAATTTGAGAGTTTCGACTGGGCGTTGATATCCTTCATTAACGTGTTGGTGATGATCAAAGACGAAATCGCCGTGCCCAAGGCACCGCCAAAAGACCTGATCACGTTTCTGGCGCTGATGACCACGGCTCTTTGAGCTCTTCTTGAATTGGCTTGTGCGGCGACCATTGTGGGCTGAAAGATAAAACCACAGCCCGTACCTAAGATCAACATTGTGCCCACAATCAAGCCATCGGAAGTATGCTCGTCCCAAGCAAGGGTCATGGCATGTCCGATCAACCAGAATGAGTATCCTGCAACCATAACAGGAAAATAACGTCCGGAAAAGGTGATGGCAGAGCCAGCTAATGCCGACATTGATGCTTGCATGAGAACTAAGGGTAAAGTGAAGATGGCCGACTTCATTATTGAATGGCCTCTCACCAACTGGAAGTAGTAGGGCACGGCGAAAAGAAACGAGTAATACGCCATTCCAAAAAGAAAGGTCGAGAATAAAATCGTGCAAAGGGTCAAGTTCTTGAAGATGGAAAGTGGAATCATAGGCAACTCCGGAATCTTCCACTCCACAAGCAAAAATCCCACAAAGCAAAGCCCCCCGACGACAAACATGCTAATGACCAAAGGACTGGTCCATTTATACGAAGAGCCTCCGCCACTGATTGGAATAAGAAGGAACGTCAATGATGCGGCCGCAAAAAAGATACCAATGTAATCGATTTTCTTCAACTTGGCAGAGGTTGGCAACACCGAGTCCAAGCTTTTCTTTTTGCTTGAAACAGAGAAGTGGACCAAGACAATCACCACGGCGATAATCGGGGGCATCATTCTGTAGAAGTCTCGCCATGTTCTATGCTCAGCAAAAGATGCCATGATAATGGGCCCCACAGCATTACCGATTCCAACACTCGACCCCAAAATGCCTTGAAATTTTCCCCTTTGCTTCAAAGTGACCACATCACTCATGATAACCATAGACAAGGAAGAAACGCCACCGCTACCAATTCCGGCAATTGCTCTGAGCACGTAAAATTGTGGACCGGTAGTAACGAATCCACACGCCAAGTTGGAAATAAGAAGTAATGCGAGACATGAAAGCAACACCTCTTTGCGGCCAAAAATATCAGCAAACCGACCAAAAAGAACTTGGCACACAGTATTTGCCAATAATGAGGCGGTTCCCGCCCAATTTATGGTGTTCTGAGCCTTCAAATCTTTTGCAATATACGTGAGGGCCACGGTGACACTGGTCTGGTCACAGAAAGCTGCAAATAAACTAAGCGAGGTTCCGAGAAGACAAATGATGAGCTTTTTTGTTGGCAAAAGATTCATATGGGAATTACCAATCTTATCTTCCAATTGGACACGATGTAAACTCTGGCCAGCCAGCGAGGTTGAGTCCGACAGGTCGTAGATGCTGCTTTCACTAACGATGTGATCATGTTTCTCAGGCTTAGTCTGAGCTGGTACCATTCTGACAATTCCATGGGACTTTTCAGACGACATGTTGCAGTTGGGTTTCTGGTTTTTAATTAATTTAAATGCACAAGTGTAATTCTTTGATCCCGCTGGATATTACTTTGTCGTTTGAAAATGAGTTACTTGGTGTTCATATAATATCAACGACGATTCAGGTACCAGCCCGTTCAATTGTGCGAAGGTATTTTTTGATTTGAGTGGTTTTCTAAATTAGGTTGACGAATAATAGAATTATAAAAGAGATCTAGGATTTGATCAGGCAAGGGTGAAATACTTATAGCCTCGCTCTATTGTTGGCAAACAAGTGAATGAGTGAACGGAGCCAGTCGCAGCCATTTGTTAGTGTTTGCAGCCCTGTTACGATTATCAGCCATACTGCAAATACGTATGCAGGGGCGCTATCCCTACTCTATCGCCGCACGAGCAAGCGCCTGGTCGCAGAAAGCTTCCAGATTATTAGGGTTTTTTTTCTGGGCTTACGTCAAGCAGAAAGCAACCCCGAATTATTTTCGAAATAACAATTAGAAAATATCGTGAAGGGTTGATAAGTGGGAGGGTTCAATATTTCTTCAGCGATGATGTACGCATGTGGAAGTTACACAATAGAGAGGGATAATACATTACTCAGCCTGGAATGAGTTCCAAGGGTGAGGCGAATTCGGCACCGGATCGGAATTAATTAGGACATAATCAATCCTCCCATATTTCTCTTTGATTTTTCCCGATTCGAGCTCGAAGGAATGGCGCTGAATCTCAACAACTGGAATGTGACGGAAAAAAGAGTGCGTATAGTCGAACGGAGAGCAGAAAAAATCAATGGTGATCACGGCCTTAATTAGAATGTTTAGGCGATGTAGCGTTTACCGTGGCAATTTGTGGATGCAATTCCTAACTATGGTGAGGAATGTTTAAGAGAGAGAAACCGGCATTACTACATGATAAACAATACAGAACAATGGCTGTAACAGTCAAAAGTTTTTAAAGAAACCCTCGGCTTTCTTATACAATGAGTTGGAGTCAAAGCAAGTCTACATCATGAAAACGAGGTTTCCAGGTTGGGTGCTTGATATGGATATTTAGAATATAATCATGGTACACATTTTTCTATGCGAAGGGAGACTTCATATAGACCGATGCAACGGGTGCAAGTTTATCCGGGAGATAAGGCAAATGCGACGCACGCCTTGCAAAAAAGTACAGGAGCCTCGGAAAGTCTGCTTGTCAGCTGCAGCGTGGCTCCAATCATACCGCGGCAATATTCGGACATTTTCGGGATCTTGCAATTTGGCGTATTCTGCAAAATGGATTAAGAGGGTTCTTCTCACCAACATGAGACACGTGGTTACTCTAGCCAACAGGAACGCTCTGCTCCGTAAATCGTATCCTTTCATTGAGCTCCGCTTTTCGGCACCGACCATCGGGCTAAATCTCAGAATTAAGTTTAAAGTTTAGCCAACGGCTTGATCTAGATCGGAAAGAAAAGCCTAAGAGCAGTTTACAACGGTGAAACCGTTCTACCGAGGAATAGAAACGGGAAGTACCTGCAAGTTGGGGTATGTACTTTATCTTTCTGAATCTTGTGATGCATTCCAAAATTGAATTATCCCATCGCCCTAATCTCATATGTCATATGGCCACTTCTTTGCGTCGACGCCAGCTTCTTTGCGTGGCCGAGAAATTACTCTTCCAGATTTAAAACAAGATAGGTACAGGCACGAACCTTAACTCCCTTTGGGAAACTGTCTTACCAATCACAAGAAGCATTGCTCCGATCCTGATCTTGATTAGATTTGCTTGGCATGCTTGATGAAGAAAAGTGGCTGTGTAGAAGTTTTTCGACATACACTTCTGAGTAGTCGCAATCAGTTGTCCGGAAACGCACATCTCAGTACACAGTCGACCAAGTAGATCGTGCGTCTGTTCGGGCAACTCAGGAATGTGAGTTTGATCATATGCACAAGACTCATAATTCCGGGACAAAGTTCCTATCCCGACGACTAGATTTCTCTGTTATAGAATATCCCCTCTCTCGATAGAGCAATCTATTCGGAATCGGGCCCAAGATACATTTTATTAGTGCGATTGCGTACCAATCATAAAGATGAACTAAAGTAGGCCACGGGGGTTCGAAATTTCCCGGGGCTCAAAATTCCGAAGGTTCCAGGCACTCTCAGAGCTTGCGAATTCTTGTGATTGGTGTCAGTTAGAAATATGGAAAGCATCCCACCATTCAGTTCCTCTTGAAATTTGATCAAATTGAGACTTAGTTCATGTCTAAAGTAGTATAAATGAAATATAGAGTGGAAGAATATGGAATTTTATGGACAATAAGCCGTTCTGTATGTCATGCGCAAATATGCACGCTCAGCATAATTTTGAGAAGGATTTTGAGATTTTATCTTAAGGGAATACTTTGAATCCAATGAACTGTAGTATCGTATTATTTTGTGAAAGTGGGAATCTCAACTTTCCTTTAAAATTGGGGCATTCTCAATCTTTTAGATGCAAGCGCAATTCTTAACGACTAATTCACGACAGCCACGTACAGGCCACCCTAATGAATTCACCCCTTGGAAATTCATACCAATCATGCGTGCTTTCACAACAGGTAATTTCAACCAGGATATAAATTATCGTGGAAATCAAAGATCAACGGGAGTTGTATTCTGAAAAATTGCCAGAAGATTACGTGAGCGTAATCGAAAATGTAAAAAAGTATTGTGCTGACTTACAATTCGAGAATCTCTCAAAAAATAACCACTTCATTGTAGAAATTGCGAGGCGTCCCGCAGCGTTTAGTGGAGATTCTCAAAAAAAAAACTCAAATTGACGCTTATCATGCATATTTGTGCATGTCATTTTAGGCAAATTCCCATCTTCAAGAATTTATATTTGTCGGAATAATGAACTTTCGAGTTTTAGACATGAGTTGACTCTTTGATTCGTAAAGTGGTACTCAGTTGAAAAAAAAAACTCATGAAAATGTTGCATGATTAGAGCGGCTTTTGAATCTCTATGAATCAATATAATTTCAATTTTGCGGAAATTATTTCTCTTACAGCCGAAAGACGTCGACGTTCTCGGTATGAAAGACATTAGAAAAATATAATAGGGCGGGACATGTGTCTGGATAGCAAGAGACAGTTTTTTCTCACATAGAGAGAAGATGTTTGAGTCCTGAAAGGAAGAGTTACCCAAATCGCCAAATCAGTTGCTTTTGACTGAAAGGCAACCAGATCTCTCTTCAATTCCTCGAAGAAGTGCATTTTCGTAGGACTCACCAAGTTTCATCCAGAATATTGGGGAGTAGAAAATTGGATTCTGAAAGCAATGAGGATGACCAGTCAGGTTCAAAGAAAGGCCCAGTTCTATGGTACCAAGGCCTCTCTCTAATTGTTCGAGTATTAACAGTGGATTTTGAAAATAAACATGTACATTGACGGTCACCCCCATCACCAAACGTTTCAGTTAAGGCGGCAGATTATACACCAAAAAAAAGCACCTGACCAATTTGACACTCGAGAATGTACGCAAAGACTCATTATACTCAGAGTTAATGGTCTCCACCACTCTTTCTAACCAAAGTGCTTTAATCCTCAAGCTCTAGTTTTATAGATGTTCCACTATGAAGAAGATCAGGAAACTTCAAAAACGCGTTGCGGAGCCCGTCGGTGCATGCCATCTTCCTACTGGTGCCAAGACATGTATGTTTCAGAGGTAAATTGCGGGCCTCTCCATGGCCTTCTGCCTCGACAACAGTACCATCATAGAGCGTGATTCGTACATTCGCGGTTTGCGACATGGAATACGAGCTATTTACATCGTCGAAGTCTTGTGAAAAAATCCGGCATTCGAGAATTTCAGAAGACCAGCCATTAAAGCCAAAGGACTCATTCACCATGTTGATAAGAAGTGCCGAAGATACCGACGCGAGTCCATACTTCCCCATACCACGCAGCTCGCGTTTTTGAAGAAGAGCTTCTAAACGCGCCTGAAACGTGCCGATCTTGGTTTTGGCCCATGGAGTTAAGACGTGTTGCTCCGGCTCGCTCTCATCATCACCTTCTTCTTCAAAAAGTGAAAGATCGGGGAAAAGAATAGACTCCGTTACTTTATTATCGTCATCTTCGTCAATGCTCGGGTGGGCAGACTCCATCGCATTGACCGGAGTTTCCACTCAAGGACGTTTTGTCCATTTGAAAGTAACGCTGTTTGGTGTAGGTGAGCCTGAGTTGTCTGGTGTGCATACAACCCGTTCCTTGCTCTAGATTGTGTGATTGGTAAGTTTTTTTTTTCTGTATTTTACATCATGAAGGCGCTTACCCAACAATTGAGAAAGTGTAGTCTGGCAAAATATGTCGAAAAAATGGCCAAATACGCTGCTTGAAGTGTGTCACTGATCATTGAGGCTTGTCTTAGTTAGGTACTCTTGACACAAGTATGGCCGCGCAAGGTAAGCTGCAATTACGAGCATACTATTGTATTAATATTTCTATGGCAACAGTATGACGTGTCGAAGTAAACTTTTAAGGAACTGTGATACGTATTATGAGACAAGGAGATTTAACAATAAATTCTCAAAGGGCCGCAAGTCATTTATTACCGGTGTGAGTATTTTATAACAATTTATGGACGACTCAAAATTCAGACGGCCCAGATCTTATTGGCATGCTACAGATGAAGTGCAATTCTGTCTCTCACCGCCGCTTAATTATGAATATAAATTTTCATCAAAAAGATAGCACAAAACGATGTGTCGAACATGGGAGAATTTCCATCATCGTATAAAATCAAGAAAACCACGTAGTCTTAAAAAGAGTTAAATAGAAAACCCAAAGAATGTTCTGGCCTTCCTCACCATGCTTCCTATGACCATTTCTGAGATTATTACAAACAACTCAGGGAAAGAATTCTGTGTGATTTATTTGGATTTCAAGGCTTTTTTTGAACATGACTCAGTAAATACTGTAGCGTTCTCTCTGCCTTGAGAACTTGGATATCAAACATATACTGCACACCATCAGGCGCTTCCTTCAAGCCCAGGAACATTTCTTTCCATACCGCCAACACATTGCCAAGTTGAGTGATCTTCGACTCGTAACCCTCGATTTGCGGATTAGGCAAGCCTTGTGAGTCATGTAAGATTAAAAGTTTAAGATTGAATTGAATGACTGAACGCAAGAGCCCCAGTGCCGTGCCTCCAATGTTATAGTATTTCAATAATTCCATGGCTTCCTTCATGGCACCAAGCATTAGAGATACGTATCGAAACTGACGCAGGAGATATTTAGCCTGACCCTTAGAGTCAACAATCTCAAGCCAAAACTTCATTCTCCTTAATTGGCTAAATAGCCTTGTTGATGCCAACTCAAACCCTTTCATATCGAACCCTCGCTCGCTTATGAATGATTTCAAGCGTTCCAAGAATGCCTCCAACAGAGTTTCTGTAACTTTCGTGGCCACCGGCGGCTCGTGAACTTGACGTTTCCTTAGCAAGTTATTTGACTTTAGGGCGCCAAAGCATTTTCCGTCCGAGATTTCTTTTGGATGCTCACTCGAGTTAGCATTAGTAATCCCGACAGGCAAAATTTGAATACTCAGCACTTCAACAAAAGCAGTCGCAAAAATCACTACAATGATTGAAAGAGAATTCAAGAGAGGGTTGTTTTCGATTCTCATTACTCGAGTAGGGAATTAGACTTGAAAACCTAGCGGTTCTTTCCAAGAGTAATTCATCAGAATATTTATGTTGAAGAGAAAGCCCTAGTTCGAAATTCTGAGTAAATTCAATTTTGGAAGATTAGGAATATACGTGTCTTCAATTATGGGCTGTGCTTATTATAGTGCCTCAAGATATTCATGGTTTTTGTTTTAGGGGCATTAATATCGTCTCAGTTGCAAAATAAAAAAAGAATTCTTCAATCTTTTTCAGCTTTTTAGAAGACGCTGATTTCAGGATGTCGAGGTGCCAGATTGACTTTTGAATTTCAGCCTGTTTGTTGTATCTAGAACTTGACAGGCATGGAATATTCCGTGCGGCTTTTGCACCGTAATAAATCTTGACATTATGGTGGGTCAATGACTACGATTTCCAAAACCTTTGAAGTTCGATCTCCGTTTTCTAGAGCAATACTTTCAAAAAGAGGCCTTTATCTTTGCGAAACATTTACTTGAGTGTTTACAACAGCATCTAATCATCAGACATGACAGATCGGAGAAATGCCAAATCAGAATTGTATGCGAATTCAGAGTCTGAATTCTTCAGCGAAAATCTTTGAATAAAAGGGAGATTTCCTTAGGAAAGACATCATTTCAAGTACTCTGACAGATTCGAAGGTCCGAAAGAAGTTCGAGTCGCACTAGAAGCTAGTGGCTCAGTGCTTACGTAACCGAGATGATATTCTAGTACAAATCGGTGTAGATCCAGTGTTTGTGATCTATGGATGAGTAAAAGACTACCTTGCAAACGATGAAATGTTTCATAATGCACAATTTCACGCTTGCTGCAAAGTGAAATGAAATGTTGCACAATGAAGATGTCTACTTGTTTGCACCCAAAGTGTGTACCGCACCTATCTCAGGTGTACACTCTTTCCATGAATGTGTGATTGGGATTAAGAAGAAACCCTACTCTTTAAATAATTCCATAGCGCAAAAAAAAGCCAGTTAATCTTACCTCCCTTTTGTTTTATCATTATATTGTGCTTGCTTCCGTTCCTCGATATCTCTTGTTAATTGATTTATCCAATTAAGTTTGATCTGATTGGCAGCCTGGCGAGGACACGTCTCGGGAAGTTAACTGCAACGCGCGGTGTCCTGCAGAGGCCCAATCTGGTTTTCTATGAGGCCCATACAATAGTGGAAAGAACCAAGCTGAAGAAGCTTTGACCAGGCAAAAGATTTCAACACAATTGACTGAGACAGAAAATAAGAGAGAGGTGTAAAACCAAAGAGAGGCAAGATCCTAAAACTTCTCAACTCCGCCCTCTACACTCACTTGAATCCTCACTTAATTCTGACTCGAAAACTCCTTCACATCAAATACGTGAAAGAGACCGTTAGTCATGAGCTACTTTACAGGAATGTTGCGGTCGCTGAACCACAAAACACGTCAGGAAGAAGAGGCAATTCAGACGCTCAGCAATCGGCTTCAGCACGCGACTTTGGCTGCGGACCGCAAATCGGCGGTCCTTGGACTTAAAAGTTTTAGCCGCCAGTACCGTGAATGCGTAGTGCAATACGGGCTACGTGGCCTCTTAGGCACGCTTGGGAAAGACGGAGAAAACGCCCCTATAGTCAAGGCTGTCTTGGAGACGCTCCTTGGGCTTTTTCTACGAATAAACGATGGTTCAGGCTCAGGCTCAGGCTCCCCTTCCAATTCTGGAATTGGCGCCGGCATTGAGGTCGGTTCTGGAGGATTAGGATGGATATCCAGCCAATCACGTGCCCAAAACGGGAAGTACCCCTCACCACTTCTTGTTGAGCAGGCGGAAGTTGATGAATTTTCCAACTGGATCGCCGACGAAATGATCCTGACCGACGCTCATGTGCAGAGCTTGATGCAGGTGTTGCTGCACCATTCAGGATTCCAGATCCGTCTTTATGCGCTCCAGCTTCTCGAGGCAGTGGTTGCCACGCGTCCTATCCGTGCTAAAGAATGTATTTTGAATATCCCCTTGGCGGTATCGACGGTGGTTGGTTTGTTAGATGACCCCAACGACCCGATCCGAAATGAGACCATTCTTTTGTTGATGGCCTTGGTCAACAACAACTTTAATATCCAGAAACTCGTGGCGTTTGAAAACACGTTCGAGCGGATTTTCGACATAATCGACGAGGAAGGCGGCATTCGTGGATCTATCTTGGTCCAAGACTGCATGACACTTCTTACCAACTTATTAATGTATAACGCATCAAACCAGAAGTTTTTCTTGGAGACAGACTGTGTTCCAAAGTTGGCCAGCCTTATTGCCGAGCCCCTAGGGTCCCAGACACCCGACGATGAGGCCGCGGTGCCGATCGTATGGACTGACCAAAGATTGCAGAACATGTCAATTTTGTTGGAGATCTGCCGGTCTTTTGTCGACCCAGAAAACCAGCACTTGGTCCGCAACCAAGAAAAGCTCTACACTTCCGGCATCTTCTTCAGCATTTTGCGCCTCGTTTTCTCACCCGCAATGGAGAATCCCATTCGGAAAACTGCGTTACAGGTCACAGGAGATATGATTGCCAACAACGCCGAGTTGCAATTGCAGTTTGCACAAATTGACGTGCCGTACATTGACCCGTCAATGCCCTTGCAGGTGCAAAACTATAGCGAACCAGTTCCCGCTCCGCTTGCGCTTTTGAACTGGGCGCTTTTGACAAATTCCGTGCACATTTTTGAGGTCCGTCTTGCATCCATGAATTGTCTTGCCAAATTTTTCCTGGGCAACGCGGACGCTAAAATGGCGTTCTTGACCGATCAAATCAAGGCCAGCAAAAACCCGAACTATTATAGCGAGATTAAACAAGCAGACTTTACTCAAGAACAAGACGAGCAAGGGCCAGCACAGGACACCGGAGTCAACGTTGTCGCGGACGATTCTCACAAGACCCCCTACGCTAACATTTTTTCCACGCTCACTGTGTTTAATTTCGATGTGAAGCTTAATCCTTACAGCGTTTGGTTCTCTGCGATCACTCTAGTGTATCTCATCAGTGACTGCCCTGAAACGAGGCAATTAGCGCGAGAGATGAAAGTGGGCAATGCAGAAGAAGGCGAGGAAGAAATGACAGCAATTCAAGCCATTTCAGGTATGCTCATAGCAAATCTTGAAAATCAGGACCCTAGGATTGCCGTAGGTTATTTTGTCCTTTTGACTCTTTGGTTGTACGAAGACTTCGACGCGGCCAACGATTTTCTTTCGGATTCGACAAGCATTAAAACGATCTCGGCTTTTCTTTCGAAAAATTCAACAGAGTCTTCAGAGCTCGTTCTTGGTATGGGTTCAATTTTTGTGGGAGTGTGCTACGACTTCTGCACAAAGTCCTCGCCGCTTCCCAGAGAGAGCTTGTATGAGCTTATCACTAAGGCCTTAGGGGCGGACAGTTATGCACTCAAGGTTAAACAGTTCAAGAACAATACACTATTCAAGCAATTTGATGGTGATCTTGAGTCGGATTTTGAAAGAGACTCATCGGGCCTACCAAACCTATTCTTCATTCCCGAGTACGCGGAATTGGTAAAGGACAACTACTACAGGATCAGGAAATCTTTATCCCGTGGTCCAGATTTCGAGCCTCGCACTCGAATCTCATTTGAAATTTACGAGGAGTTGGAGAGCAAAAATGTCGAGCTTAAACAAGTTCTCGAAGAGTTGAACGTGAAAGCGGACGCCAACGAGAAGAGCCTTAGCGCTCAAATTGAGGAAAATGAAGAAAAGCTTAAGCAGACTTCGGACGAGCTTGAAAAACGTACTTTGGAGGTCCAGAAAGCCAGAAGTAGTGAGAAGGAAATAATTGGCAAGATGGAAAAACTTTCCGACAGCATCAAGACTTTAGAAGCTGAGAAACAGAAGTTTGAGTCAAGTTCGGCACATTTTTCATCTGAATTTCACAAGATCTCCAAGAAATACTCAAACTCCGATGAGGAAATCAAGCAATTGAAACAGAAATTTAGCGATTCAGAGGCGGCTAAACAAAAGGCCGAAGAAGGCATCAACAAAATGAGCCGAGAACTCTTTCTGCTTTCAAAACAGATGAAAAACGCAGATACTACTATCGCTAGTCTCGAAAAGCAAATTTCCAAGCTCGAGATACTGCATGATAAGACCATCAAGGATTACCAGGAAAAAATTGAAGCGTCCAGGAAAGCTAATGAAGAGCTAAGAGCCAATCTCACCGCTTTTGAACAACGGAGTTTTCCACCTGCTTCATCTAGCGATGAAGCAATTGCATCACGAATGCGCGAACTTCAGGCCCGGGTCAGTGAGATGGAAGAAGCCAACGAGAACCTCATGGAGAAGCTTCGGTCTGCAGCTTCAGTGGTGCTGGGGTTGAAGGCTGGTAATTCGGAATTGAAAAAAGAAAAGGAGTCTTTGGAAATGGAGTTGGCAAGGGCTTATGAGGATCTCGAAGCTTTAACTGAATTACTTGAGGATGTTGAGAAGCTCCGAGAGAAAAACAAGCCTGCTAGTATGGGTGACACCCTGTCTGCTGGAACAATGGATATATCTCAAGCAAGCTTTGAAGCACTACAGGAGGAGAAAGAAATGCTTGAGGAACGTTTGTCTGAATCAATGAAGACTATAGAAAGATTACAGTCATCTCTTGCAGAGAAACAAGAGAATCTCGATAAACACATCACAAAACCACTCTCACAAGAGTTGTGTTTGAGTGGGGACTCAGCGCCTACAACTGAAAAAAATAATGCGAGCAGATCCCTCAGTGCTAAAATGGATTCACAAGAAATTCCTAGCGATGAAGAGGATAACATTCTTTCAGCAGTGGGCGATGATACTCCTTCCAAAATTGAAGACATGAACAAGGAAATTTCACTCTTGCGCGCCAACTTGCAACATTTGGAGGAATCTTTGAGAATTGAAACTACTCGCTTTAGTGAGGAAAAGAAGCTTCTTGAGAAAAAGCACGCTGAATTGTTGACGAAGCACAAAGAAATGAAGGAGCATTTTGAGAATTCTCGACAGGAACAGATCACTGAGAAAGACACCGTCCTTTCTTTTAGCAAGGTTGACGAACATCACACTGAGGAGATTAAGAAGCGAGACTGTGAATTGGAATTCTCTCATAGAAGAATCAAAGATCTTGAGCGAAATATTGAGGTTCTTTCAGAGAGTGCCGGCTCGTCCTTGGCCTCTTTTAAGAATAGTCAAGATTCTTTGAAGACAAGAATTAATGAGTTAGAGGAATCTAAGAAAAAGTTGCTCACGGAAGTCGAAGAGCTCACTCAAGAACGGACGAAGATGGTCGAAGAATTTCAAGAGGCTTATGACGAGCTTGAGAGTGCTTACATGGATTTGGAGCTTCTGCTGACCAACCTTGAAAAACACAAGGAAGACTTGGAAACGCAGCTCAAAAAGCACCAGGAATTCTCGTCCGTGAAAGTAGAGAATCTCACGGCTGAAACCGAGGCCTTGGAAACTGCTTTGGCCGAGGCTCTCAAAGAAAGAGATGATATTCGCAAAGAATATTATGAACTAGAGAAGCTGACAAATATCATCGGAAGTGAACTTCAGGCCAAAGAGGCTCTTCTTCAAGCAATCAGCAATAAAGGGGCAGATCTAGCCGCCAAGGATAAAATTGTGATCGAGATCAAGGAGAAGCTTGCCAGCACAATCATCGAGTTGGGTGACTCTGCTCAGAAATTGCGTGTTTTGAATGCCGAAAAATCTGATTTGAACAAGTTGTATGAGGAAAATGTTGCGTTACTTGAAAAATCAAAGCAGAAGATTTCTGATTTGGAAACTGAAATCGCCTCAAAGTCCGAAGAACTCGAGAAGTCTCTTGGTGAAAATAAAAAGCTCACTTCTGTCCAGAAGAACATTTCTGAGGCGAAGAAAGCAAACGATGAACACTTATTTAAGATTGAGGTTCTCGAGAACGAAATTCTAGAATTGAAAAGTTCTCTTGGGGAAGTTAATATGTTGCTTGATGAACAGCGTAAGATCAACTGCGAGCATTCCCTGGCTGCGGTCTTGGATTTTACAGAGAAAAGCATAAAGTTGGAGAAATCTATTCTTGACAACCAAGAGATACACGATACTGAACTTGAAAAGATCAGGGAATCTACACAGAGACAGATCCAAAATTTGAACGATGCATTATCATCTCTCAGGGGAGAGAATAAAAAGTTATCAGATCAATTAATCGAACGCGAGGCATCGACCTCGGCTGCTAAAAACAGCAATGAGGATATGAGTTATTACAAGCAGCGCACAGAGGATCTTCAAAAAGAACTAGTGCAACTGAAGGCTGATTTAGAGCACTGCCAAAAAAGTCTCTCTGAGAGAATCGTGGAGTTGAAGTCGAGTGAGGAGAAGATCACAGCTCTTTCACAAGCTCTTGAGGAAGGCGATCAGAAAACATCTGCCGAAAAATCTGAAAAAATGGCCGAGCTTGATCAGTGGAAAACATTTGTCTCAGAAAGTGAGAAGCAGATCAAGAACTTGAAGGAAGAGAAGACAACTTTATTGAAGGAAATTGAAGACGTGAAACAAAAACAAAAAGACGCGGAATCTGCGCACGAAGAACAAATTTTAGCTCTTGAATTGAAATCTGCCAAACAATTACAATTGCTACAGGACAAAGAGTTGGAGGGAAAGAAACAAGCAGAGTTGCAAGATACACAAGCTTTTTACAAAGAGTCTGAAGCTAAATTGTCGGACACAACGTTGGAGCTCGAAAAACAGACCAAACTACTTGAAACTGCCCAAAACTCGATTAAAGAACTCGAGCAGAAACTTCAAAGGCCAGAGAACACAGACAGCCAAGACAAATTGATAGAAGATCTTAACCACAAGATCAAGCAATT
The DNA here is from genome assembly GCA_030561745.1 of Metschnikowia gelsemii. Lineage (NCBI taxonomy): Eukaryota > Fungi > Ascomycota > Pichiomycetes > Serinales > Metschnikowiaceae > Metschnikowia > Metschnikowia gelsemii. The sequence continues at coordinate 132,283 of JAKTYA010000126.1, forward strand.
ATGTGAAGAGTTACCCGCATCGAAGCAAAAAGTCAACGATTCGCGTGAACCAATATTGAAAAATGGGGAGACATTCGAGCTAGAAGAAAACCAAAACGGAAAGGTTCATCTGACCGTGTCACACGTGAGTGTTGCAGAAAATGCAGCAGCAGAAGCCCAACGGCTCATGAAGGAGATTATAGCTTTCAAACAGAAGGTTGAAAAGGATCACGAAAAAAATGCCGAAACCGTGAGTGATCTTCAAGAAGCTCTAGACGAAAAGTCAGATAAATTGACTGAAGCAGAGTCTGAGATTCTCGATCAAGATAAAAGATTGATAGCTGCTTTGAAGGAAAGCAAGCAGGCACAAGAGTCCTGGGAGCACAATGCACATCAAAAGGAACTCGCTTGGAAAGAGCGATTGAAGAAAGCCGGAGAAGAGTCTGCGATAAAGCAAAAAGAGCTCCTGGAATTAAAGGAGAAGATCAGCAGACTTGGAAAGGAGAAGGAGAAGATGGAGGAAGAGCCACATGTGGAGCAAGCGGATGTACCTGCTGGCACAAAGATTGATGCAGACTTTGCTGACTTGATGTTGATTTGTGACCACCAGGATGACAAAATAAAGAAGTATAAACGCAAATTGAGAGCTCTTGATATTCCCGTTTCCAGCGACGAGAGCGAAACTGAAGATCTCCTTTAGACCTGAATACAGATCATATTCCTGCGCAATTATTCCAACGTAAAGATGAGTTTAAGTCCTTGGATTACGCAATGTAAGTTTTGATGGAAGCGGACCGTCAGCAATTTATTAGTGAAAACCAGCTTTATCAATCTGATGTATGACGAATCAACTGAGGAAACGACTTTGTTTGATAATGTCGCAATTGCTATGTTAATATCGTAGATGAAAAGATGATGTATACACGTTCGAATCTTCCTTCTGATAATAAACGATTTGACAACTTCTTTGTTGATCGCTTTATCCCTCCTTAGCTAGTAGCAATGACCTTCGGACGTTGACTGATTGCAGCACACCTCACCTTAATCAGCTGCGAAACGCGGACGGGTCACTTTTGGAACAATTACAACAAGATCATTGAATTTAAATCCTCATGAATTCATTATCACTTAGCAAGAATCTCGCTCAAATCATTGAGGTCGGCGTAGTATGTGGGTCAAAAATTGCTAACGAAGACCCTTGTTGAGGAAAAGAGTGAATGCTCAGCACAAGGAGGTGTGAGAAATGGCCAATTTCATACTTGATCTGCGGACAACCCTTATCAAAACTAATGGTCGAAGATTTGAACCCCACTATTCTGGACAAAATAAATGACTTCGATAATAATGTACAAAACTTCGTGATGATAGTCGATTTTAATTGAAACTCGAAAACGTTTGGGACTGTGGCAATTGGCTGCAAAATTGAAGTGGGAATTTTGGTATGCACTTTGGAGAATCTAATTATATTATATGGAATGGGCAAAAGCAAGCTGTATTCCTAATCTTACAATAGGTGCGAGGAGCAGAATTCCCGCCCATGCTAAAATCAAGCTAAAATCAAGCTAAATCAATGGATTGATAAGGATGTGGAATCGAACCACGAAAAGCGTCTTCCTGCAACAGTCCAAACTCGAGAATTGACAAAGAACACAACTGTAGCAATATAATTAATAAAGGCGCGGTCTAAAAATACCAGATACATCAAGAAATTCAATACTGCCTTCAAAATAAGGAGAGCTTTTCACGCTTATATTATAAGATCTCCACTCCAGTGGCCGATACTGGTGTGCTCACGTAAAACGTGAGAAGAACTGAAAGCTAGGCCTTACCATTGAGACATGCGTGTAAAAGACTACGGAATTAATTACCCAAATCTAAATGACAAAACAACCTTTTAAAACCAGCTAATTACTCAAGGCTATTAACACATTCTGGGTTCTGAGGCTGGTCAAGTGGATGACCGGTTAAAGTGTATTGTACGGCACGCAGTTGGACAATTAATTAGGTAAATTGAGTTTGGAGGCCAGAATCACTTATGTTGCAGTCTTCCTGGTTTTCACCTTTTTCTATCAATTAAAAGAAAAGGAAGCAAACAGAAATCAACTCTGTGACGAGTCACAACAAAACATGACAGAATTGAGTTATTGAAAAGATAAATCAAATACTATACTCTCATATATGGAAACTGGAGCGTGTCGTTTGGGGTCACGCGCGCACAACTCCATCTCAGTCCCGATCCCGATCCGGACCCATTTCTCACCTCTCGGTATGTATGTAGGTGAGAAGACCTCACATCTATACGACACAAATCGGCCGGTTCCAGCGTCCTTGAGAATAGAATATCCAGTCTCTTATACTAGGCTGTTTATGCGGCCAATCTAATTTGCTGCTAACCTATTCCATTCCTGATCACACTGCTCTATGATTCTTCTCATAGACTCCTACGACTCGTTCTCCAACAATTTGAGACGCCTCATTGAGGTCAATTCCGGCAAGCAAGTCGTCACCATATTTAACGATACGTTTGCGCCGCTGGAATACAAAAACACGTTTGACTCGTGGATCAAATACTTTGATTATATTGTTGTTGGGCCCGGGCCCGGCCATCCTCAAGACCAGAAAGATGTGGGCATTGTAGGATGGCTATTCCGCCACTTTGCCGCCCACCCGCAGGAAACTATTCCTGTTCTTGGCGTATGTTTAGGCTTTCAAAGTCTATGCCACGAGTTCGGCAACACCGTGGCGGTTCTCGATGCCATCAAACACGGCCAAGTGTATAAAATAACTCCTGTTTCAGATGATCTCTTTGGACCCGACGCCGTGCCTTTTGCAAGCGTGCGGTACCATTCGTTGCACGTGGAGACATCTTCTCTTAATAGCGAAATATTGCCGCTTGCCACGTGTGAGGAAGAAGACCCGGAGTCCGCTTCAGGTAGTCATAAAACATGTGTTTTGATGGCAGGAAAACACAAATCTTTACCGTTATTTGGCGTCCAGTACCACCCCGAATCGATCTGTTCGGAAAAGGGCGACGCCTTGGTGCGTAATTTCGATGCCATCGCTGCAAAATATAATCAAAAACGGCGTCCTGGTTTGGCAGACTCACAAAAACTGCCAGCAATGGTCGCCATCAACGCAAAAATGGTCTCCAGCAAATCCGTACACGAGGCATACCTTGTCCCTGGCGCCGACTTCAAATGCAACGGTGCGCCGAAACTCTTTGTCGAGAAATTTTGCCCCCATTCACCCGAAACCTCGCCCATCGACGTGTGTGACTATCTCGCATCAAAAAACATCGATTTCACCTTCCTTAACTCAGCAGCAGACCCGGGTCAATGGTCAATTATTGGCTTGCCGATTCAAGGTGACAGTGAGGTCATCACTCACTCCATTGAAACCCCACAACACGTGGCTTTGCTGAAATTTAAACTGGCAGAAACTCGCGAGCTTCTTCATACAGAGTCGATGTGGAAATTTCTTGCCTCACGCATGGTTCAGCGGTATGTTTCCAGAAATGCGCTCGAGGCCCAGATGGGCCCTGTCCACACGCGCCCATTTCCGTTTTTGGGTGGCTACATGGGCATCATCTCATACGAGGAAGGCAAGCACTTGGACTTGACAAAAATGCAGCCACCATGTGAAGCCGTTGCTCCTGATACAAAGCTTGTCTTCATAGAAAGATTCATTTTATACGACCGGATCACGAAAAGCTGGTTTCTCATGTCGATCAAGGAGGATGATGCAGATTATTGTAACAAACTCATCCGAGAGCTCTGCGACGTGGCCGAAATGAAAATTGACATTTCAGCGGTGCCGAAATCTGTCAAGCAATTGTGTCTTCCCGATGATCAGCACATCAAATATGAGTTTCCTTCGCGAGAAATTTACAAAAACCAATTTGGCCTATGTCAGGAATACTTGCACTCAGGCGATTCATACGAACTCTGCCTCACGACTCAGCTGAAACTCTTCCTTCCCCAGTACTTGGACCCGTGGGATATCTATAAAATATTGGCCGTACACAAGAACCCATCTCCATACTCTAGCTTCATGAACTTCGACGACTGTGTGTTGATCTCATCATCTCCAGAACGATTCTTATCATGGGGCGATAGTTCGGTTGTTTCCGGACGCAAAGTGGCTGAGTTGCGCCCGATCAAGGGAACTGTCAAGAATACCGAGTCAGTTACTCTCGAAGACGCCACGAAGATTCTCAGAACGCCCAAGGAAATGGGGGAGAATCTCATGATTGTGGATTTGATCCGACACGACTTGCAGTCATTCACGCTGGATGTCACTGTGGATGCATTGATGACAGTCGAAGAGTACAAAACGGTTTACCAATTAGTCAGTGTTATCCGCGGCCATTTGGAAGAGAAAGGACACAAGGGAATCGATATTCTTCAGCTGTCGCTTCCCCCCGGATCCATGACCGGTGCGCCCAAGAAAAGATCTATTGAGCTTCTTCAAGATATCGAGAGTCTTCAGCCCACGATGATGCCCGGAGGAAGAAGAGGGCTATATTCAGGCGTGGCAGGGTACTGGTCCATCACTGACGACGCCGATTGGTCGGTGACTATCCGTTCGATTGTCAATTATAAGAAAGATAAAGAAAATTCCGATACAAAAAGCGTCTGGCGTATTGGTGCTGGTGGCGCCATCACTGTTCTCAGTGACGAGGTTGGAGAGTGGGACGAAATGCACGTGAAGCTCTCGAGTACGCTTCAGACATTTCTCTAGCTTGTATATATTGGCTTGAAGCCGTTACTGGAGAATTCTAATAGAGATGAAGCGTTGAAAAATTCACTTTATATGAAAGAGTGTCATTTTACCTTGAATTCTCAAGGTCTAGATTTGAGAAGATTGGGTCAAAGGCTAAGGCTATTGAGACCTGATTTGATCCATTTTTTTTAAGTTTGCGCTTGATATATTCCCAGAAGTTGTGAATTACGAGTCAAAGCCTGGTATGTCTGTCTCCTTTTAGTCACATATGAATCGAGATCACCTTGAAGCCACTTGCATTTCACTTGCCTCATAATCAAACAGACCCGCACAGATATCGAACACTTCGCTGGTTAGCTGCCGTCACTTCTTTTATGAGGTGATTGGCGCACATTGACCTCAGCACTCTGGCGTTTCGTGGATGGAATTCTTCATAAATGACCAGTCTTTCAGCAAGAGTCATGAATCTCCTAGTGTAGTCGAATTCCAAGTAGTCAAGTGACCCAATTAACCACTAAACAGTTCAAACAAATTCAATGGGCACTCGCAATGTATGGCGTCGCGCCTGAATGTGAATTGGGATGCGAATAAATTGGCGGCCCATAAGAACTTGTAATGATTGTTCGGAATCAACAAATGCAACAAAATTCAACAAAGTATCTATAAGATTTTGAGAAGAACTTAGCTAGATCTTCAAATATCAAATGAATTCAGCAACTAGTGTCTCAACGACATAAAGGCAGGTGTTTTCATCATTAAACAAAGAGAGCGCCGGTCCGTGAGAAAGGCTGGCGAGTGTGTTTGGTCGTGCGCGACCCAGGCCTAACGTCGGTGACAGATACTGGAAAAAACCGGCGAGCAAAAACGGAAAGTCGCTACTTTGTCTTAACACCCCGAAGAGATTCACAGATACAAAACCAGCAATGTCCTTTTTCGGGTTCGACAGCTCTGGTCCCCAGCGCCCGCAGCAAAGAGACGATGGAAAAGTGTACGATTTCCAGGAAACATACGAAGGATTGGGCGACTATGAAGACGAAGATGATGAATTAAACTCAGAGACATTTGGCGTGAGTGAAGTGGGGAAAAACTTTGATTTTGCCTCGACAACATTGGGTCAGGGACAGGGCCATGCCCAAGCTCCCATTTCTGCATCTCTGACCAGACCAAACGTCAGTTTTGCACGTGCTGCCGCTGCTAATGACGACGAGTTCATGAAAGACTTATGGGGCGACAATACGCCCGAGCCTAAGGGCAATCAGACGCAACTGCAGGCTTCTGCTCAATCTCAACAGCACGCGCAAATACCCTCTGGAGTTAGCGCCGGTTCTGAGGAGCGCAAGGTGTTGAGTTTGCAAGAAATCGAGGCACAGTTGACCGCCATTGATCCAAATACTCAAGCGCGTGGACCCATGCCTCCACAGCAACAATTTTACCCGGGAATGCCTTCCAACTATGGCGGGTACATGATGCCACAGGGACCACAAGGATACATGGCGCCCGCCGGACAGTACGGAATGCCCTACCCGGGTCAGTTTATGCCCATGCAGGCCCCTTTCCCTCCTCACTTGGCACAGCAAGGTATGACTGGTGCACCCGGAATGCCCGGAATGCCCATGCAACCAATGGGCCACCAACCTTCCAGCGGGCCTCTGCACGTGCCTGGCCCATACCCAGGAACCGAGACAGGACAAGGCACAGGCCTTCAGCAACAAGGACAACCCGCGCAACAGGCTCGTGCCCACCCCGAAACTGCTCATGAGAGCTTGCCGTCTTCCCAGGGCAAACATGACTCTCATAAGGCCGTCAAGTCTGACATGTCGCAATTTCCCGTGTTAGGGTCCAAGGCCCAAGGCCAAAGCCAAGGCTTAGCTGTGGGCCCAACCCCTAGCCCTAGAGACCCGCGGATGCACGAACAGCGCCAGGTTTACCAGCAACATCAGCTGCAGCAACCAAGACTGGTAGGCCATGCCCATTCCCCCTCGCAACCTCATTATGGTGGCCCAGGTGTTCCCGTGCAAGAATTGCTGCTCGAAGAGCAACACAGGTTAGCCCGGCGCCAGGAAAAAGTGTCCAAGATTATGAAGTACTCCGGTGTCATGAACCCTAAGGACAAGGATTTTGTCTCTCGGTTCCAACTTTCACAAATTGTCACGGATGACCCATACAATGAGGATTTCTACGCCCAAGTGTATAAAGTGATCCACCCAAAGTCTGCATCCAGCGCACTTGGTGGTGCGGTAGCGTCTCAACAACCTAACTCTATCGCTCAGGCATACTTGGACCAGAGCGGACATAGATTAGGTGGAAGATTTAAAAGAGCTGATGTTGCTTTACAAAGAATGCAACAGCAAGTGCAGAAAGCAGTTTCAGTTGCTAAGGAGAGACAAAAATCGACCCCTAGCGCCCGCGCAGGTGTTCTCGGAAAGATTTCCGTTGGCTCTGGTAAAAAGCCAAGGCAGCAGTTGGTGATCTTGAGTAAAGCTGCGCAGAAGGCCAAAGAAAACGAGGCTCATGGCGTCTTAGAAGAAGAAGAGGATGTCAAGCCCCCAGTCCAAAACAAAACCCGGTCTCCATCGATCGCCGCGCCTTCTAAACCAATCAAGAAATACAGTAAGAAGGACATTATGGGTATCCTAGAGGATATCATCAACAACTTGATGTCCGCCGAAAGCGAGTCTAGGACTTCCCCGGATTTGGACACAAGCGAGTTATGGGAGTCGATGCACGTGTTAGATCAACCTTCATCGTCAGGCGATGATGAATCATTCGTGAACCCTTTCGTCCAATGTCTCAATTACGCGAAGGCATTGAAGATTTTGCCCCGTCTTTTCAAATTTTTGACCAGAGAACAAATTTTGTCTGTCATCACTTTGGTAATGTCCAACTTGGAAAACTTGAAGGTAATCAAGGATGGCTCATACACCACTTATGAGAGCAAGATAATACCACCAGAAATCTCAAAGTTGGTCGACACCTATACTTTAACATTCTGCAAAGTTTTAATGAACGCCGTACAGGACTTTAAGTTCAAAGAGATTTTGAGCTTGCTTCTGATTTTGGCTCAACACAACGTGGTATCTTTCGTGTCAACAACCAAAATTGGTTTATCGATCATCACCACGTTGTTATCTAGAGCCGAATTGATGAGAGGTGAAGGCTCGATCTCTGCAACGGACTTATCAGAATGGACAAGCTGTTACGACGAGCTTTTCACTGCATTGGAATCGCGTATTGCAGCTATCTTCCCACCTGCGCACGGTGATACCGAAGATGACTATGTCTGGCAATTTTTGGCCACGTTATCCTTGGGTGGCAAGTTGAGTCACCAAAGAATCATCGTTGAAGAAGTCAAGGATGAAATTTTTGGTGTGATGAGCAGAGCTAAAGCTATCGACAACAGTGATTTGGCCAACTTGTACAAGAAGCAAAGCATGATGAATAACTTAAACATGTACTTGGTCGTGATGGGACTCGTTGCCGATGAAAATGAGATTCAAGAATTAAAAAATTAAGAAAAAGATACATATAAGAGAACAGCTCAACATCTACTGGGAGTATTTCTGATTTTGTCGGATATGAGGGAGGGCTTAGAAATAAGGATTCAAATGCAATTCTGTGGCTTCAATTGCAAAGATTCGTACAAGAAGTTGTATAGAGCCGACGACAATCTAATATCAACCGTGTTCTCTTGCCTTCTGTACTCTAATCACGTCAGCGCTCAGAGCAAACTATGAGACGACTAGAATTAGCAGTTTCCAGTATTGGCTCAGGCAAATCACCTAGGGTATCGAGGGTCGAGTTCGCACCAGTAATGAATGTAAGGATACTAGTGAGCAAAGGAAAACAGCAATTTGCACAGATCAGTAATGGTCGAGCATGTCATGATGATTCAAAGCTTGATTATGTGCCGATGGTTCGTCAAGTCATCATTGTATTGAATATCATTCCTCGGTAAAAGACATAAATACCTTAATACGCTTGAGGCTCGCCATATGTGCAAATAAATGCACTGAAAATCGTCCTAGCAACCACTGACATGACGTAGTCTTGGCAAAAAAAAAGTACAAACCATGAATAGAAAACGAGCAAATAAAATAAGCCAATCACTTGTTCAAACGCGGACGCTTTCGTTTTTTTTTTCGAGTTCCTTTTTTGCTGCTGGATCCTGTTCCGATGCCAGACACATCACCTCACCAGGCCTACCTCACCGAGACTGTGCCGGTACCTGATCGCACATTGTACAGCGATCTGTTCTTGGCAGCATCAACTCCAGGCCCACAAGCACAAAAATATCTAAGTGTTTGCTGAATTTTTGATTAGCCCCACATGAAATTCAACTGAGTCTTAATCAGATTCAAAGAAAACAAAGTCTTAGGTTTGTCAAATGCCTAGAAATAATCAGAGGCTTATCAACATGGTCCTCGTTTATGCATGCGCTCCTAAGAATATTGGATTCGCAGACCTTTGATGATCCTGCGCGATATTCTCGTACGAGGTACCCCAGGTATCCGACATAACCACCATGGTTGATTTCCTCACTACGCGTAAAGCCTCTGGTTTCCCGATGGGGCTGTTTCACTCTTGACTTGCAGAAACCAAAGGATCGACCGGGTCCCTGGTTAGTTTTATTTTTTTTTCGTCTGATCATTTCTTCGCCGTGTGTGCGCTTTATTTTTGAGGACCTAGAATCAGTCTGACAAATAAAAGGTTGTCTGTGACTGTTTCTAAGCGGACGTTGATTTTTGGCTCTTTTCATCATTTCCACTTAAGTATTCTTTGAGCCACCTCCGGTTGCACTAATCCAAGCAACGGCAGACTTTCCAGTAACACTTATATTGGAACAAAAGACATAGCCACGTCTTTTCGATGGTTCCCATGAGCATTCAGCTCCCTTCACAGAGACGAGATGCCTCGGGCCATATATTGACCCATGGATACGTCCATGGCCACGTCCACCAGCATAGGGACCATGTACATATTCACGGCCATATTCATAATCACGATCACGCCGAGCATAATCACGACCTTGCCGAGCATAATCACAATCCCCATGTCTCCGTAGAGGGTCTCTGCGAGACAGGCGTGTCATCTAATATGCTCTCTGAAATGGAATGCAAAGAGCTAGATAATAGTTTTGACTTGTGTAATGAAATCTTCTGTGACGAGCTTGACGACTGTTACTACTACGACTGCGATAAGCCGGACTCTGCCGATGCATGTGGCACAGGCCATTGCGAGGAGTTCAAGGCCGATACTGGCGAGTGCTGTACGAATGAAGAGTGTCTCGTGGAACCTGCGGAGAACATCTGCACGGACTCGGGGTGTATGAAGACAGACCATCATGATAATAGCCTCTGCGAGTGGCAAAAACCACGACTAACCATTTTCGAAAATTTGATCCAAAACGTACACAAAAATATCGAGCAGTATGCTGCGCCACTGAACTCGAACTCAAATGTGCACTCAGATGTGATCTCAAACATAAATCTGAATTCTATGACGGGCGACGTCCTGAGTGAGTATTCCAGCGAGTTGCACAGTGAGGCTCATACCGAATACGGGCCGTCTATGGATCACCAGTTTCACATACACTTCCCCCATCATTGTCACCAGGAACAACCTCAACTCCTGACCAAAGAGAATCCCGTACTCCCAAACGTCCACACACATACTGCAGGCAACCATACATTGCACCAGTCATGTTTTCATGCCCGGCTCCCGACCACAGTTCCGGAGTACAAGCTGCTGTTTTTGGGCGGAGAAGGCGAGCAGGGCCCCAGCACAACGCCCCACGAAACCAGGTCACACGAACTTCCCCAGGAAAATCATGAAGGTCAGCACGACTATGATTTTTTCGTGCAGTTCAATAATTTTAAGCAGATATTTGCCGATCAGAATACGAACATAGATTCACATCCGATTTCGAACCATGGAGCGAAATCGAACGCAACTTCCAAAGTTTCGGAAATTAGAGATGTGCCGCTCACAAACGCGCAGCTTCATCAACCTCATACGTTCTCATGTCAATGGGAAAACTGTCTCCAACTGGTGGACAACGAATCCCTCCTAACACACTTGCTAGGGTCACATTTGGGACACGGAAACGACCACAATGCCATTGGTCAGCAAGGCAACGCTGGGCCTGTGAGGCTCGAGTGTGAGTGGGACGACTGTGGCTTTGTGGATGAAAACCTTAAGGTGTTCTTGGACCATCTATCCACTCATAAGACTCTCGAGGAAAATGCTACTACCAAACAGGATATGTCACCGCTCCTCACGCCCAGCTCCATGGAAGCTACGTACGAGCTGCCGGTAGCTTCATTGGCAACCCTGAGTCCCGACAAAAAGTGCTCAAGTGCCTCATGTACAAGAAAAAATGAGCCCTTGGAGATAAAAGAGTCGCCCGGCGGACATCGGCATGGTCTCAGTATTCTGGAAATTCGGATCACCCGCAAAAAATGCGTGGATCCCGAACCCGTGGACCCTCTGTATAGGTGCAAATGGCAGATCGGCACCGACGAGAACGGTGGGGCTATGATCTGTAACCGCCTCCACGAAAATGATGGAGAGCTCCAGGAACACCTCAAAACCGACCATATAGGCCGCGGAAAGCTGATATACCATTGTTGCTGGCACGGGTGTGAGCGCAATCACGGTAAGCCTTTTGCACAAAGGCAAAAACTCTTTCGTCATATCCACATCCACACGGGGCATAAGCCATGTGTGTGTGATCAATGTGGAGCCCAATTTGCCGTGCCTTCAATGCTTAAGCAGCACAAGCGCATCCATTCAGGCGAAAAACCATATGCGTGTCAGACGTGCGGGCGGTGTTTTGCAACCAGTTCCTCGTTGGCGATCCATACTCGAGTGCACACCGACTCACGGCCGCTTGAGTGTTCTTGGCCTGGATGTGGCAAACGGTTCCGTGAGAGTTCCAACTTGGCCAAACACATCCGCATCCACTCAACTAAATTTACGTGCGAACACTGTGGGAAGGAGTTTGACAAACGGCGCAGTTTCACCAGACACGTCAAGATACACGAGAAGCAGTAGAGCAACCAGGAGGTAATTGCGCTAGCAATTGGTTCCGTAAAGTTCGAAAATACTATAAAAATAAGGGAAAGTAATGCGAGGCGGCAATGAGATGTGAGGAAACCAAGGGGTGCATCAGGAAGCGGTCGCGCTTACATGTTTAGCCTTTCTTCGAGTGCGAAAGAACTAGGAAGCATTCAAAGACGCAAGGAATTTGTTGAAGTAGTGACAAGATTGGATTCGTGAGCTCCTCTGGATGCGACACACACCTTCTTCTAAGGATCTCCGAATTATGAACGCAAATTGGCACTTTTATTTATTAATGATTAGTATAGTCCAAAACCATGGATTGATGCTCTTTATTTATCAACAAACACGGCTCGAAAAAATGGAGTGTTTTGGGAGTCAGGTATAATGTTCATCAAAGAATGACAATTCGGAGTTAATTTATTCATAGTCGATATAACCTTCTTTCTTGAATGACACGTATGTGTTAAAATAACTCGGCCTTTTCAGTCTACTATGTAAGGACGAGGCTAATGCTTAACCTGAAAACATACAATCTCTTCAAGGGCTCTTTCCCTGTGCTATTAACAAGCTAGCAGTTAAAACAAACAAACAGAGATGGCTCTTGCAAGCGTATTTAATCGCATCATGAGAATAAAAAAGAAAGTAAGGAACGAAAAGGGTTTATTTTCATGAGCTAAGTATTTCTCAATTGTGTATTAATATATCGATGTATTAATGCGAGGGGCAGAATGTTTGCAGCCAATCCGCAGCCATTAGTGGCTAATCGATCATATTCTCGGGCCTAAAAGTTCGTGACAATTCAAGAACAAAGAGAAAGAGTTCATAAAACCATCAATGAACGGGCTAGCCATTGGATTTGCAGAGTATTGCTCGACTTGACTAGAGGAATTCAAGATTAAGGCATCCTATTGCGTGAAGTTTGCGACACATGCGGTGACCCGAGAGGAAATACGCAGCCCCAAGCCAAGCCAATGTGGTGGTCACTTAGCCATTAATTTCCTGAATGTCGTGTAAAAGTTGGTAAAGTATTTTAAAATTGGATGGAGTATGAGTTATTTTTAGTTAGATTATCGACTCAAAATTGTTTCCAAAATGTTCGACGCCAGATTCTCAAGTTCCAGTGCATCTCAATTCAGGCAAACTGAAATATATTGAAAATGGCATTGATGAGTCCAAATTTTTGTACTTCGTTTACCAATCGTCACATCTTAAGTTGGTACAGAGTTTGAGATATCGCCATTTTTTTTCCATAGTTTGGTAAATAGCACAGACGGAACAATGTGCCTTATTTTGTTCTGCCAAAATCTAGAGACTTCAGTATGGAGCGTGCATGAGCGTGCAGGAAGAAGCACCAGCACCATAAGTGAGAAGAGCGCCATGCGGAAAAATGAAGATCCTTAGAATTAAGGTTCGAATATTCTAAAGCCCAACCCCCCAATACTTGCGATCGGGGACATACTACATTTCAACAAACACACATAATAAAGAAAAGACCATCCGATGAGACCCAACACTAGACTTTTGCGAGGTATCCGAGTCCAGGTCCCAACAGTGCCCAAACCAGTGTATGTGGCTCCAAGCTTATCGTCAATTACTGCCCAAGAACTCCCCAACAATACTTTTGAGCAGGAGAACCAATACCACATCTCGAGATCTGGAGCGGGAAGCTGGCCTGTCTACAAAAAGGTCCAGAATACACGGATCTCCACGGAAATCAAGCGGGTGAAAGGAAACGTGATGCTTTTTGCCGACGAGTTGTCTCGTGTGCTTTTCAATAATAATGTGCCCAAGAAGCATGTCCGGGTTAATACCCTTACAGGAGAGGTGAACATCAAAGGAGACCGCTCGAAGAATATTCGGAAGATTCTCAACGAGATGGTGAAAACTGACTAATGGCCCAACACAGGCACTTGTACATAATGTATTAATACTTCCTCCTTACTTGTCGTATCTGTAGAAACAAGAAAGTATTTGCTAAGAGAGATCAACCTTAAGCTCCGACAGTGGCGTGTTCCCGCTATCGCTGGAACCGAACGCCGCCTGTCTGATCTGAACAATCCATGGATCATTCAAGAGCTCTGCGGATCCCGGACGTTTACTTGGGTCGTGCTCCAAACACCTAGAAAGAAATTGGATTCCTTCCTCACTGAGCTGGTCGGACGAAGGCAACTGCGGTTTGTGTCCCGCCGCAATATGGTACATGATTGCCCACTCGTTATCTAAATTAGCCCATGGTCTTCTTCCTGTCGCCATTTCAAGCACGCAACAGCCAAGCGACCAAATGTCTACCACCCCGCTTTTCGATGAGCTGACGCCTGTGATCACCTCCGGCGACATGTACATGGGCGTACCCGTCATGGAGTTCAAATTTTGTGGGTTGTTGCCACCTTTCTTAGTCCCTCCCTCTGAACTCCGGCCCCCAGTATTTCTGGTTCTTCCACTAGCTGCAATCACTTTCGCCGCACCAAAATCAACAAACTTTATCACCCCGTTGTGATCCAAAAGGATATTCTCCGGTTTTATATCCCGGTGCACAACACCAGATTGATGTAGATATGCCAAACCTTCCAACATTTGCAAGGTGTAGACCTGAATGACCATTTCATCCTCAATGCGACCGTGTGCCAATAGACCCGAAAGAGATCCTCCCTCGCAATACTCCATGAAAATGTAGACTTTATCACGATGGACCTCAACGCCAAAGTACTGAACAACATTCGGGTGGTTCAACATTTCAAGCACAGTCATTTCTTCTTTAATTGATGGAATGAGCTTCAATGACTGACTATCGTGGAATACAATCTCCTTAACTGCCATCACGCCACCAGTGTCTAAATTAACCGCTGCGTAGACTTGTCCGAATGATCCACCGCCAATGAATTTTCCCTTCTGCCATCTGATCGAAACACTTGAAAATGATGATGCCAATAAAGTGACAAACTGGTATTCCAGGTCAGAAATATCAAGAACTCTACCAATCGAATTCAATTGCTCTTGTACATCGGATCTGTAAGATTCGATTTCAGAGATCTGTGCAATCAAATCTTCTTGGTAAGCAGCCAATACCTCATCATCATCGGCAGATCTCTCGATACCCTGCCTTTGTGAATACCACTTTTGCAACCTGCGCTGTTCTGCTTCACTGGATCTGGCACCCATAATATCGAAATGAGATATAAGAAGAGACATGCAGCGGGCGACTTTCAATTTGAGTTTGTAAAATTGATCCTCGTCAAGAACAAGAATGTTGAAACCACGAGTCATTTCCATTGCAAATTCCAAAGCAAGAACACACCATCTAAAAGTCTTTCTATCAGTCGGAATACAATCATCACAGATAAAACTCACCCAGTCAATTGCCAAACGAATAAGTCGCATAATGAGAGTAGACTTTTTCGAAGAGTCTGACCATTTGACTGAGCTTTTACCAAAGTCTCGTGCGTGAATGAAGTACGAGTTCACTAATTCTTGGTAATCGCCCTCGGGAAACATCTCTCTGCACTTTGTTATCAAAATTGTAACTGAATCAAAAACAGCCAACGTCATTCGGAAAAAGAGCTTATTGATCTTAGTCAACTCTTGGTGAACCTTTGTTAGGGATGACCTCTGCTCAATGGCCTTTAAAGTATCCCTTACCGAAGGAACATTCATGGCCTCGAGAAACCTGTCTCGTACGACATGAAGATTGAAATGAGGAAGGTTTGAAATCAAGAGCAATTGACCAGGGGTTAAATCAGAAATAGGCGTGCTGTCCATTTTGAGATTCATCATTTCACCATTCCATACAATAGGCTTCGTTGGACAGTAAGTAATGACGTATGACGTAGCATACTTCGGATTGTGATGGTTTTCGTAGTTGGTGAAGTCACGAAAGTCATTTTCTTCGGCGGTTATAAGTTCTGCGAACTCGGGTATACTTTCTTCTGGATCAGAACCGATACAAGAGCCGTTGATGATACGTAAAATTTCCGCCTCATTGTCTATCAACTCTGGACTGGCAAAGAAATACATACCCTGTGCTTCAACAGAATTAGTATAGACGAGAAAGTGGTCCGTCTCCCTCAAGATATCTAGAATTGACTTCTTTTCAGTCTCAGATTTGCTGGCCACCTCAAAAACAACAGAATTCGTGAACTTCTGTGATATTTGACCAGTGAACCTCGCCAATTTACGTCTTAGTTGACCAAAGTTTTCGGTAGTGGATGTATACCAACGACTAAAATCAGATGATCCATTCACTGGAGTAGGAGGGTTGTTGACTTGGTGATTGATGTAGGCCAACAATTTATGACAAAGTCTTGACGTGACTGTAGTCACGCTTTTGGCAACAACACTGCCACCGCCATCAATATATTCTCCCAAGTTTCGCAAGAAATTCCAGGCACTTTCTAGCTCTTCTGGCTCTTTGTTTGTTCGGAATAAGTGGGGAGACCTCGAACTGTCATTAAGCTTTCTATTAAGCAAGTTGAGGTAGTAGCGAACGCACTGTAAGACAACCTTATCGAACACCTCGATATCCTTTTCGAACATGTCCTTAATATACCAAATTTTGTCGACATCTGATTTGCAATATTCCATGATGCCACTTTTAATCTCTAGAGCGATGGCAATGTAAGATTTGAAATCGTCGATCATCTGGTCGATCATCATCAAAGTCGGGTTTTGGAGTTTGATGGCATACTTGATTCTGATCTCTATGATCTCCGTGATCAAACGCATAGGCACAAGACAGAGGTCAATAAGATTACGCACATAGTCCGGTAACTTCAACGTCTCGAAAATCGTACTCAAGTGAATATAATTATTCTTTGATTTCACCATCCAGGGCGCTAGCTTTAAAAAGATTCGTTTCCGAAAGATCATGCTCACGTCTTTCTCCTTGACGATGCGCTCGGCTAGGGACTTGTTATCCTCCTGGAAGATTTTCTTCACCTGGTTCGTGTTTTCCGTCACGGCCTCGCTTTCCTCTTCTGCTACGCCTTCTGACCGGCCACGTGACACGTCAAGATCATCATTGCCAATCCATGTCTTGAAAGATTTCGACTCTCGCTCGATGGCATCGCTGATTGAGAGCCATGCATTAAGGGCGTCGATACGGTCCTGAAACGCCTCACCGCGGCACGCAGGCTTATCGAGTTTCATTTCCTCGAGCGTTCTCCACAATTCGCAGGCACGATCATATCGGTCTAGGATGTTTACAATCTGTTCGCGGGGCGGGCTGGCGCCTGACTCATAAGAGATCTCGTAGTTCAACACTTCGTCGATAAGTTGGTCAACATGATTTCTTCTGTAAAGAGTTATTTTCTTCTGGTCATCAACGGACCGATCAAAGATTTTGGCCCGGATACCAAACCAGAGGTTTTCTCTGTACCGCGAGCGCAAGAAATGGTCCAGGCCTTCCGTTGGGTTAACAGTATCAATGATTTTGGTTTTTTCCGAACGCACCACGTCACCCGTGAGTACAGAGAGAAGCATGGCTTGCCACTCAAGTCGATCGATAACTGCAGGGTCCAGGACATTCTCCCTGCTGATGGTCTTGAGATCGTCATCGATACTGAGTTTGGAGTTGCTATTTTTCATGATATCAAAGGCAAGATTTGAGTCAAACTGGTACTTCTCTTCGTCAAATTCGGCAAGAAGCTCCGAGTTTCCGTACGAAGAGAGATCGTCGTCGTCGTCTTCATCATCAACGACACTGCCAAAACTTAAGCGCGTGGGCTCCGACTCCTTTGGGTCAACATTGGCTGCTCCGATTCCCTTGGTATAATAGTCGTCGCCCCATTGATTTCGTATTCTTTTTAGGTACGCTTTTTCTTGAGCTAGGTACTGATTCGTATTAAGAAGGTTGCTGGCCAACACTTGACTCAATGACCGTTGTTTCGTACCACCTTTTCGCGATTCCGAAAGCGTGCTGCCAACCGACGCAGGAACTGACGCCGATGCTGGTGTGGACGGACTATCGCTGTTCTGCGTGGTCTTCGGGCTGGAATTATTATCGTCTTGCTTAAAGCTATAGTTGAGATTCAAGTTGTGAGCCTCTGCCCCGGTTTCTGTCCCCGCTGCCGTCCCTGCTCCTGTTCCTGTTCCTGTTTTTGTGCCGGCCACTGCTGGTCCCAGACCAGACGTCTTCTGGCTAAGAGTGGGCCGTCGACTTGAAGTCAGTGAAAGCGCTGCATCACGATTGGCATTAGGATTAGGGTTGGGCATACCGGCCAGTTCCTTCGAAGAATAACCGGACATTCTTTGTGTTAGCTATTGTTATTAAGAATAATGGTGTTATTATTTGGCAAGTTTCCCTTCTTCAGTCGTTCTATCTTGATTCCTCGCTTTTATCTATGTTTGCCCCAGGGAATCAATGACGAGTCTTCTGCCAAACGTCCCACCAATTGCCCCTTTGCCAACTCCAATAAGCAAATGAATTGGTTTATCTAATGCGCTATTTCTTTTCGAATTTTGCGTGCTGAATTTAAAATTCTAGTCCAAGTATGCTTTGCACGCAAAAAGACTTAGAATAAATGAAGTCAAGTGAAATCAATTGAGATTATCTCCGGGGCGAGACAATGGATGAATGAGGCTCTCGGGTGCACGCACGAACGTCTGGCTGCCTCACCAGCAAGAGAAAGAAGAACGAGACTACTATTGAAGAAAATTACAAACTACACAGGAAATTGCCGCCAAAAGATTATTCTATTCATGATAAGATATGAATTTTCAGGAATCATCCTTTTTTAAGTCGCCTTTTCTTTAATGAATGTGGTACATTAAATTAGAGTTTGCACGGAGGATCCGAGCGAGGCTCCCGTGCCTCAAGCCTTAAAGCCCGAAGCCTCTGATGGAGAATCTCGTGCGAGCAGCGATGGGAAAGAAACACCAAGGCAACACTAGAGCCAGCAGAAAAATTATGAGTTTAATTACATGGCCGGATTTGGCCAGAAGTAAGGAAGTTGGTGTGGATTCAATTCCAAGAAAACGAGCAAGTGTTGCAAAATGAACCGTCTCGAGTTGCTGGCTTACTTCCGGGTCAATGTACTGTGCCAGCGAATTTGATTCAGCTGGGGCAGAAAATCTGGCACAACAACGGCCAAGACGCGCGCGGCGTGGACCCGCCTTTGATTTTCTTGCTCATTGCGCTTGGAAAAAGCTTAGCAGAACACGCTTCGGGATCAGGTGCACGGGTTTTTCTTCGTATGATTTGATGAAAGAGTGTGTTTTCAGAGGCGTTTAATTCGTCTCAAATCAAAGTTAATTGGACTAACACTATGAACAACAAGCATAGGTCGGAATTTCGATATTTTATCTACCTGTTCTCATCGTTAGTGTGCAAAAATAGCCGGGTGGTCACACGACAGACCTGAGAATGCAAGGTGTCGTGCTTGTCGCAGCATGCAACAAAATAATACGTCCTTGTTTATTCCACTGGGGGACTGTTTTGCCCAGCTTTAGTGTCCTTAGAATTTTTCTATACAGAATAGGCTTTCAGTTCCGGAATTTTCGGCCTCTAACACAAATACTTTATTATTGCAAAAGAAATTTTGACCCCAGGTTACTAAAAATCAACAGACAGTGCATGATTAATTTGAGGTACAGGACATTGCCAAGGTTTGTTACATTGAACTTGGGTGCCATTTCGTTTGTTTAGTGATGTGAATCAATGATGGTTAGCCCCATTAGTTTGACACTTTCTCTCTTCCAAAAGATTCTTCAAACCCCGATATACATGTTCTCTTTCGAGTGCCTAGAAGCAATAGTATACAAGCCTCAAGCCGTTCAACTAGAACAGACCAAAATGACGTTCATGACTCGAAGGCTCTCCGTGCCAACTGTCACTTTGAAGAACCGGAAATTCTGCTTATTTTTTTGCTCATATCACACATACTTCAGACACATGCCTCACATTGACGTATATAGCCAAATGTTGGGGTCGAAATTGGAGGCCATTGTAGTTGAAGCCAAAGGCTGCGATGACTCCAAAATGCTTGATCTGATGGCAACGAGTGTCACATGCAGGTCATTACACGACATGTACAGTGGGAACAAAGAATTCGAGGGTTTAATGTTAGATTATTCTTGGAAGCATTTTGGAAATAAGGGTCCATCAGCTAGTTGAAACCCAGGAAGCCTTCTCAATAAATTTATTAACTTCGCTATTTTCCCCTTTAATGGTTTGCACAAATGGATCTGCCTGCAGGTCTGCTGCATCAGACGAAGCTCAATATGCAAGACATCCCACCTTCTCCAAGACGCCAACCCATTGGTCTGAATCGTTTGTAAAGGCAGGGCAAATCTTAAAACTTGTTGTGTGATTGAAAGCTTTCATAGCGGTAGAATCAAATATTTTAGCCTACAGATCCGTTTCAATGACGAGGGGAGATGGTCTCACTCTTCGACATCAGCACGCAGAAACCACTATGGAGCCATCTTTCAACAGGTCTCCACACACTAGATCTGATGCTTGGTCTCCAGAGCGACGCGGTTCTAGACTTGCAATCAGTTCCCGCAAACAGTGGGTTTCTGGCTGTGCTATGTAGTATGATAATCAGCCATCTCCAACTGTCGCTGACCCTGATAGTATTGGTTCTCGAAACTATAAACGCGTTTCTGTTGCAAACACTAACTCAACACCCATCATTTGATGCGGCGTGGATTGATCTGGAGCGAATCTCCACGTACTCTGTGTCTACATTCGCAAAACTATACGCGTTTTTCGCGTTCATGCCGCATTCTGAAAAAAGCCCTGGATCGGTGCTTATCCTAGTGCCTGGGTTCCATGAAGTTGTGGAGTATTACCGTCTACAGGCGGCTGCCGCTTATGAGGAGCTCTTGCTTAAACATCAGATCGAGAAGAATAAGTGTCTAATGGATAATATGACCAAATATGCCGAAGAGGGTCTTACGCTGATGAACCTTCCGGCCCCTCCTTCGATGGCACGTGAGAACCCATACACGAAAGTACAAAACCATATCAACAGCCTTGTCCTGATGATTTCAAACTATGCATTCAAGCAATCGGCGGTGGTTTTACTTCTAGGACACCTTGAGCCAAAATTTCGTCTCCCGCACACGGCATCAGACGTGTCTTTCCAAAGCTCGCAGACACCTAATTCTCCTGCGCCTCCTACTCAGAACTCTTTCCAGCGGGACGTGTCACGCTTGGCTTTTATGCCTATGAGTCTAGGGCCCCAGTCTTCAGATAAACCCAGCCTAGCCGAAATCAAGCTCACGGCACGATTAGTATTCTACAACGACTGGTTTCATAAAAGTCCTTACTTCAGGCGAAAACACACCCGGGTCGAGAGTCACCACTGGTATTTCGTTTCGGTGGTGAAGATGTTCAACTTAAACGGAATTAGGAACATCAACGAGCCGGTCTACTTCCAGTACTACCCACGAAGTGGTGCATCGAAGGAGAATTCGTGGTTATTAGATCTCCTGGAACCAGATCATGAAAACGAAGAGGATGCGCTCGCGGCGCTTATTCAAAATTCCATTACCTCTACACAGATTCCCAATAGAGATTTTGCAACGGCGGATCTTGATGAGATAAATCCCCATAGACGAAAAGCTCGTAAATTCTCCATTCCGTCTTCCCCGCCGTTTTTGATGAGTGCTTCACATGACGAACGACTTCTTGGACACCAGACCGAGAACGCGGACGAGGCTTCTGACGAGAAGATTGGAGGCAGTGTAGCTGGGATAGACGACAGCGAGGATAGCGAACTGGAGCACGCAGAGGTATCTGGATGCGAGATTGGGGTCGAACCCGAGAGCGAGAGCGAGGGTGAGAGAGGCCACGAGAGCGATACTGAAATTGGCCAAGAAGTAAAGTCAGGAGATATACCTGAATTTCGTATTTTAGATGATGACCCGGTGCTGTTTATCGAAGGTTCGGATGTCGAGCTGACCGGCACACTTCTTGAGGATATGGAAAACAGCCAGCCGGACTGGCTCACCAGGCATTGCTAAACCAAATTATGAGATATAAGGAGGAAAGCGTTTTCAGGTAAAGAATAACCGGGCTAGTATTTCGGAGAATCCACGTGCTACTGCTTAACTACCATACTGTGAGAATGTAAGATAAATGTTGTGTATGGTATTTGCTGTTGGAGCCTTGGATTTATGGTCTTTTAGCCAAAAGGGCCATTGTGCTAACAGCCCTGATCCGGCTAAAGTTTCGCTTCAATCGTTTTAGCGTGGGTCTTTGTCTAACATCTCTGTCACTAATCTCTCGAGAACTTTTGAAAGCTTTTCACCTTCAATCAAGCATTAATTAGATCACGGCCTGTGTCTCTACCTAATAAGTCTGTTTGCCGATTGAAAGTAATCCGAAAAGCTTTTTCAAGAAATTGAAAGCAAGAAATGGCAATTTATGATGCGCTTGATGTTTCCTTTCTAGCTGCCGGTTACAATTCAAAGGTATCAAAGCCAATATCCAACTATAAGTGGTTGCAGCAAGAGTAAAAGAAAGATCAAATAATACGCAATATCAATTACATGAGCATTGATTTTTGGCATAGAAAACAAGTTTCAAAATTTATCAATATAAATCTAAATCCAAGCAACTCATAAAGAGAATTTTGAAGGACTTCGAAGCACACCGTGCGCTGCACAAATTGGCGAGGAGAGAAGTTAACAGTGAAGAGTCAGAGATACACGTTGATTTACAAGCACAAATCATGACAAGATTTGTTGCTTGAAGACCAACTACGAGTCTCTGAGAAAAATGGCAAGTCAACAAGAGAACGAAGCAGACACTCCGATTCACTGTCACATGGACAATAGCTCTGACGAGAATACCTATAAGGTGACGAGAGATTGCGTCAATTTCACGTATCCTGTTCTCCGTTTCGTGTATATTAGACTCGAGATATCGAGGGTGGCTTGAAGAGAGCTACACGTCTGTTTGATCCTATGGCACTTGATACGTAATACTGAACCTGACGTTCTTTTGCCACCAGTATTTGAACAGTGGAACTCATTTCGTTTACGCATGTAGTCCTTGTTGGTATATATCTTTGACGAGTTCACATCTGAGCTTTTCTGTAATAATTTGAGTCTGCTCGTCATAGGTTCTAGTAAGCTCATGTTTTCAAAGTCACGAGAATTTCATCGATCAGATCAGACATTTTAGAAAGCCGTGAAGCTAAAGCCTCCTCGTCTTTTTCCATTGACGAAGTCAACTCATGAACTTTTGCTTCTAGAGACTGTGCTATCTGAAGAGCCGTGAGCTTTTTGGGTCCTTCGTGTTTCGAGGAATCGTTCGACGTATCATGAAACTCGCCATCGGTCAATGCAGGCGTTTTGAGCCCATCGACCTGAAGTTCCGACATTTTTGTGGTGCTTTGGTCCTTAGACAATTTTGATCTCTATCTGTACGCTTAAGATCAAATGGATCTGAGAAAGGCAAGATTCACTAAAAGACTTCTTAGTTAAGTTCTCCAAAAAGTGATTTGTTCAATGATGAAATGAATTCCGAGTTGAAGTGGCTTATCTTGGGTTCTATAAGTTATGCCTTCCTACCTATAGATTAACATTCCCCAGTTAGAAGAATGGGAGTGTTCTCTGAATGAGATGCACTGCTTTGTTTAGAGTCTTTCGCGTAAGACCACAACAGACTGTCTCTCAAGCCTCGTGATAAGTAGAAAGGTGACGTCACGACTTGTCACATAAAATGCAATTGAATAGCAATCTAGTTATTATATTCTAAAAGATAGTATTCATGCAGCTCTTTCGGTATGCACATGACTCATGTACCGTGACCATTTAGCATAGAGCTATGTAGTTAGTGGATTGGTGTAACACGAACACTCAATACATTTTTGAAGGGTAGCCTCACCAAATGTTAAAGAATATATTTAAGATACGAAAAGATGCAAAGAATAATAAGTGTATTCACCGTGGTTTTTGTCGTGAGTCAAAAACTTGCATCTATTGGTGTAGAAGGCATCAAATTCTGTCATAAAATAGATGCACTTTGTTCCTTTTTCAAGCATTTCGCAGGTCCGTCTATGAAATTAGGGATTGACTAATGTCAAGAGTGTTAAATGACGAGGAGATTTTTGTGTGTTTAAAAATAAATACACTAGAAATCTTGAGGTTGAAAAAGAGTATAATAAGTATCAAGTGTTTCTTCATCCAATTTATGTTTCGCCTTTTCTCTATCAGTGTCACTTTTATTTAAATAATAGAATCTGACTTCTCAGGTCTCTAGTTCAACAGGCCAGTGACGATAAAAGAGAGACTACTCACGCGGATCCTGCAAAAGCCTGTTCCTTGAAAGTGTGAGACTTAGTAAATTTTACGGCTCAAGACTTCTTCGAAGTTTAGTCAATGGGAAAACGTGTACAAGACATTTAACCAGCAAATAATATCTATTTGTGAAAACAGAGGCACAGGCCGTGTCTTGTGTGAAGCATAAATCTAGAAGTAATTCGCGGAGAACATACACATTGAGACACCAGACTCGCACTGGCCAGATTGTATCTAACGGCAGTCTCCTAATCTATTGAGAACCTTACGGAGCACACGAAACATCTTTCAATTCCTAACAAAATAGGCTAATTTTATATATTATTCAAGGCGCCTCAAACTCTGAGAACAAAAACAAGACTATATCAAAGAAGCTTTAGTCAATCAATTCCATACATGAAATTCAAATCACTACTTGTTGGCTCGAGTCTAGCTTTCCAATACGTGGCTGGGATCTCTGAACACACCCCATTCAATTTAAAACTTCTTGACTCACACATCCCGCAGAACTTAGCAAATAGGCTTGCACTGTCTGAAACAGGAATTAACGGATCGGAGAAGTCCTATGAGTTTTTTTACATTAGCAAACCCGCGGGCCAAAATGGACTAGATCCACAGGAGCTGAATGACCAATATCTCTGTGAGATTCACCCGGAACTGGCAATTGAGCAGCTGCGGGAAGAGGAAAAGGAAAAGGAAAACTTGCTTGCTCTAGAGCAAGAGTCCCAGGCGGACATTTTACGCAAGGCCATGGAGCTCATCCATGATACGTTTAAGGCAAACTCTTGTCTCTGGGCATACGATCTCCGCGGCATGTACTGGACATATGCGCTCTGTAGCGCCGACAAAATCATCCAATACCACGAAGGTGCCAAGATAGATGAACGGCACAAGAAAAATGTGGCCCTGCATCCCAGCACAGTTTTTGTATTGGGCCGTTTCACCAAGGCGTCCATGAACGAGGTACAGTTTAAAAACCAGGCGTCTGAAGCACAGTATCTTACGTATGTAAAAGGTGCCGAGAGGACTGCAACGCTTCTTGACGAAAAGTCCGTACCATACAGCCATCATTCAGCACAAAAGGTCGTACTGCAGATCGTCACTGACGGCTCGGTGTGTGATATGACGCTCCAGCCACGGACGATCGAGGTCGTGTATAAATGTGACAGTAGCGGTGACTCCGGGAGCGGATTAGAACCTTTGATCATAGACGTCTCGGAGATCAAAACTTGTCACTATAAGATGTTTGTGCATGTTCCAAACTTATGCAGCTACGCACCATTCTCTCCTACCAAAAATGCTCAGGATTCCATCGTGGATATAGAGTGTCAACGAGTCGGCAAATCTTCGGATAATCTTCCTGGATTGGAACTAGAATCTGATCCGGAAAACCCAGGACTCAAGACTTTCGATGACTATAAGCGGAACACGGAATTACGTGATCACCCCCAGTTTCCTGTGCGTGCGGATAACCGCATCGATATCTCTGACCATTATATTGTGGCCTTGGGCCGTGGATTCTATTTTGCAAGAAGTAAGACAGAGTTCGATACGGCCAGTACGTATTTTAATACGCGTAATGTGGCGCTATTCAATGGTTTCTACACTTCTTTGGCTGATTTGAACACACAATTTGCCAAGGTGATATTCAAATGCGTGGGTACTTCACTCTTGGCACCTGCCCCTTCTGAGCTGGGTCCTGTGACGCTTGAATGGCTGAACTCGTTTCTTATATGGTTTGAGATTTATGATTTCAAAGGCGACTTTGTGGGCCTCACGCGGATCGAGCATGACGCCGCTGAAAGTAAACAGGTCTTGAAAGCACAGCTTTTGGACCCCGTGACACTTCTTGACGTGGAGGGAGATTTGTCGCAAATGCCGAAATTCGAACGGCCAGAATTCCAGGCTCCTTTCGATATGTGGAATTTTGAGTTGTTTTCCAAGGAAAGCACCCCTTTGCCAAATATAAATGATATAACCAGAGAACAGACACACGAGAACTTGGATAATGATGATGATTTGAGACCCATCATGGCCTATAATCGTGGAACTTTAGAAAACTCACGCGTGAATATGGAGCTTGTTGATCAGAAAACAGGGAATGTACTCGCAGGCCGTTACGAAGGCAACGATATTTACGTTTTCGAAATTAACACGAGAGAAGGACATAAACAGATGTTCGCAGTCAAAGCCATGAATCCAGACCAGAAGTTTATGGCATTCGCTGTGAAATTGGGCACACCTAATGTTATAGAGGTCGAAAGAGAATCAACGGACTCTAAAACTGACGGAGAACATCCGAAACTTGGTGCTCAAGAGCAACAGGGCCATTCAGAAGAGGCGATAAATATGAATCATTTCCAAGAAAACCAAGATGCAAACGGGTTCCTTGAAAGCAACACAATGGAGACTACAGAGGAGGCAAAGACGGAGCAGAACTCGGATATGTCCCAGCTGCAAGAGACAATTAAGGATGAAGTTTTGGGTGGTCAGAAACCAGATGCGATGGAGGTGGAGCATCTAATTGATGAGCTTTGAGCAAAGCTAATGTAAATACAGGACGCCAGAAGAGGATATCAGGGAGCCAATATCTGTGCCACAAAATTGCAATGAGCAGGGCAAAGTTTTTCAAAATCTGTCTGTGCCACTACTTGATATTTTTTTAAAAGCTTTCATACGGGCAAAATATTCGAATCAAGCCGTGTTCGGATCGGGCGTGCTCAGGTGTACGCCGAAAACCCACACCACGTTGCGGCGCAGCGTACATCTCAAGCTGGCCAGAAAAATTGAGATTTTTTGCCAGCCCACGCATGGCATACCTTGAGTGAGGTAGCATCACTAGATCTGATTACATTGCTCGTATTTTACCCCAAAGAGATTGATCAAAACAAGCTTACATTCGGCTTACTCAGCAATTCCTGAAGAGTTCGATAGCTTGAAAAACATATAGTTGGATTCCATTCAAAGGCCCATTATCTGCTCGAGATAAATTCGCTAGAAAATGGTGCTTTTATCAAGATCGGTGCCGTCTATGGTACCAGCTTATAAAGTTGCCCGCAGAGTAACAACATATAGAAACATTTCGTTTTTGAAGAAGTTGCTTCTGTTAGACAGCAAGGAGGCTGAGGATGCCGAGAGGAAAGTTTACTACTGGGATGAATCTCCTTTTGAAGATATCAGGACGCGAGCCGCATTTATCCGAGCTCGGGCCAAATGCCCCGTGACACAGAAGCCAGTGAACTTTGTGTGTCCGCACTCGGGGATTCCCACGCATCATGATGAGGAGGCATGGCGTAGTGATATTGAGTATCACGAGAAAAAGAAGTACGAGTTATTGAAGAAAGTCAATCTCTACGAGCACGACTTACGCTCGGGTCGGAAATTCAACGAGTTTATCTTTCCCGGTCCAATCGAAAGAGATGTCATACCATCTTTGGCATCGTGGGATTCCTTTTTTTATACCAGAGATTTCAACCCCATGAATACCGAATTCAACTTGGCTGCCGCCACTAAAGTTTTAACCTACCCAACCACAATCGCCTCTTTATTGCATAGATTCACTCCATACGCATTGCAGCCTCAAGGCCCGCTCACATTAGAGGGGTTGAGGTCGATGTCTGCGTTG
Organism: Metschnikowia gelsemii; assembly: GCA_030561745.1. NCBI lineage: Eukaryota > Fungi > Ascomycota > Pichiomycetes > Serinales > Metschnikowiaceae > Metschnikowia > Metschnikowia gelsemii. Next base: position 159,917 of record JAKTYA010000126.1, read on the forward strand.
AGATATTCGTTGTATTCACCTTCGAAGAGCAAGGATGCAGAGGCGATGTTCAAGGACCGTGCTATGCGGATATTTATAGTGGGTGCCCGCATGGAGGCCATGCTTCCTGGATACGTTTGGAAGCAGTTTGGCTATCTCTTTCCCGACACCAAGTTCGAAATCCACTTGATCGGGCCACATTCGCATTTTGATGGTGAGTTGAAGCAATTTACGGCCACCGATAAACCTCACGGCAGGGCTCTTGTCACGCAATACGACGAGCAGATTACCATCCATCATCACACCAAATATTTTCACGAGGTCTACAATACTGGCGATCTTTTCCCATTCGATCCATACTTGGACGTATTTTTCATTTTCCACCCAGGCTTCAGAACAGCAGACGAGATTCATTGGGACAAGTCCTTGAAGGGTTTGCTTGACTCTAAGTGTGCAGTTTTTGTGACTGGGTACCACGAGAAGGATTTGAACCGTGAGTTAAACTGGATTGAGGAACACCCCTTGTTCGAGGAGACGGATATTTTGATGCATCCTGGTGCAAATATTTTCGGATCCACTAAATTGGATTTGGTTGACTCTAATCCGACAGAAACATTCCAGGCTAATAGCGAGGTCTTTGCTTTTAGAGGTAAGAGATACCATGCGATAAAGGCCTAGGAATACTTGTACATACTTAACGACGAAAATGAACGCGGTTATTTTTCTGGTCAATTAGCACACCAGCTAATTGTATTCACTTCGAAACTCAAGAATTCACCGGCTTACGGGATATATAGTTTTAAAATCATATTCGGGGCTCTAATCTCTTACGTATGAAAAAGTGTTTATATGCATGAGCGCCCAAGCTCCGACCACCTCAACTCAACCCCAGAAAGTCCAGCCGTCTCCCTCGCATATCTTCTACACTAAAACCCAGCTCCTTTTGCCGCTTGGTTATTCTCTTCTATCAAAAAAGCAACAAGAATGGACCACCCATTTATGCTCACTTTACTGGTGCAGCATGTGAATAAACCACAAGAACGGCCTGCGTTTGACAAATATAGACTCAGGGTCACACTACGCCACACATTAGCCCATTTACGGCATCTGATATGGTTATTTAGTCCCGGAAATGAGCTCAAGCCAATTTTCATACTGTTTAGGCACAATTTGGAGCCCGTTTCAGACTCTATGTCGCTCTCGGAGATTCTTAAAACGAACAATTATGGAAATGTTCGTGAAAATCACGGCTTATCTCTTGTCATTGACTATACCCTCTTGAACTCGTCATCTAATCCAAGCAGGGACCCCATTGCGGATTTGTTTGACGTAGAAGTGAACTTGGAACTGGTTTTGGGAAACAGCGGTACAACAGCGTGCTTCACAAGGGAATCACTTTTGTCTTCTGTGGCTAGTATAAAGGAGATCGCCGCCATCAAATGTAAAATCCCGCTGGATAAGCTAGATCTAGTATATGGAGTCTTGATACTATCTGACACGTTAACTTTGCGTGAAGTCTTACAGCTGGATGTACCGCCACTTTCGACGGTGGTCCTAGGTCTAAGGAAAAGACCCGTGAAACATTCCATTAGGGTAAACCATCGGTTTGGTTTCTACTCTACTTATATACTCGTTGTCGATAAAAATATTTCTATAGGGGATTTCAAAGAGAAAATCGCCCGATCTATTGGTGAAAGCCCCAGACAACTCGAACTTTACGTGAAAACTCATTGTTTCTCCACATTTCAAGGTGGGGGCGATTCAGCTCGGCTTCTGGAGATAATCCATTTAGAGGAGGATCCTGAAATACATCCTGAAATTCTCTATGACGTCAACTGGAAATATGCTGAACAACCAAGTCGAGGATTATGTGGCCCGAGTAGATCACCTGAATATTATGAGCTTTCAGTCAATGGGAAGTCAATTGAATTGTCCACTTCAGAGTGCATACTTAGTTCGCAAGGCCATATTTTATTGAATCCTCAAGCGATGGCGAAACTCGCACAACTTGATGTCGATTTAGGAGCTCAGGGGCATCAGCTTCTAGAAACAGGAGCACAATCCCTTACACCAATTGCAGTTTCTGGGCCGGGGTCATTAAATGGAGAAAGAACCACATTTGGGTTGACTCAACCTGTTTCAAGAAGGACTTTCGACCCTTCATCACCAATGAATGAGAATAGCACGTCGACTTCAGGCACGGGCGTACCCTCCGAAGAACCTACAAACTCTCAAGTGCTCATAGATACACACAGCATGCACGAAAACCTGAGCTTGACTGTAGACACCACAATTGCAAGGCAATCAGCACGCGACCATGATCGCGAAGAAGCTGCTGAGCCTGCCGAGCCGAGAGTTGAGCCAAGAGTTGAGCCAATGGTTGAAATTGAACCGCGCCCAATTGTCAACCAAGATGATGCCATTCGAGAAGCTGTAGGAGCGGCTAATTTGCAATTTGACTTGCCTCGTAGGGCTGATGGTAACGGCAATGTTATACGTGCATTTGTTGATATCATTAATCAAAACAGAGTAATGATTTTCCAGCTGATTTTGCAAGTTGGGCTTACCTTGTTTTTCATGGGAGGTGGTCTATTTCACGAGCTCTTTGAGCCGGTGGTTCTCATCGCCCTAGCAGCATTAACCTTGATGATCGCGTTTTTCATGTTCGGCATTGAAATCAGCGATTGGATTGACCGAAATGTGTTGATACACGGAAACGAAAACCTGCTAGATTACGCAGTCTTGAAATGCGTATCTCTATTATTCAGATCCTCGGCCCAATTTAATGAGAGAATTTCAACCAAAGTGAGCAAATACTCTTTGAGAATAGCTGCGGGATTACATCAAACAAGAATCGAAAAACTCGAAGATGAGATTCTTGGTAACATTTTTGTGACCACTGTCAAGCGTGTTTCCCTTCAAATCTTGCAAGGAATTTTTATGGGAGCAGCAACCATGTTTCCTTTCTTGGAGCATGACATAATTCAATATTTTGAAGAAATACATCTTCATGAGGGGCGCAATCTCAAAAAGAATATCCTTAGAAGTTTGCAAACATTTGACTCTTCAGACAGATTAGAAAGTGCAAGGCAATTGGTCCAAAGAGAACTAAGGGTTCCCATTGATACCCTCATAGACACTGATGTAGCCCCGGGAGAAAGCTATGCACTATTCATTGAGTCGGATGACGAGGAGATTAAAATGAGCATGGCCAGGATAGAGGAGAATAAGGATTTGTTGCGCTGCCACTTGCTGTTAAAGTGGCTCGAAAAAAACAAGAAGGCTCGGGCCCTTCCTGTGATGTTACGTCGGGAATAGAAGCAAATATATCGGGAGTTTTATTGGTAGCGGGAGCCAGCAAAATTATAATTTAGCACGATGAGATGAAGTTTCGTAAATAAATTACTGTGAGTAAGAGTGAATCGCCATTGGTTTTAACTTGGCGCTTCATGTCAATGTGCAATTTACGATTTTTTCTAAAAGACCAAACCTCTAACCAGGCATATATTTTGGGTGATTTCAGATTTAAAGCTCCGAAATAAATTGAATAACTTGCATCACACATATGCCTCGGGTGACTCGACCGATGTGGCGTTTGTGGCGGAAAGCTCCTGGCTCAGTTTCGTGTTTAAAACAACTGAGTCGAGAAACAAACAAACAAATAAAAAAAAGGGGGGGCTTCTCGCTTAGCGCGTCACCAAAATACCACATTGGCCAACGTGCAACTCACTGAATACTGAATTGAGGCGGATAAGGAAAAAATAGTGCGACTTCAGAGACCAAACCTTAATTCCAAGAATAAAACAACAAGAGAAACTAAAAGTTAGTGGAGAGTGTTCAATTAAATGAAGTTTGAAATTCAAAGAGGTGTTAAACCTTGAGCAAGTTTGAGGAGTTTCTCCAACATTTACTTGCTCTGTGTGGTTCCAGTCATGTAATAACTTGCAACATCCGATGTTGAGAATTGCTCACTCAAAATCGTTTTTATTTAGAGAACCGCGAAAGTGAGGTGAGGTGAGAGGATACTACCGCCATGCGCTTTGAGCCATCATGTGAAAGGGTATTGAAGTGTATTCATCAAACTGGTCTCTAGCCAGCAAATTAACCAATAAATGATAAACCTGATTCGGGGAAGTTCTGGCTTGAAAAGAAATCTGTAAGCTACGCAGAGACCTTCACACTCAACGTAAATTGACGTGGCAAAAGATTCTGTAAAGGCAATTGATAAGTAGAAATTCCGGGCCGCACATTCACTTCTTATCTGATACTACGCCACGCAAAAAGAAGGAAAAAGAAAACGGCCCTTGACAGTTCTGGATCCGCGAACCAACCTTTGAATTATGCCTGATCCTGGCTTGCTAGAATCAAAAATGCCCCCTCAGATAGGTTTCAATGTTGGGGTACCATGGTGAAGCTATGCTTGCGGCAGCCTTGCTTGCTGGAGATAAACCTGCATTTAGCGGTATTTCTCTTGAGGAAGGCTGTGCTGAGCTAAAGAAAGAATGTTCCCGTATCCAGCAAGCAATGAAATGGCAGTTCTGTGAACGAAATCTTTTAATCGATTCATCACGATAAGTAAATTAGACCTTCTGTGGGCTTTCTTTACAGAAGATCTTCAAAATAAATTAAAGGCCAATATTGAAATTACTGCAGTTGCTCGAACGTCTTTTGGCTTTTAGCTTTATGCGTGCTCATAGTTTTCCACCAACACGTACACCTCATACCGCTGACTTGACGTTAGACCCAGGAATGTGGCATTTTATGCGTAGTCGCAGTGACCGAATCTAGACTTTCTCAGAAATTTGAGAGCAATCTGAGGCGAACAAAAAAATTGGTGAGTCCGTGGCAGTGCGGAATCTGTTTTTGCCAATGACAAAGATAGGAAACCCAGACATGTGCAGGAAAAGCGACGCCAGCATAAACACGGGTTGTATGGATACACGGTCCGAGGGCTGCATCAGGCATTCTCGTCTCACATTTTCGCGTCATATGCATGCCGTTGAAGAAAAAGAAAGAAAATTCCCGCCAGGCCCTTTCAAGATTTGAATATAAATTAGACCTCCTCCCCCAGCAGCGGCTTGAAATTTTTTATTCTTTACAACACCAACTACCAGTCTTTCGTTACAATGCAATTCTCCATCATCGCTATCCTCGCCGCCGTTGCTTCTGCTACTTCTACCGTCACTGACAAGCACTCCACCTTGGTGACCATCACCTCTTGTGGCCCATCTGTCACCAGCTGCCCAGCTCACTCCACCTCTGCTGCTAACCACACCACTGCCGCTAACGTCACCACCTACTCTGGTGCTGCCAACAAGCAATACGCCGCTGGTGCCGTTGCCTTGGCTGCTGGTGCTTTGATGGCTTTGTAATTAGAGAGCCATTACATTTTAAATTAAATACGGTTTTACAATATATGTACGGTTAGAATTTTCGATACTGTAGTTTTGTCAATGATAGTTTGATATTGTTGTTGAATTTAAATGTTCTTGCATACGCTGCTCGTTGGACCCTTTTCCCCATTAGGTCTATTGAGTATTGCATACAGATCTCATACTGAGGAGAGGTAAATATGAATTTTCAATTCGACCATCTTATAAGACCTCATGTCTTCAGATGGAGCAAAAGCATTCCACCATGCTGTCTTCGAGACCGTGGGTCAAATTCCATATGGGAAGGTTACTAGCTATGGCCATATTGCCTACTTGATTGGAAGACCCCAGAATCCTCGCCAGGTAGGCTCCTCGTTGAAGAACTATCACACTATCAATGCTATTCTCCGCAAGGAGGGTGAAGCGTTTGATGATTTACCATGGTGGAGAGTGATTTCAAGTTCTGGCCAAATAGCAAAGAGAGATGTGGGAGAACATGAACAGAAACGCCGCTTGCTAGAGGAGAATGTCGAAGTCAGAGAAATGTCAGTTAGCATGAGCGAGTATGGCTGGTTCCCTGATGAAATTGGGTAGTCTCAGGAGTCAAGGAATTAAAGTTTTGGGTAATCAAGTAACTAAAATAAAAGTTTTAAATGTCTAATTGAGTAATCACCTGAGGTAAGCTGGTGCCTCCGAGTTGGTATCTATCACCCTCCGCGTTTGCCTCTTCCTCGGCTGGACCTCCCGCCCCTCTTGGAATCCGGCCTTGTCTGACGCGGAGATCTACCGTCTCTTGAAGATCCCACCAGCGAGGCTTCAGCCTGCTGCACTCGCTTGCATTCTTCTTCCCACCATTTGGCAAACTCCTGTTCTTGTTGGATTTCTTGTAACGTTTGCGTCACGATAGGCTCCTTCTCTTCGGCCAAACGTGTCGTTTCTTCGAGAATGATCGCAGAAAGTTTGGGAGCAGGTGCTTCCTTTTGACCCAACACCGGCAACGTACTGAGTCTACTCCCACTTTTGGCAGATGTATTCTTCGTATCAGTATCCAATTTCGGTACATTCCAAGGATTGCGAAAGGTTTGCTGAATTTGACTGCCTTTTTGATCAGTGGGTCGCGAAACGTTAGACTCGCTCTCATTTCTCATTTTACGTCTTTCCTTTTGTGAAAGCTTCATTGACGGAGCAAATTTGATCTTGCTCGGCTTCTTTTCCAAATTGAAAGTCTCACCAAGAGCAGGTGTATTCAAGGACTTTCTCGAAGACACGCTTTCTCGCCTTAAATTAGTTGACTCATCTCTGGCATTAATCCATGGGCTAGCTGGACTCTTCGGGACTAAGGTTTCCTTCTGCGTCAGGTTTTCACTTGAGTCATCGTCGTTATCGATAGGTAGCCGTACTTTAGACTTGCGTTTTCTGCCTGTGACAACCTCAAAATCGTCATCATCATCAATTGCACAGTCACTACCTTTTCTGTCTAAATAGTCACTTTCTTTTCGGCTCAGCATGTATCCAGTATGGGTAGCTGACGTAGAGAGAGCAAGTTTCTTGATGTCAGCGAGAACATCCCCGTTTCCAATGCTTGACAATTTTCGAGCCGACAGTTTTCGTCTCTCATCGGATGAAATAGTAGAGTCTATCTTCACATCGACTAATGGCTCAAACTTGCAAAATCCCTTGGCATCACTCATGTAAAGTTCATTGAAGTTTGAAATGTCCTTCACAAATTTTTTAACATGATCTTTTTTTTCTTCTTCAGAAAATTTGCGTGTCACACTCCAGTCAATTTCACCATGGTCTCCGATAACAAACTCCGGGTGTTTGCATTTGTCAAGAAGCTGCATTTGAACCTCGATCAATTTCATTGTATCATCGTCCAAGTCCCTTAAATTTTGATCGAATAGCACAATTTCAAGGTTGTTGTAAATGTACCAGCAACATGACATGAAGAGCTTTGTAGCACCTAACCAGTCGGCATGATCTAAAAGAATGAGAACGTTATCAACGCTTATAAACTCTTTGATTGCCAATTCACATAAATGCTTCAACTGAACAAGTAAAAGTTCATCAGCTATTTCAATCATTTCCAAAAGAAAATTCACAAAGTCGTCAGAATCTCTTGATTCAGCCACTATAATACGCGCTTCGTCAAAGACGTGCAAGTCATGGCCTCCTTGAAGATGTGAAAGTATGATCTTCATGTGGAGCAAGCTGATTCCCTCCAAACCAACAAACTTCATATCAAGATCGTCCTCCTCTAAATCCAGCTGATATTTTGCAGTTTCCCATCTTCCTGAGAGAATGGTTTCAAAGAACGCACTCCTAGAAATAATCAGTGATGAACACTGAGTTGATTCACCACCTAACAAAGAGATACTCACATCTGCGCCTGATTCTTCATTCACGGGAACTTGTAGCTGTTTGAGATAAAGATCGTCTTTGCCGTAAAAGACATCCATTTTAAACAATGACATGAGCGCTAGGTAGTCGTTTTTGATCCGCCGAACTGTTTCAATATTTGGATCGGTACTGGAATAGTCCAGCCAAAAATCAATTAGCGTATTTGTGTACACGAAATACACGAATACAAGCACAGCCAGCGGCTCGATCTTTGAACGGAATACAATGGACCTATTTTCAGGATCATACGCACCTTCTATCTGTTGGTAAACGAAGAAGTCCCCTTTCTCTTTCGGCAGAAAGATTTCTCGGCAAAGCTTTGATCTTTGTCTGAATATATTTGTATGAATCCCAATAGAGAATTGTGGACAATGGGCAAACTCAATTTTCCCGTCGCTAAACTTTTGTTTCAGCCACTCAAATGGGACTGCCGGTGACTCGAAACCAACGCTTGACTTTAATAAAAGATAATGAGACTTCCAGTCAGGTTCTTGGAGTTTTTGAAATATAACGTGTGTGGGTGGCTCCTTATTCTTACCACTCGCGTATTTTTCGAGCACTCTTTTCTTGAGGAGGTCATTGGTCTCAAGCAATTCTTCATGCTCCTCGAACGAAGCTAGCCCGGCTTTCAATCGATTCAAAATTAGAATCTTGTCATCGTCCAGATCTTTTATATTTGGTGACGGAGGATAAAGAAAATCTGCTATGTAGCAATTCATATCGTGGTCTGTGTCAAGTAACTGATCTTGTTTCCTGTACATATCTGGCTCCATGAATGGACTCAAATACTCCATGTCTTTAAAAAAATCATTTGCTTGTAGTTTGAAAGGAAGGCTGTCAATATCGTCCTTAAGGAAAGCGAAGGATGAAAAGGTATCATTGCAAACAACACGAAGGACACGGTTTATACCCTCAAGTTTTTTGAACTTTTTCTTGGTGGAGAACGACATGCCCAGCAGGGAAGAGGACCCTCTTCTTTGTATTGGTGGTGCCAGACTCGAGCGAAGTAATACCGAACCATTTCTGGTGCACACGATAATCGACCCATCGAAAGAATTATCAATATCCACGGCACGCATACTAATGTCTGATGCCAGCCAAGCAAAGGTGTAGCGAAGATTACGTAGGGATTTGATATCATCCGTGTTTATGTTAAAAGCCATAACATCGCCCCCCTCGAGAAGAATATGAACCGATGAATGTGACTTCATGGCAACCTTCTTTATTGCGGGCGCTCTGGTAAGAGTCGAAGGTTTAAAGATATCAAAATGTGCTTCGGAGCCAACACGAGACGGAATCTTAGGGAGCTTGACTCTCTGGCCCATGTAAAATAGATACATGTCATTTGCAACCGTCACAACACATGTGCAAGTTTCGCAGGTAGATACGTGCTTGATCTCTTCGCGCATTTGTATTTCTTTGGGTTGCGGAATGATAACTCCTTTGTAAGTTTTATCACTTACGCGATGATCAGACACTTCGCCCGTTTGAGGAAGGCCAATCTGCCCAATATTGAGACCCCAGAAGTAGAGCGAGTGAGATGAGTAGGCCACTGAATGGATTTTAGAAACCTCAACGCCTATAATTTGGGTCATTTTCTTCCGAAGATCTCCGGTAACAATTTCAGTGGGCGAGTTCTCATAAACGTCCCCGATAGTCTTGAAAGAATTGTATGGTGCGGCCGACGTAAAGCCCAATTGATTGAGTGAATTCTGACCCCAAGCATAGAGCTGCCCCGAAGAGGTCAAGATTATGGTGTGGTTGTTGGACACGGCACATCCCACCACGCCCAGCGCTTCATCTGGGAATACCACCTCCTTAAATTGGTCAGTGCTCAATGCATTGCCATGGCCCAACCGACCTCGCGATCCGATCCCACAGGTATACACCTTACCATCTGTAGTACAAAGGACCGAGTGGTATTTGGACATTTTGATTAGTCTATACCGCGGCTTGTAAAGAAGTTGACGCAAGTCCATCTTCTCACTATCAGAGTCGTGGTTTGTCGCAAACGTACTTACTCTAGATGGGTGTGTTCGGTCATGTGAGTCACCCACTCCCAAGTTCTTATTTGCATTGCCACCAAGGACATACACGTCGGAGGAACCTCTTGCATCACTCCACCAGTCATGATCAACTTTACGGTGAGCAGAAGATGAGTTTTTGGCAAGGTTTTGGGTGCGTTCATGTCCAGAAGATGACGTATTAGTGGAATTCTCAGGTTCATTACTTCCATTTGCCGTGATATCATCGGTATTTTCCGTCGTGTTGGTTGAGCCGGTGTTTTCTAGGAACCGACGCACCAAATGAAACTTATTCTTCTCATTGATATACTGCGGGATCCAAAATAAGTCTTTTGCATCGTTCTGGAGAAGCGATAATGGCGTGGCGCCACTGCGGTCTTTCTTCTTCAAAAGCTCCACAAGAACCGGCGGAATGGTCGCCAGGCCGTGATCCAAATACGCCATCAACACATTGAAGCATCGAAGACGTTTATGGTAAAAGATATGGTGGAGTATATTCCATCCATTTTCGTAGTCCGTTGCTGTTATAATACTCTTCACTTCACTCGTCCGAAGCACGTTTCGGAAGCTCGCAACATCGTTACTCACCACGCAAATATGAAGAATAGTCCGGCCGAATATATCTCTTCTGCTTAAAAAGTCTTTATCAAGCTTTACCAAGTGCGATGGAGCCTTGCTCTGGGCTTTGTGCTCGCTCCTAGATCCATGGTGTCTTGGGATATCTTCGGAGGATTGTGCAAACGATGGCTTCCTCATTATAATAGAAACATTTGATGGAATATATTCATTAATAAAGAGTAAGGACGGCAAAATGTATCAAATGTATTTACAGTAAGGTGTGGGTTGATTGAATCGCTGTGTAGTGTTTTCTAGGGTGATTCTCGGTAAATCGGTGATTAAGCTGTGCCGTGCGCTTCACTAGCGATAGCAAGATTCATGCAGGCAAAAACGTTGATTAAAGCTAATAAACGCGTGAGGCAGGTGACACCAACCCAACATGAGATAAATGATCAGCGCGACTTCATGGAGTTCAGTTTCAGGGCTTAAACACGTGCATCAGTTCAATTAAATAGACTGAAATTTAGGCCGCCTGTTTGATTTCATCCAGACCCTCGACTAGATCAAACACAGAATCGTCTTCTGGTTCATCCTTCTCCGGTAAGATGTATGCGTTAGAGAGCTGCTTTTTCTTTATCGACTGGATTTTCCCATTCGGAAGAAGACGCGGCCGTATGTTTCTCTGCTTCTGTGGCAACTCTTCATCCTCCAATAAATATAAATCGGATTCATCTAGTTGCTCGTTGTTTTCACCTTTTCTTCTCTGTAGCTTAACGTGATTAGCCTCGGACCTTTCGGCCAAGTCTTGATAGAAATTCTGCAAAAGCCCAATTTGCTTACCCACATCTTCCTTTCGGAGTTTAATAACTTTCCAATCGCGCAAGTCCTCGTACTTGCTAGTCTTGTTAGTTGGCCCTGTATTATTGAACGAACTGTGAAGTCTCGAATGAAGAAGATAAACAGGCACAGACGACGACAACAAATTGAACTCTTTATCAAGACCCAATTCTTTGAAACCGAAAAAGTCATCGCCCAACTCATTGGTGAAATCACCTGTGGTGAATTGTTCACTGTTATCAGCAAAGTTTTTCTCGTTGAACTTTTCGAGCGATGGGCGAAGCAAATCCTTCAAAAACCCTGAAAGCTTACTACGTAAATCAACAAGTTTGATCTCTGTCTTCTTAACCCTCTCCTGAATGAAAGTGAACAAGTCATCAGGCTTTTCAATTCCGTTCTCGAGCAATGAAAGCAAAAGAATCTCGGAGGTATCAAGTGTATTTTTTGACGTGCTCTCACAATGCAACTTCATAGACTTTGCCAAGTTCAGCATATACCTCTCTGCAACCTGCGTAAGGGTATTGATGGCAAACAGTTCAGTTGTTTCGAACCCGGTGTGCATTGCTATTTTTGCTATGCTCTTTTTCAAAGCAGCGTATTGCACTTCTGGGCTTTGGATGTCATGATTGGGCAATTTTGAAACAGGGTCAATGTCGATTTCTTTGATATATTCAATCTCTGGCTGTCGCATTTGAGTTCGGTGCATAAACTGCTGAGTTTGCATTTGCCTGATCAAAGATATCTTAAAACAGATCTTTCGAATCTCTTGGATTTCGGTAATATTCTTCGTGTAAGCCCTGTTAAGCCCTACTGTCGTAGGCAAAACCAACCCTGATGATTTATCAATCGCCTCAGTTTCTGAGCGTTTTATAAGTATCTCCGCCATTCTGTTCTCGTAATTTTCTTGTGCTAGGTCATCGACCCCATGGTATGGAATCTCTGGTACCCCTCCTGCAATGTCATATTCCAACAAATAAGGCTCGTCATTATCGAGTAATTTATTACCCTTTGAAACGACCTCCTTGTTGTCGAGGAAATGATTAAAATCACTCATTTTTCTGGACTCTCTAATGATGGCCTCCGCATCCATTTTGAGTTTGAATTGTTCGTCGAAAAGCGCGGCTCTACTTGAGCAGTAGTTAGCTCTAGATTTTGCAGTGAATATTTTCCACGCCTGAAGTTCCGCATCTTGGATATCATCATTGTCTTCCTCTCTTTCATCGGCCTCGCCTTCGTCTACTTCTTCGTCTTCTTCATCTCCGTTTTCCTCATTGGGCGCAACGCTTCCATTTTCCAGTGCAGCTGGGACTGCTGAAATGGGTGACGCCGGCGTACCATCACCGGTGGACGTTCCGGTGTTCTGCAGTTCAGATAATCCCATTTCTGTATCCTCAGCTTTGATCACTTCTTCTCTCCTTCTCATTTGTCCCTTTTTGGAAGTCTTACCACCTTTCGCTGATGGTGTAGACAAACTATCGTTATCTCCTTCGTCATCTTTTTCGATTTCGGACCGATTCTTAATGACAATATCTGGAATTGAAGGCGCGAGTTTCTGGGTTCGTTTTTGCATGGCTAGAGCGTGTGCTCTTAAGAAATGCTTTGGATCCGCATTATACATCAAGCAATTGTTCCAAATGAGCATTAAATCATCAACAAACTCGGTTTTGGAATGGTATGCCAACGACTTTAGCTTCTTCAAAACAGTATTCAAATCCATTGGTTTTTTGATTATGAGCCCGTAGTTAGGCGCCTCACGTTTAGACACCTTGTTTAAAAACGGGGTTGAATGCTCGGTGTAGCCACGCAAATCTAGGAGAACTTTTTCGCAGGCCTCATACAACTCCTCCTGGCCAACCCTGTCGTCGTTTGCCCATTTTCCTCTATTTTTTCTAATGTCTAGAAATAAGCTTCGCAACTCAAGGTCGCTCAAGCTTATATTATCTCGTTTGTCTCTGATTGTGTTGAGCAAATGTTTAAGGGAATGGGAAGCCGCCCCAAAATTTATCTGGATTTCCTGGTTTCCCCCTTCTGTGCTTTTCAGGTTCTCAATCTGCAAGTCTGACTTCTCGAGTTTTCTTCGCTTTATAAGGGTTTCCCGGTCGTACTCGAAATTATGATACATTTTGTTAAAGTTCTTGATCTGCAAGTCTCTATCTTCGAGAGACGTGGCAGCAGGCGCCAAGTCGTCAGAAGTGATTTGCGTCTGGTAAGTTTCAGCCTGTGAACTCTCACCAGATCTAGCTCGGAATAGCTTGCTCGGAAGATGTAAAATAACTAGGCCGTCTTCAGATCTCTCAAGGCCCAGATCCACGCCCGATTCAGCGCCCATTTCCGCCGACTCGGCTTCGGTGGCTTTATGACTAGATGCGTCCTTGCCCTGTTCCTTTTCTTCTTCTTCATCGTCATCGTAATCATCATCGTAATCATCTTCCTCATCCCTAACAGTCTTCTTAACTTGTTCAGTTGAAGAGATTTGGGAATCTGAATTTTCGGTGTGCCGAGGTAGGTCCTCGAGCAGCTCTATTAATTCATAGTCGTCAGAAGAATGCTCGATGTTATACATTCTGCTGTGTGTAACATTATTCACCGAGGTGGCGTAAAAAAAATCTATGGCTTTTTCCCAAAGCAAGAACCTCAAGTTAAGTGCTAACGCTCGAATAGGTTTAGGGCCTTCCTCCAAGGTTTCATTCTCCTCTTCTTGGTTAGGCATTTTTCCATTCAGCCAGTCTATGCTGAGCGTACAATTTCCTTCGAGGAGTTCTTTCCAGATTTCGAAGTTATCTAGCTCGAAAACATGGCTGATTATCTGGTATTGGAAGTTATTGAGGACCTCTTTGAAAAATGCCTTTTGGTGTAGTTTCTTTGCAAGCTCAAACAACCGACGCTGATCATTTTCCTGGAATGTCGAAAGCTTTTCCATCGCAAGATATGAGTATATGTTGGGATGGAAATCTACCTTTCTGCAATTGTATTCTTTTTGGGGAGTTGACTCAAGCTAGTCCTCGCTTAATCCACCCAGCTTATATTCGGCGCACAAGCTGATGCTATAAAGAAATTGTCCCAATACCCCCAGATGAAGAAGTTCTAGTCACTATACTATGGGACCACAATGGCTCGAAAACTTATTTGAGTCACAAACCAATTTCTAAACCGGATATTATTTGCGGCTTGTGGACGTGTCTCAGCTTTTCCGATCTGACCCTCTGCCTTAGTTCATGAGACTTTGTAGCCTTGTTGACAGAGTAGCGCGGCATGTGCAGTACCAGGTTTCTTCGTAGCGCACTCTTATGATTTTTCATGGTCGCAGGAAATCAATCTAGTTATCCGTTTTTTTTTATCGATTTGAGGAACAAGGAGTAGCAACAAGACGAAACTTTTTTCCAAAAGAATGGCGGAGCAACAAAAAACAATAAAGCGAAGCATGAAAGTTCAGCTCCTTTTTGTGCTTACCTCATAAGAATTTCAATGCAATGAACTTATGCGGACCAAATCTAAGCCGGAGCCGACCAGTCACATTCTCTTAAACGTCTGAGGCGTGTATTGTAATGAGTTTCAAACAGGGGGATAGAAGGAAGTAAACTAGTTATTAGATAAATTACAATAAATGCAAATTTCTTGCTTTATATATTTTTGTGGAGGACGTGGCTGCAAATTGACATGGACTTTCCTGAGAAAAAGAAACACTGCTGCTACGCGTTAGAAGCTGCCAACTGACGAAGGAAATTAGAAGCTTCTCAAAATACTTCAGATGAGATAAGCAGATCTCACGCGTTGTAGACTGGTCAAATTAAGCTCTGAGGACCCATTTTTGGAATTTACAACAATAACTTGGAAATGAAAATAATCTACGAAATATCAATAGAGACATATGCCATACTCCAAGAAACATCCATCTTTTATAGTGTAACTGTACATTAATCTATGTATGGGCACTTTACACAACACCTGCGACGCCAAACGACAAGCACAAGGAAGCAAGCGGCAAAGATTTTACACAGCATACTTCTTCGTCCATTCCCTGGCCGAAGCCTCGTACTTCTGCTTGTCCAGCTTGTAGACATGTGCGATCTCGGGCACCAAAGGATCGTCTGGATTAGCGTCGGTCAATAAAGAACAAATTGACAAGAGCACCTTAGAAATCGTGAGGGCAGGAGACCATTGGTCTTTCAAGATATCTAGACAGATCGAGCCAGATCCATTAATGTTTGGGTGGTAGATCTTCGTGGTAAAGTTTATCTTAGGTGGCTTGAAAGGGTAGTCGGTGGGGAAATGAATGGAAAGGAAAAAAACACCGCCAGCGTATGGAGAGTCAGGAGGACCCATGATGGATGCTTGCCAGTGGTACAAGTCGTCTCCAACTGGGCCGGCCGAACAAGCGGAAGGTGGGTCTCTGTGAGATGTTAGTAGGAAAGTCATTAAAAAGGAATTGTTGATCTTGCCTGGACAAAGGAACCAATATGACAATGATGACAACAAAATAGCCGATCTCAAACTCCGTAGGATTTGATCATGAATGCTTCCGAAATTTGAGGCCCCATGGCGTCACATATCCTTGTTATAGCCATGAAAACCCAACTCAATAACTCTGTTGACTGTGTGGCGAAAATAGAATGATCGGTGATGGTAATCAGAACACTATTTCTTTCGAATAAAGGGGTGTTAAAATTTTCCATAGTCATAGACTATACTAATTAAAATGAATCCATCGATGCTATTCGAAATAATTAACGTTCTGAGGTAGCGAGTTTAGATGGTGACTAAGCACAATAATAGACAGTGATCCAACAACGCTTATGGCCAATAAAGAAAGTGAGCAGTCAAAGAAAACCAGGACCACAATCAGGGACCGAACCGTACAGTAATAACTTATAAAACATACCTTCCCAAGTCGAGTAACTCTTTATTGATACGTTTCAAAGACATGACAGGTGATTATATAGAACAAGTTTAGTTGTGGAAGAAAAAGCGAAAGCTCGGGCGAGGGAGGAAATTTCCTCTTGCGAGTGCGCAGTCGCAGAGTGGTTGGCGACTGCACATTCCGTGTGTCGATTCTAGTGTGTTCCACCGCACATGACAGCAACGACGAAAGGAGCGGGCACAATTCGAGACACACTACGAGTCACGTGAGCCTACGCTTCAGCTAAATCACCTGACGGAAATTTGCATGTTTCGAAGCTGCCAAAACTAACCAAGCACTGGATAAGTAACTGATCAGGATAGCATAGCCTGAAAGCTAAATATATGATATTTCTCGATAAATGGATTTCTTTCCGTGCCTGATGTGTACCTAGCTCGTAATGAGTATACCACCATAATATATATGTAAAATTTGCTCGAAAAACTTCATGTTGACCAATTGATTAAACATGGGGTCTGATGGATTGAGACTGCGATCATGAACTGCGAGCAGTTGTGATATACTTCTGTATTTTTACCGCAGGCGGCTTCAACATAGCTTTCAGCCACGGTAATATTCTTGAATAAGTATATGCTTATATTTACGTGCAAATCGGCCTGGCTTTTTATATAAAAAAGAAAGAAAAAATAGTGATCCGCATCTGTAAAATTTCAACAAAATTGCAAATATATAGAAATCTTTGTGTGGTGTCTCGGCTGGCCCCGCTTCAAAAGTAGAATGATGGGACAATGTTGGCGGTAATTTTCTCAGCTTGGAACAATTGACTTGACTCATAGAAAATTTAGCTAGTTACTTCCCAAGAAGGTCTCAAATTGCTTTAACTATATCGAACCTTGAAATCTGGAAATCTTTTATTTCTGGATTCGGACCGCCTGGCCTCGATTTTACACCCGGCTATAGATTTGCTGCGCAACATCATGCAATCGCCTGTGTTTTCCTGCATCCACGAAGTACTCCATCTTACGGGGACCTGACAAGCGTAATTGCCCATAATGTAAGCAGACGGTGATAAATTCGCCATGTTTATGAAATTTGATTCCAAGGAGGGGCGGAGGGAGCCTCTTTGTGATACAGAAACTTCTAAAAGACCCACAAAACCAAATTCTCTGCATCAGCTTGATGCATATTCTTCAACTCACGAATCTCAGGAACCTAAGAAATCCATTACAAACGAACCTCCCCAGTCTAGTCTGCACCCTCAAAACACAATACGCAATAAAGCAGAACAAAGCAAATGTACAACTCTGCTGAAAAGCACGTTTCAGTCTGATGCTGGAACGGTGAACGAAACTGAAGGCCTGCTTGATTCCAGTACTTTCGGAAAATTGAATTCCAAGTCAAAGAGCGGATGTCTCACGTGTAAATATAGAAAGAAAAAGTGTGATGAGACAAAACCTGTGTGCCGAGACTGCCGTAGGTTTAAAAAAGAATGCGTTTGGGTTGATCACCGAACAATGAATGGCGAGGAAATCGAACGCTTGAAGCGCCGAGTCCAAGAGCAAGAAAGTTCTCGGAAAATGCGGAAGCGAGCTCGTCTTCCGAAACGTGATTTGGCTCAACAGCTTTCAGAGCTCTCACTGTCTTCAATATCACCTGACATGCCGCTTGATCCTGATGAATCTCTACTTTACCAGGGCGCACAAGTGCAAGGAAGTCTTTATGAACAGCCACCTCGTTCGGGGCTTCAAACTTCACCTGGAAACATGGACCCGTATATTAGGCCAAACCAAGAAACTTTCACGCCTGATCTATTAAACTTTGGTCATAATCCAGCGAATCATACCGTGAGAACTGAAGCCCAAGGTCAGGCAGGTCTACGGCCCCTCCCGGCAGAAGACAATATAGCATTTACAGAAAACCCATTATCAGTTTTCTCTACAACAACTCCTACTATTGCTCAAACCGGGTCTTCAAATATTCCAGGGCCAGGCTTGGGTGAATTCATGAGTGATTCTGTTCTTTCACATGACATTGCCCGACCCTTTGAAAATGACGGCGAACCCCGGTCCCCTCTGGCTATATTAAATTTCCTTAAAGAATGGTCTGCATTTAACTGGACCTTGCTGGATCAAAACCAGTCCCAAATCGAGGATTTAACAGGAGGTCTGAATAGACAAGATGGACAATCTCTAAAACCAGAAACAGAAGTGTCTCCAGGACGCATGATGTCGTCTTTCAACATACCAAGTTTCATGGAACATATGCAATCGATGAGCAACGAATTCCCCAACCAAGTTAATAATTTGGCCTCGAGCTTTAACGCGACATTTTCTCCTAGTCCTCGGGCCTCGTTGTCGGTTTTACCAGAAATCGACCAATCTGGAACCCACTTATATAACTACTATCTGGATGTTCTTCTGCACAAAATATCCATTGCTCCAAACAGCCAGAATGATTCAAACTCGTATCAGAGAGTGTTTCTTCCTCTAGCACAAAGGGATAAAGGAGTTCTTTATGGAATCTTGGCTTGGGCCGGCTTTCATCTAGGAGGTCAGTGGATGACTGAAGGAACAAAGTATGCAGAGTTAGCATTAAAACATCTCTGCGAGGATATTTCCTTCGAGGGAGGTGCTCAGACCATTCAAGATCGAAGATCCATCATAAGCAAGCTAGCTACAATTCTAATCATGTGCGGTGCTGAAATTTGTCGTGGTGACGTGAAATTCTGGTCTGTTTACTTACAGTGGGGATGGAAATTATTACGAGACAATGGCGGCATCTTGAATTTCAACAATAACAAAGAGGAACACTGGCTCATTTCCAATTTTGCATACCATGATCTTCTTGCAAGTTCAACAAGCGACAGAGGCACCTATTTCCCCAACGAAACTTATGATAGGATATTCGCTGATCCCGATGGAATCTCTAGTGGTAACTTGAACCCATTGCTTGGTGTTTCAAAACCTCTTTACAAATTGATTGGTGACATAAGCAGCTTGTTCTTTGAAAGCAAGCAAATCATGAAGGACTACTATAACAAAAGCCCAGCTGGCGTGAAAATCACTGAGTTCCTACCGGAGACTCCGGATGATGGTGGCTCCGTGCGTTCGTTTACTGACACAAACTCTGAGGTAAGTGACCACTCAAAAGTCGCCGATTTACTAAATTGCATCAGCAGAAAAGCGCATAATCTAGAAGTGACGTTGAACAACGCCAAGCCTAATTCCAGGGATTTGGAGAATTTATCCGATAATGAGCTCGAATGGCAGCTCACGACATTTGAAGCGTTTCAATTGAGTTGCAAGTTGTATCTTCGGCAAGCGATACTCAAGATGAATCCATCTGCGTTAGAGTGTCAAATATTGATGAATGATCTTACTAAATGTTTGGACATTTTGATAGTGTCCCCCATGCAGGCAACTCTCGCCTTCCCCATATTTATAGCTGGTCTCTTCACTGTGACAGAAAGTGCTAAGGCCGCCATGAGAAATCGGTTTGAGATTCTAATTAAAGGATATGGTCCTTGGAATGTCGTGAGAGTGAAATCTTTGGTCGAAAGGATCTGGCTTGAAAACCCACATGGAGATCGTGTGGTGTATTGGAATGCCATGTTGAACAATTTGAACTGGGATCTTAACTTTGCATGAAATCTTTTCGCTATCTTCGTTTTGATGATTTTATTTCATTAGTTGCGTTTTATGAACTCTCTTCAGCGTTTATCAAATCGCAGTATTCGCACCCAATTTTAGTTTACAAATATATTCTCAATGAAGAGATCTTCCCGTTTTCATGAGCATCAAATTCCGCTTCGTTAAGAACATTTTAATTTTGTGGACGAGGAAAATATCTTGCGCCTCAAAGAAAAAGCTAGGTGCGTCGCTCTGCTATAAATTTGGTTTGGGTGCAAATTCATTCTTCATCATCTTACGATGGCTTCCAAGCCAGATATTGCTACAAATCTCGCTTTTCAAAATTTACTTTCAGAAAACCAAAAGAAGTATGAGGATTTGAGAAAACAGCTGAAGACGATTTCTAGTCTGCCAAGAACGCTCAAAATGAACCGCCGCAACAGGTTTGTAATTATCAATGAGGGAGGGAGTAGCACAAAATTTAAAACGGGATTTGTACCTCTCAAGCCTGGTAGCATATTACTGCTGTCGTTCTCGCTGCTGTCAAGTCTGCCACTGTCTCATCGAAGAAATCGTCGTCTGAAAAAGCCTCGTCCATCTTTGAGCGAGAGGACTTTCAGAAAAGATCCTAACTCCAGGTACACCCAAAATCGTTTGAACAACGGAAACAATGTTGGAACTCTGAAAACAAAGCTGGCACGGAACTTGAGAAAGACAGTGACCGAGAGAGTTCTGAAAACCACGGAAATGTGGCTTCCTAGCTTGAAGAACACTAATTTTGCCCAGTTGGAGCGGCCATTCGCCAGACCTTTAAATGCCATCGAACAGCTTTTGAATGATGAAATTTTAGAGCCTTCAGCTGGCTATCTCAACAACTTCAGAGATTTCATTAACTCGAAGATCGAGTCCTCATTTCCTGGCAAAACCCCAACCATTTACAAATCGACCCAAATCACAGAGTTGACTGAACCTGAAGCACATCCAACGCATATTCAATGTTCTGATGTTATAGAAGGAAGTTCTCGTCAACAAAATCAGAATTCAACAGTAGCTCCGATTTACCCGGCAAGAGATTTGCACAATAATGAAAACGTTCCAGGAATTGCTGGCCAAGTTGGTGCTCCCGAAAAGGAGTACTTTTCTGTATTTGGGTTAGTATCTCAGGTCGGTGAATTGGCAAAAGTATTTGCACAGAGGCTCAGTCTCGGTCGACTTGCTGGGGACAGAATCGAAGAAGGTTTTTTGATGCCAGCAGACGACTACGTAGAAGAAGTCTGTAGGGCCGGTAACGTGCATTTTTCTTCGGCGAAGGATACATTAGTTGCGCTCAGGCGTGATAGACCACCTTTTCTTGTGTTGTCTGCTTGTCTGTCATTCCAATTCGGGCCCCCAATAAAGCCCTTTTCTCCCGCCAAAAATTGCCCGCAAATGCTCATGACTCCAGTACTGTCTTTGGATCATACCAACCTCTTGTTAAGCCCTGGTAAAGAGGTCTACCTGGCGGAGACCATCGATATAACAGATGTAAGAAGCGAAAAAATGAAACGTGTTTTGCGTGTGCGGTTCTCGTTCAATGATACTGCTCTTGAGTTTTCTGGAACTAACTTTGATGAAGAAGCTTTAAATTACAAGTCTCTGGTTGACTTCACTTCAGTAAAGGCTTCAACTCCAGTCTCGTGCATTTTGAAGAACGACCCGGAGTTCGACATATTTATGTTGCCCCTAAGTTCGAGTCAGACACTTCAATCACCTGTGCCGATCGAAAGCATTCACGAAGAAGTTCCCAAAACTAGCGATTCTTTCAGTGAGTTTAGGTACCAGGTGTTAAATGATGGTCTTACTCCACGTAGCTAGTTATTTTATTATGCAAAAGCAACAACCTATCATTTTATCTGCCCATGCGGCTTTCTTCAGTTCCCAAGAATCACTCCATTTGCGTAATTTACTAGTTTTTTTTTTGATTTAACATGCTATACAGGGAATATTGTGATTGTAATAGAAATGGCACATACATTAAACAGATGAATCAGTCCTTGGACTTCTTCTTCTTCTTCTTTGGTGCTTCGTCGTCATCAGCTTTACGCTTTTTCTCCTTTTTCTCCTTCTTTTCTTTCTTCTCCTTTTTCTCCTTCTTGTCCTTCTTCTCTTTCTTGTCTTTCTTCTCCTTCTTTGGCTCGTCGACTTCATCCTCATCTTCGCCCTCGACATCCACATCCATGGCATCAGAACCACCCAATGCCAAAGCTTGCTTGATAGCATCGGCGTTCTTCATTGGAGCAGCTCCAGTGTCGTAAAAGTTCAATCTGTCTTCAACTTGCTTTCTCAAGATCTGTCCAAATGCAGTGGTTGGTTCATCGGAGTAGTTGTCAATTCTTGAAGCAATCGAACATTTGTTAGCCAAGTATCTAGATATTCTTCCCTTGTTCTTGGTGGAAGCCTTACCAATGAAGGATGAGTGATAAATCAAACCATATTTTGGAGTGTTACCCTTGGTCTTCAAAGCTCTGAACAAAGCCTTTTCGGCACCCAAAATTTGCACGGTAGAAGCAGCTTGCTTAGACAAGTTGGTCAAAGAACCAGCATGAGAAATCAATCTGGCACCAACAACTTCACCAATCAAGGTGGACAAGTTTGGAGCAACAGTGTGCATCTTGTCGGTCAAGTATTGGTACAATTTAGTTCTGTATTCGGAGATAGAAACCACTCTTTCGGCAAAAGTAGAAACGTTAAGCATATCTAGTTCCGAGATATCTTGACCCATGGAAATCTTAGCATTGTCGACGATTCTTTGAGCGATGGAAAGATCATCGTTGAACAAAGCGGCAATATCGTGAACGTTCTCGTCAGTCAAGTTGGCCTTGTCTTTAATGTAAAGAGCAAGTTTAGCATACACGTAGTTGTCAGATGCAATCTTGGCCAATTCAGGGAAATGCCATCCGTACCACTCTTTAACTCTCATGGAAAAGGTGTTGATATCCTTGTCCAATTGATCTAAAAGAGCGATGGCCTGGATAATATGGTTATCGTTCTTTTGAACGGAAAACTTAACCTTAGCTCTGGAGAAAGCGTGACCCAAACCTAATTGAGCTCTCTCGATGTCCCCATCTTGCAACTCTTTCAAAAGCTTAGAGCCGTGAACACGAATACCTCTCAAGAAGTCTTGAACGATTTCATTGGACATACAGTCGATATATGGGAAATATTCCTTGATGGAGGGACCCAAGTTTTTGTCGGAAACACCTAAAGAAATTCTTTCCTTTTTAGATGGTTTAGGCAAGTTCAACTCCAAAACAGATTTCAAGTAGTCACTAACCAAACCTTCAGAAATGTCGTTAGCATTTTCCAAGGCTTGTGCGGCTCCCTTAAAAGGAGCAAACGAAACAAGTTCGACCATCTTGGAGAATTTACCCAAGTCCAGAGAGGCTTCTTGAACCTCCTTCATTCTGACAGCAACATCGTCTTGTTGGATCTTCACCTTGAAAATGGCGAACCCTGTGGCCTCCTCAAAAAGAAGGTAATCGATGCCAGCCATTATTGTCCGTAGTAAGGATGTCTATTTGAAGATAATTGAGAAGAAAATTTCTTTGAGGGCATCACTAGGTGTGCATAATAGGAGGACTTCTCAGACGCACGATTTTTGTGTGCACAGCACGACTACAGTAATCGCTGGCCGGTTCGATTGGAATGAGTGATTAAGCACCAACCTTACTTTGAAATTTGACAATTTCAGGATCGTAATCTGACATTTAATCCTTAAGACTCGTTCTCAAATCACTACGGCCAACAATACTAGTATCAAAATGAATAAGTCATGCAAATATTTATACCGATTCAATGAACACCTTTTTCGCGCGGGACTTTGCTTTTGGGGTGAGATAGGCCAAGGATCTCTTGTGAACATTGAAAAGCCTTCATCACATGAAAATTGTGGTACATCAAAAATAATCAAGGATGACACGGGTTATGCCATAAGAAATTTTATAGAGTTGGCTTTATCAAGAATTCGTCTCTGAGTCTCTATTTTGCCACCACTCGGTCCTTGATCCAGGGCACGCCTTTATCCATGATCCCCCGATATCTTGAATTAATTCAAGCGTTGGAGCAGCATTAAATCCGTGCATTCCTGTCACCCCAGAACCGCACCCGGGTAGCAGCACAGGCATTATGGTAATCTGCATACGCGCTGCTATGTGGATGTCAAATTAGCAGTTTGTCGGTATGATGCTGCCATTTTTGAGAACGTGTTTGGTCGGAATCAGGGTCCGCTCAAATACTCGATATGCAAAGCCACTTTATCTTTCTCGAAATGTGATCACTCCGAATATTGACTGGAAACCCATCAAATCATCTGTGACAAACATAGCAAAGGCAGAGAATCAGGGCAAAGCTCGGATTTTCCGAGGAGTTCTCTTGAGTCTCATGATCGCCATGCCTGTCGTAAGCTTCTTTTTGGGATGCTGGCAGGTGAAAAGACTCCGATGGAAGGTTGATCTCATTAAGCGTGCAGAGCACATGTTGGCTGAACCGCCCTTGGAAGATCTTCCACCGGTGCTTGATCCGTCGGTGATAAAGGATTTTGAATTCAGAAGATTCAAATTGAAGGGGCAATTTGATTATGATCAAGAAATGTTTTTAGGTCCACGGTTGAAGAACGGAGAGGTTGGCTACTTGGTTGTTACCCCTTTCAATCGATCTAGTGGTGGTAAGCCAATCTTGATAGAACGTGGCTGGATTCAAAAAGACTTAGTGATTCCCGAAAGAAGATCCAAGGGGTATTTGGCCCATTTGGCATTGCCTCAAGGAGAAATCACAATTGATGCAATGTTCAGAGTTATGCCAAAGAGGTCAGGTCTTCAATATGAGCACGAATCTGGATCAAGGCTTTTCCATGTGCCTGATGTGGCTGCCATGGCCGAGCAAAGCGGCACTTTACCCATCTATGCTCAGATGATATATGACCTCAAAGACCAGCCGGGCTGGGTAGGACCTGAAGACGAATCTGAAAAGGCAAAATCTAGCTGGTCCTTCTTTTCAAAAAAGCCTTCATCTTTGCAGGTTGATCATTTGCCAAGCTCTGACTCTGACTCGACAATGGAATGGCAGGAGTTTGAGTTTTATAATGAAGGTGTTCCAATTGCCGCAATTCCAAAAGTCAATTTCACAAACAATCACCTACAGTACTTGGTAACGTGGTTCGGTGTTTCCTTGTGTAGTTCTGTTTTATTGATATACACTTTTATCAAAAAGAGAAGCCTGAAGAGTGCGGACAAGATCATTCAGGCAAAACTCGATGATATGAAAAAACGGTTCTAAATATTTTGGGATTGTGAGAGACAGGGGAAAGGATATTTCAACGTTCGCTGTATATAGAACTATTTAACTCAGGAAACAATACTCAGTAAGCCAAACAATACAACCACAAACATGATGTCGCCTATTATTATGCTGGCGCCTCCCCAGTATACCAAGGCGGAGTCGAGAACTGTCTGATAAGCCGATGCTTTAGGAAATATCGCAGAGGCCATCGCTAGCAACTTCGATGCCGGGTGGCTTCTAGACGACAGTCTGAGAACACCACTGGATGACAAGATTAGGAAGTAACTCGAGATTATTGCGATCTCTGCTGAGACAAAGACAGTCATGAATGAGCCGACTCCTTGCACGGGTCTTAAATCTCTCACAAAAGCGTGGGATGAGGCAGCAAATCCGGCATAATTCCAGAAGTGATAAAAGAAGTTGATAGCATGAACAAAAAGTCTGATGATGAGAAATCGAGCTTTCCAACTCTTCTGTTGGTACTCATTATAGGTCGCCAATTTTGTTTGGTACGAAGAATTTTCCGGGGTCTCGGGGATTGCATTAGAATCCTGGCCCATGGTCTTCATCATTTCAGCGAAAAACTTAGTGGTGGCCTCTTCACTGTTTTTAGGTTCACCGTCACTTCCTCCAGAACCAGCGAAGATCTTCTGCATGATTGCATCCATGTCGTTTTCTTCATTTACAGAGCCACTGCTCCCTGATTGCAAAAGCAGAGAAATATCCGGCACTTCAGGATCATCGTGGGATTGAGAGGAATGATCAATTGCCAGTGGAGTAGATGAAGGTTCCGTTGACGATATTGCCAGGGGTAAACTCAGTGGGGAGGCAGATCGATTTGTTGGCGAAGATTCAGGCCCAGTTTTTTCGAGTACAGACTTCACAGAGGTTGAATTTACTGATGACCCTTGCGATAAGATATTGGTCAAGCGCTCGGTGGCTTTGCCTTGACTCATCTTTGCTTGTCTGCGCTCACGCAAGAGGCGTCTTTTTTCCTCTGCTGAAAGATCACTCATGTGCAAATAATTCAACGAGAGAAAACCGTCGAAAAAAGTCAGGAGCAAGTCTTGTTGATCGCAACAAATCAGATCAAACCAATAGTCTAATCTATGTCGTTTCCTTTGAGAATTGGGCTCAACCTGTGATCTCTCTCACCTAAGGACAAAAGAAGGTTTCTACTGTGCAGAATTATATACAGGATACAGCGAGAGCTTGACCCCATTTTTTTGTTTGTTACCTATTTCTCGAGAAAACTATAAGGCTCTGGAAATACACGTCGCTTGATAAAGATGGATCGTCCTTTGAGTTACCACGAGCAGCTTCGGAGGCAGAAAATATTATCCCTGATGGCAAACTTGGACTACTTATTAGTGATTGCCAGCCAGCAACAGAAATCGGTGCAACAAGTGCGGTATGAATTGATGCTCAAGCTCAAGGAAGATGTATGAAGCATCAGTGATAGATGCATCAGCTAGATTTTGTGAATGAGCTGATCTTTTCATTTTTGTTGCTTTCAATTTATGATGCTAAGGCTTTAGCACGAGTCTAAACGGCGCCGTCCTTGTCCCTCTTGCTGTCCGTCCATTTGAAGTTGAACCCTCGGAGCTCGCACATATCCATGTGCCTATGGAAGTAATGAGAAAGTTCTACACACTCACGAAAATATATCTAGTATTGAACATATTTCCGTCAGCTTATTTTTCTCGGGATCACGTGTCTACGGTACTCAAGGGCCAATCCTAGCTTGAAGGCACATTCTTGAAGTTGTAGTCGGATAATTATCATGCGGAGCAGAACCCTATCTATAGCTTGAAGTTCTGCCCTTTCACTTGATTATCTATCTAAAGGGCGGTCGGGAAGCCAATCTATCAGTACGTGCTTTCTGAGCTCGCTGTGCGGCGGTACCCGCAGCTGTGCGAGCTGAAGAGGTCGAGAATTGGGATACCAGTTTCTGTGTATTGCGGGACGCAAGAGGCCTTCTTTCATGAGTCTTCGATATTCTAGACTTATCGCCTGATTTTGTATCTGAAGGCTGCATGCCACCTCGGCGGGTATTAGAAGCACCTGGTATCTCGAAGAGTCCCCTCATGTATCGTGGTGGCTGGTCAAGATTTGGCGGTGCGCTTGCCAGGGTTACGCCTGTCCGCGCCACCGCTTGTATGGATCCAGGTGCCTCTATGAATGTGTCGGTCGTGGAAAAGGTGTCATCGCGCGCAACTGAGACTTTCTTGCGTCCCATCATAGACGCAAAATTCTTTGGTGGGGGGATGCGTTGTCTCGGAACAGATCTTTGAGAGAACAATTCCGTGAGGTGTGATTTTGGTTTATCTTCCAGTGTACGTTGAGCGACCTGTTCCTTCAATTGTGAGTTCCTGATCCGAGCAATTCGAATTTTTTCCTGGAGCATGGCAATTCGTTCTCTTTTCTTCTGTTTCGTCTCCATTGTCTCGAGATGTGCTCGCGTGGGGCGCTCAGGGAAGTTGATGCAAAACATTATGATCATCAATCCATAAAGAAAGCTCGCGAACGACTC
Organism: Metschnikowia gelsemii; assembly: GCA_030561745.1. Lineage (NCBI taxonomy): Eukaryota > Fungi > Ascomycota > Pichiomycetes > Serinales > Metschnikowiaceae > Metschnikowia > Metschnikowia gelsemii. Next base: position 187,423 of record JAKTYA010000126.1, read on the forward strand.
GTTAAACCCGTTCACGGCTTTATGTATCGCTTCGAGGTCCGCCATGTTTGTCTCAAGCTCTGAAAATGCATCCGCAAGTGCTGTGAGACGTTCTGTGCTCTCTGCTGTTTCTAGCGGAAGAACTTCCCTAGGGTAATGCACTTTTGGAGATTGTGCAATGGCACCCATCGCTCGGAAAACACCGGAAGATCGAAGCAGTTTCCTACGTAAATCTCGCAGCTGGGCCGTGGGTGTTTGGGGCCGTGAAGGCATGACAATCTATGTTTAGTGTTTTATCGGGGCTCGTTAAACTATCTGCTATCTTTTGAAGCGATTGCCAGCACAAATTTAGTACGAATGAAGACTTGTTTACCTGTTGGTGTCAACGTCCTGCATGTGGGGCGATTTGTCGCAAATGGTGTTTTCTGGTGAACTTTGCAAAATCGGTTCGCGTCGTGATTTTAAGCCCCTTATCTTTGACCACGTGACGTTACGGAGATAATTACAGAATTCCTTAGACTCGCGTATTAAAAACAGATGATTATGTGGAGACTTGTAAATTGATAACTTTTGACTTGTGGAAACCATACAAGAATTGTATAAGCATCTCAAAGCATACTTTCGCCAGTATTCTGGACTTTGAAACGGGGCCTCGACACGTGTTTTAATTCCCTTTACAACGATTAAACCTTCACACAGGTTGTTTGGTGATAATTGACTTAATTCTTAATTATATCATGAGTCTTTTGTATGAGCTTAATTGAATATACATCCTCCAAAAAGTTAGCATGTCAAGGCAATTATGCTCGGCAAACTCACTTATCATCCTCACCAATAATCTGTTGCCACGTCTTTCCCTCCTTTATCAACAACTCCGCTAGTTCGTCTCTAATTTTAGCAGGTAAGCCGGGCCCTTTGTAAGCAAAAGCAGTGTACAATTCAACGAAAGCAGCTCCAGCTTTTCCGAACTCTAACGCGTCTTTGCCTGAGGATATACCTCCACAGCCAATCAATACCAAATCAGAATCCTTGGTGTATTTTCTTAAAGTCCGTAAGGCTTGTAATGACAATGGCTTGATGGGTTTTCCAGATAAGCCTCCAGTCTCCGAGATGAGCCTTTGGTCGGTGGTGTACAATCCTGAAGGTCTCTGAATCGTTGTGTTGGAAATGATAATACCGTCGACCTTGGCGGACTTCGCCGAAATGGCAATTGACTCTATTTCTGGCTCGGACAAATCAGGTGCAACTTTCACCAATACTGGCGGCTTACGTCCGAGTTTATTGGTTCCCAAACGCTCCCTCTCGTCCACGACACTTGTCAATAAGCTTGTGAGCTTCAGCTCACTTTGTAAATCCCTCAAGCCGGGTGTGTTTGGTGAGGAAACATTTACAATCAACACATCTGCATATGGTCCGAGTCGAGAGACACCTTTAGTGTAGTCCTCAACCTCATCGCCCGTCTTGTTTTTTCCTAGATTGATACCCAAAAGTTTGCCTTCTCTGAACGCATTCGACTTGCTTTCCAAAGAAACGTTGGAAAGAAAACGCCGGGCCAATGTCGCCACAACACTGAAGTGACCCGTAGAGTTAAATCCATAACGATTGATAACTGCATCATCTCTAGGTAAGCGGAAGAATCTGGGCTGTGGATTCCCAGGCTGTGGCTCTGGTGTAATCGAGCCTATCTCCACGTACGAGAATCCAGTATCAAACAACGAATCAATAGCCTCTCCATCTTTATCTAATCCAGCAGCAAGACCAATAGGCGTCTTCAATCTCGTGCCGAAAACATCTACACCAAGAATGGACAGAAGCTCGCTCTCTAATCTTTTATCATCGCCAGTCAATCTCGGAGAGAGACCATACTTCATGAGCTCAATGCCTAGTCTGTGTCCAGTCTCGGCATCTGTAAATAGCCGGATAAGCGGACAGAATACATACTCGTGAATACCTGCCCTAGCATCAAATAAGTATATTCCAGCAGCTGAAGCAACACTGGCACCGGCTACAAACAAGATCGAGCGTGGAAGCAAAGAAGCTTGCAAAATTGGCCGCCTCGCGTTCGGGGTTGCTCTCTTAAAACCGGGTCTCAAGAGCCTCCGCATTTCAAACCAGTTTTGATTTGTATTTTGTTAAAAAAACTTATAGGAAGGAGTTTGCCCTGGAGAGTTTCGGTGATTCAAGTAGTGCATTTGTGTGCAGTGCAAGGAACATGAAACCCAGATTGGCTTGTCTTAGCTATCTAGAAAAAGAATATTTGCAAAAGATGAGCCTTGGGTATATGAGAATGTACCATTACGTCAAGCTTTTTTTTTTCACGTAATAAGCTAAATTCATATTTTTTACTCGCCATTTTCAGTTGTCAAATTTCACTGCGAGCTCGAAATATTCTTGAGAATGACCGATCAGCACGTGAAATCAGTCAAAACCATGGTATGGCCAAGTAATGAAACAAAGACATAAAGGCCAGGCGAGCACCATGAGTAAGACTATCAGAAAATCAAGCTTAGTAAAACCTTTAGGTACAATAAGCTTCAGGAAAAGAAATTGAATCGAGTTTGATTCTATGAATTAATTTTAAATGGGGTCATCACGTTCATGTTCTGATAAGCATAGGAAATTGTTGCAGTTGTCCATCAGTTTATATCAATAATAAGTTTAGTTCATGATAAGAAGATCAATAATTTAAAAAATAATCACAGACATGAAGATGTTCTTCTCTGTCCGATGATTCTCACTGTGAATATCCATGAAGCTATAGAGTGCTCTCAGTATGAATTCCGGAGACTTGCGAGGCCATAATACACCCTTCTTAAGAAATAAAACAGTCCATTCACTCAATAATGTTTTTGAATAAATTCGAATTTTAGGAAGAGAAAAATTGATCCCCAGACATGTCTATCAAATCTTACCCAGAACAATCTGAAACCTTCTCGTTGGGTGCAAATCAGGCACACAGCGGTGCATCTCATCGCAGGATTTTTTTGGTGAGGAGGTACATCAACAAGCTCGAGTCTTACATTAGCTAGCATTCGATTCCCCTCAAGTGTTGAAGTTAAAAATTTAAGATATGGCACCAAGACCAGAATCAGGTAGAGTGCATGCTGCCACGAATGGTAAACCTGGCCCCTCCTCGAAATATGAGAGAGATCAAGCCAAATTCCCCAAGAGGGTGCTGAAGGGTAAGTCCAGAAGAATCAATAACGGGATCAAAAAAGTCGACCAAGAATACAAGGAATTTGTCAAAGCCGCAGAGGCTACAGACATGTTATTGCAAGAAGAGGTTGGCTTCTTAGAGGCCGATGGGCCGATGGAAAAGACCTACAAGTTTAGACAAGATGATATTGCAGATGCCGTAGATATCAGCACTGCAAACAAGAAATTTGACTTGAACCTTGTTGAATTAGGCCCATACACACTCAACTACTCTCGGAACGGACGTCGCTTATTATTAGGAGGAAAGAAAGGCCACGTGGCTTCGATCGACTGGCGCCTGGGGGCACTTGATTGTGAGTTGTTTCTCAACGAAACCGTGCATGCGGTCCAGTACTTCCACACCCACCAATACTTTGCGGTTGCACAGAAGAAATATACTTTCATTTACGACCAATCGGGAATGGAACTTCATCGGTTGAAACAGCATCTGGAACACACGCTCTTAGATTTTTTGCCTTATCATTTTCTTCTTGTGGGCGCTGGTCACTCTGGCTCGTTGAAGTATCACGATGTTTCCACAGGTGTTCTTGTCAGTGAGCTCCGAACAAAACTTGGGCCTACACAGGCAATGAAGCAGAACCCATGGAATGCCGTCATGCATTTAGGTCACGGGAACGGAACAGTTTCGATGTGGTGTCCGACAATGAACAAACCTTTGGTAAAGTTGCAGACCAACCGTGGACCGGTCAGAGATCTTGCCGTCGACAGAGAGGGAAAGTACATGGCGGTCAGTGGAGCAGACAGGAAAATCAAGATCTGGGACTTGCGTAAGCTCAAAGAATTAGACACATACCTGTCGCCCACACCTGCAAACTCGCTTGAGTTCTCCGATAATGGCTTGTTGTCTGTAGGATGGGGCCCTCATGTTACCGTTTGGAAAGATACACAGAAAAAGCACCAAGAAAGCCCATATATGACACATTTACTTCCGGGAAGCAAAATCGAGAAAATAAAGTACGTGCCTTTCGAAGATATCTTGGGTGTGGGACACAGTAAAGGGCTTTCATCCTTAATCATTCCGGGTGCCGGAGAGGCTAACTTCGATGCTATGGAGTTGAACCCATTCGAATCATCTAAACAGAGACAGGAGTCTGAGGTCAGATCGTTGCTCAACAAGTTGCTGCCTGACACTATCTCATTAGACCCAAGCTTCATTGGAACGGTCGATAAAAACGCACGTAATGTGAGATTGAACAAAAAGGAATTACTAGCAACCGAAGAACAAGAATCGAAAGAAAAGGAAAACGCTGAGTCAGAAATCAGACCTGATCTCAAGCCCGAGCAATCCAAGTTAAAAAACTACATGCGCAAAAATCAGAACAACATTATGGATGCTCGTAAAATGAGAACAGCGAGAAATTTGAAGTTAGAGGAAGAGAGAAGAGAAAAGATGAAGTTGAAAGAGATGGGTGTTCCAGATGAAAAGGATAAGCTCGGCCCTGCACTTGGAAGATTCGTGTAAGATCGAAATTAATACCACAGGTGAAGAGTTTAGAGAGGAAATTTCAATATCAAAGAAAAGTATTGATTCCGAAAGAGTCTATTCTTTGCATTTTTCTTGACTGAACGGTTGATAAAGGTTGTCGACTACGACTTGTTCTACAAGCATCAAGTCCCACACCAAAAGCTTGACTTCTTCCTGCAAGGCGTCGCCTCTGGCTCTATCGTTTATCTTGCGAAGTTTTTTATTGGCTTTGAGCATTTCGCTAATCTTATCTCGATGCTTTTGCAATTCTTCCTCCATACTCATGGACTGCTGTGCCAATTGAACATTCACGTGCCGTTTCATTTCCTCAATTTTGGCAAGAGGAGTATCTTCAGCATGTATGAGCTCAATCGTGGCATCCAAGTACAATTGTACGGCGTCTTTTTGGTGTTTGGCCAAGCATGCGAACTTCAATTTTGCCCACTCTTTTCCCAGAGATGTTTGTGTACCAACCCTTACTAACAACTCCAAAATCAAGAGCACTTGTTCCTTATTCTTAAAGATAGCTAGTCTCTCGAAATTGAGCAGGCGGTAAATGGACGCGAGTCTGGAGTTCACCATGACGTTTGCACCACGAGCTCGTGCTTCAGATACATGTTTCAAAACCGTTTCTCCAAGGGATTTTGATTGATTTTCCAAGAGCTCACTGACTTGGTATGTATTACGGCCATATAGCTTTCTGGCTTTTTTGACAGCAGGAACCTGGTGGTCAAATACGGCAGAGGTTTGACAGGACAAGAACTGACATAGAAGCTTGTTGACGTTTCCGAGTGAACAGATATCATCAATGGTGTATGTTTGAGTATTCTCAATCATTGCGAGCCACGCGAGGACCAGTTTGCAAAACGGGACTGAGATTAAATCCGATGGCATGATGAAATAAAGTACCAAGGATTGACCTGAAGTTCAGGGATTAAAGGTAAATAATAGAAGATACGTGCAAATGAGAAAAAAGCGAGGTAATTGTAGAGTGTGTATTTGTGTATCTATATAAGGATGTGAAAAGGAAAACCAATGCGCAGCTATCCCAATCAAATGGAAAATCAAGTACGAAGAAAATCTAAAAACAAGGAGTGCCTGCTCTAACAAGGCGATTCTCCAAATGCAAAAAAGTCATAAAATGGGTACGAGGGGTTTTATTCCACCTGTTCACAGAAACAATTTGACATTACTGTAGCCAATTAAGTGTTTCGACAAGCAATTAAAAGTCGACCAATGCGGCCATATGCACCCATTCTAAGCATTAAGCCTTGTCTCAATGCGATGTTCTGGCTGGGATAGAAAAGCCAGAGTAGTCAACCGTGATAAGATCTTGGAAAATAGAGCCAGTGTTGCTATTAGAAAAGCTGTTGTTGATCTGTGCAAACGAATTCAACTCCGTCCTAACGAACTCAACAAGAGAGTCGAACTTGCTTCCAGAGGCGTCGTTGTGTTTTTCAACTTGTTCTAGTAAATGCATTTCCTCAATTGTCTTGAGCCACTCGATGCTTTTTTCAATATTGGGACCTGCCACGCTATTATCTTCCCCAATGGATTCAAGATCTTCAGATTTGTGATGGTTCAAAACAATGAGCCACAGACTAGCTATTTTCTCGTACGCCATGCTTTTCATGTACTGGAATTCTTTGTTGGTGAAGTTCGGAAGCTCATGGATCATGCTTGTGATGACATCGAATATTATGCACGAGTTCTGTAACGAAGACTCCATTGGGGGAAGAAGGTCGAGAACAAAGTCTGAAATGCAACTGAGGAATTCCGTCAAGTGTGGCTTAATGCGGATATACGAGTAGTCGCTTTCGACATCGCAACGATATGGAAGGTGCGCTTTCACGTTGTTTGCCTTTTGCTTGATGAGCTCTATGGTGTCGTTTACGGATGGTTTTGGAGCAACTTTACTGACCGTTTGAACGATTTCTGGGTGGTGGGTCATCACTGTCTGAAGTAAGGACATTAGTGACGAGTGGTCTAGAACTTCTATGAGTCTATTCACAGGAAGACATTGTCCCGAGATACTTGGGGTTTTTGATCTCTTAAACCGGTTGGCGGAAATGTGTTTCCTGGCCATGTGTCCTTGACTGTGGCTTTGTCTTTGCGGCACCGGCTCGTCCTCCTGGCTCCGACGCTTTCTACTCAAGGCTTTCATCGACATGCGAGATGTATGATTATGTTGAAGGGTATCATCTGAATGCATCAATTTTCTCATGGTGATATCGGTCGCCATTTCGATGAAGTTCGTGAATGGCTATTGGCTTCCTCAACTATATTTATCGGGTTTTCAAGGAAAGCTGAGAAGCGGAGGGCAGTCGCAGGCGAAGGTCTGCAATGTGTGTGCAATACCAGACATTTTTTCGTTCCTTTTTCTTTTTTGCATTTCGTGGAAACCCGACTACCGCGGGCTTTTACCGCTGCTGCCGCACCAAGACGATTGCGACCGGAACAATAGGTTCCAGATTCGAACGTGAAATTGATATGGAGTTTTCTATTAGTTTTTCCCTGAAATTCCGCTTAACGCTTCCCCTATCGCATGAAGGTTTTAATCTCACTATAAGGTTAAATTAACCGAGAAAATAGGAATCTCCGCGCGGAGATTTTGCTAAATAGAATTGAGTCTTTTCATCATATTCCGGGGAATCGCACGGGTTCTTATTCTGGATCAGACACATTATCTCCAGCAGAATTTTTGGTTCTTTAACTTGTAAGAAGTTTTTATTTGCGAAGAAAATTAATACAGTAATAAAAGGTCTAATCTTGAAACGTTTTTTAAATTGGGAACAAGAAATTTTCTTATGAGGCGGCTTTCTTGGTAAAGATACAACTCACATTTTTTTGGTTCAATATGCATTCAGCTGGTGCTGTACTGGCTGTCACAGGTCTCGATTATGAATTGACTATTTCCAGACCGAAAGAGTTTATTCAGACCCTATACTCATAAATATCCTACGCGGCAAAGCTGAATGATAATATCGATACTTTCAGCCAGACTATCAAGGGAATCCTGTTCATCTAGCCACCGACATGTTCATATACCACACTTCAGTTCAACACCGGTAGCTCATAATGAATGTCTGCTGAGATGGGTTCACTACTTAACCAATGGCTAAAGAGTCAGAGTCGATTTCTCGCTCAACCACACGATACATTTACAAAAAAGTTCGAGCTGCTGCCCACGAGAAAACTTCTAGTGTATCAGAATTATATTTTCCCCTGGCTTCGTGTTTGGTTTAAACCTTTTATTGCTTCATTTCAACAACAAATTGAATCTAGTAGTAATCATTGCTTTCAAATTCGCTGTCACTTCCCGATAAATCACTCTCACTCACAATATCATAGTCGGCCTCGTTGAACCCCATATACCGATTGCGCTTGAGCTCAACTTCATCGTCAGATCCTTTGTCTTCTTCGTCGGTAATGTACTCAGCGATTCCCCGACTGTCTCCGTCGTCCATATTATCATTGTCTTCCTTTTCCTCCAATTCTATCTTGAGCTCATAAATGAGATCAAAGCACTCTGCCAATAAGGCAGTTAATGTACCCTGTCCTTCCGGAACTTGATTATTCACTATGAACTTCCCGTCATGCCTTAGATTATCAAGACTAGCCAATTTGAACTGAAAGGGAAAGAGCTCACGGAGGTTGTTCAACCCATCCACTCTCATTATCTCCAACAAACATCTCCGTACTGTAGACAATTGGTTATGAATTGGTTGCAAAGATTCAGAAACCGGCTCCGAACTCTCCAAAAGTTTATAAATAAGGGAATAGCATCTCCTCAAGAGATACAACACTAACAACTGTGCCTTTTTCATTCGTTTCAAAGAAGCGCCATCGTATGTGTCGATTTTCTTATTGACATTGACTCTTTTCGCGTCGATTTCCTTGAGAGACTTTTGATACGTGTACAAGTCAGTTTCTCGCATGGTCCACCTTCTTGTCACGAGTAAATTATTCAATGTCAGTTTGATGCAGCGAAGCTCATCATAGAGCAGTTTAAGGGTTAAAAGGATTTCGGACCCTTGTTCATCCTCGAATGAAAGAAGCTCAAAACGGCTCGATATATCGTTATCCTCTTGGATATGCAAGTCATATATTAAATTGTTGCAATCGTCGAGTAAACCATCGAGTACCATTTGGGTGGCACTTAACTGAGATCCTGTGGCAAGCGAACTGGAAAATTTCCCATGAGAGTCTCTTGCTGATTCGATATTCTTTAATTTAAGCGACAACCGCTCGATTTTGTGGGTAATGTCGTCCTCTGGTTTTGCGTCTCTCGTAACAAGACTGAAAAGCGCTTTCCGAATCGATATGAGTTCACCGTACAAGCCTTCCAAGTCCTGTGGGATTTCTTTGAAAGTATCTTCGATCTCCAGATAGACTTGAACGCACTTGGCCAATTTGTTACGCAACAAGAGAGTTTCCTCCCTTTTGTGGTTCATTATTACGTTTGAGTCCACCTCGTTACGAGCCATTCGATCCAAGTCATCGTCATCATCTGAACGGTCAATGATCCGCTTGATTTCTTCTAAACGAGATTTTATTGGTTTCAAGTCATCATCTGAATAAACTTGGCATTCGCGTAAATGAGTGAGCAATTTGTACACTGTCAGCAAGGACAGATATGTTGCAGGCGCAGATTGAGTCAAACCACATGTCATGAACGAGAGAGAAAGGAGCTGCCAGATATCGTCGATGAGCAAGTCTACTGGGTTGGGCAAATTAAGGCTCATGCCTTTCAACTCTTCATCTTTGCGCGTGAGTGATAGCTCATGGACATCTTTCAAGAATTGGTCATATATCGCATAGACTTGGGTAGAGCTGATGTATTTATTTCTGTTGTTTTTCAATTCCGATAACTCCCCATACGTTTTTGTGAACGACTCGTATATTTTCTTTTCGTATGATGGAACACTTTTGGTCATTTGGCGTTGTATGTTTCAGAGAAGAGATATAATGTGGGGCTCAAAGTTCTGACCTCGAGGGCGGCCCAGAATCAGTGATGGTGGTGAGCAGCACTGAGACAGACCACGACACCCGTGCATCTATTACAAAAATAAAAACGCGCCTTCCAGTATTTCTGATTCCAATCTCAGAAGCAGCCTACGTCCCAAATACGAGCCACTTTCGATCAATATAATATCGGCTGATTTACTCGATCTGTGTGTCAAAACTGTTACCACAAAACTTAAATAAAAAGAAAGCCTTCGACAGTAACGTGAAGGCGAATGAGCTTTTTCTTCTACAGTGGAATAGAGAGGAAATAAACATTATTTGTTCTACATCTCTTAATTACCGTGAAAGTCGTAACATTATATTGCATTTAATTAAGGGTTTGCTATGCCGAGAATCTTCCGCAGATAGTCAGCTTCGTCCGCTAGCGAGCCTTCGGAAAGCCGTTTCCGTCCCATCATTACTGGATTTAGTCTGGGGTCAGTTAAACCACTCGTGGCTCTGCTAGCCCTCTTTTCAGCAAGGTCATCCGAAGGATGCTCAAATGGATTCGCCATTGGCATATCGAAAACAGAATTTATTTTGTTGGATTTGGAACGGGACACACTTTCACCGGGACTGTTTGTAGAACCCTTCTTGAAAAAGTCTTCTTCGTCGTCATCCTCTCGGGAATTTCTGCGACGGATAAAAAAAAATACGGCGAACAAGATACCTAAGGCGACTACTCCTCCCACAACACCACCAACTATGGGTGCAATGTTGGTCGTCTTTTTCTTCTCACCTGAGTTATTCGACTTCGAACCAGACGACGATGTCGGCGAAGATGTGGAATCAGAGGTGGTAGTGACAGTTTTATATTGAGTGCTGTCCGAGCTTTCTGACGGAGTAGCGATAGTCGTAATAACAGAAGAGGCGATGCTTTGTGTAATGCCTCTAGACACCAGCGAGCTGTCGCTACCTGTCGATGTGGAGGTTACACCTGGCGAGGTGTTGGTAGACGACTTACTCGAAACTCCACTAGATGTGTTACTAGCAGAGCCTTTTGACGACAGTGACTTCAGTGTAGTTGAAGTCAGAGTAACGGCAACATTGGTGCCCAGATAATTCGTGTTATCAAACACTGTGTATGCATTTCTGCCACCACATGTGGACTGCCCGTAACCGTTACATGGAACGGAACACTGAGAGGCACCTGTCAGAGCCAGGCTGTCGGGTAGCAGGGACAAGCAATAACATTCACCACCATTCTTGATAGCAACGTATGGGTAGGATGAGCCACATGATTCAGAACAGCTCAGTTGTGACCCATAAGTTTGCATGCCTTTAGAGACAGAAGTATCCACCTGGGAGAAACATCCGTCATCTGCGGAAATGAGATTCGCGGCTAATAAGAATAAAGCAACGAAGTACATTCTTCACGTGTCTTGGTATGAATTTGATGGAAGTTCGGCAGAACTTGAGAACTTAGGAGAAGTTGAAAGGGTGTTTTTGAAAGAAGGAATGAAACACCTGAGTGAAAGGAGCGATTGTTTTTCGATGACGGTAAAGCACGCTAAATATAGCCCAATCCTGAGACAATAGGCCGTGCAGATAGTCACGAACCGAAAAAAAGACTAGAAAAGATAGAGAAACCAACCGGATTTCAGAAAATCTTTAGTGATAAAACCTCAAATAGAAGCGAAACTTAGCGAATGATGATTAATGGAGTTGGTAGTATGTGAAATCAGAGACTTAACGACCGAATCAGAAGGGTGACCTGCGGTACGTGTGCGTGGGCGCGAAACGCGAAGTAAATTTCAAGAAAAAGCTTGTAATTATGGGGCAGGGCTGCACAATGAGAAACACGGAAGGTGAAATTGAATCTGAAATTGGTGTCAACGAATGGCTGTAAGAAACGCAACGATGAAGCACGAAAAGTGACGGCTCTCAAGAGCGTGAAAGCAAAAGTGAAGTTTTTGTAGGATGAAGAGTTTTTTGACTTTAAAACTTCCCTAACCTTGATATCTATTGTTCTTCTTCCTTCAGTTCACTAATGAGAAGACGTTTATAGTAACAAATAAAATTTTGCGTGAGTCTGTGGGTGAAACGATCGTGAAGGTTCTGAGCTTATTTAGAAGCAGCTCCTCTGGGTTGTTGAAATGAAGGGACCTCAGTTATAAATAACTTGAGAAATGAAAATTTATGATAAGAGTGCCAGAAAGGCTGGTTTGAGTTTAACGAAAGGAAACCTGACAACTGTTTTCGAAAGAACGCAGAAGGAAAAGAAGCAGAAACATATCTATATCAAGTAGAAAAAAACCAGCATGAGTGATCCTGGACAGAAGTCACGTAACAATAGCACAGGCACGAGATGCACGAAACTGCGATTTCATTTACCGGGACGCGCCGCCTTTCGTGCAGCACCTGTGCCTTTGTTTCTTTTTTCTTCCCCTTTTTTAAATTTTTGTTTTTACTTCTTCCAGTTATATATTGAATCTCCGTATAAGATCCGCGAGATAGTAACATCAGGAACGATCTTCAAATGAGCAAACTCCCCAGTGTAGTATATATATTCTTCCTGGAATTCCGGGATTCCAGAGAGTTCGAAGCGCTTCATCCTCAAACCTGGTGCTTAAACTTCGCCTAGATCAGTTCTTTTATGAGCATGCAACACCGCGCCAAATCTAGACCTTTCCTCGGAGTGAGGCTTCTGGAGTGATAAGACTTAAATTTCAAGCATTTATTAGGAATCATTGATCATACTGTTTTAGTAAAATGTTATAAATCATGTAAGATTTTTGTGCGAGTTAAAACGCTAATCCAAATGAGATAAGCTCGTAGTTTAGCGTACAAATTTCAGGCCTTATAAATGTATCAGCCCCAGTCTCGATATGCTTGTGTGAAGCTTATTCAAGCAAACAATTTGCGAGTAAAAATCGACAGAACAAAGACAAGAAGTGAAGTCAAGATTATTCTAGATAAATTATCTGAAGTTTCGGCTAGTTGACCCAATCACCGCTGTCTAGATGGCAAAACTGAACAGGCAATATCTAGACAGGGGAATGGTATGGCTCATGTTCCGATTAAAGGAGTGAGAGAAGTTCTAACCACTCATTATGGATTTATGGGTGCGAAATGCAACAACCAGAATATTCAGATTGCTGGAACTATATTAAATGCTAGCGATCACAGAAGTCAAACTCTCAATTTTCACCATGTATTTGTCGCTAATTTTGCCATCACGCCACGTGATACAGTTGCTTCTGTGCCTTCTACCCTTAACTGGTGTACTACACAGAAACTTAATTCATGAAAGATTACATCTTAGCGAGACTAACTCTGAAATTAATGAGCAAGAGCCCTGGGCTGTCACACCTAGTCGAAGACAAAAGGGATTGTTAGTTTGGCTAGACATAAGTTACGCTTTTCGCATTCGCGCCGCACAGGAGTATATAATTAGCTTGTAGCGCGAGTGCCAAGATCACGACGGTCTAGATTCATCAACAAACGCGTGGGGGCCTTGGCATATTGCGTTGTGCTTTGGGTTGCAAACTGGAGGGAAGCAGAATTGAGGATTTCACGAAATGTTGTATTAGACTAGTTGCGAAACTTCACTTGGACCAATCTATTCAATAGTTAGACAAATGAAATTTTCGATATGCTTTTCTCACCTTTTATTGCATTCACCCTTTTTTCGAGAATAAAAGCAACGTTTTTAATCCTTTGACGCCACAACTATCCTTCAATTTGCGGGGACTGTAAAAGACAGCCACGCGATTTTAATCGTGACCACTTGATTACTCAGTTTAAGATGCGTCTTTTATGAATAGGTTATAATGCCCCCTTTCAAGACTCTGCGTCATCGGTAAGTAGGTCCTTCGAGTATACAATGAAATAATGGGGTTTGCATGACTGGGGCAATTCAGCAATTCAAATTCAAGTCACCCAACATGATATTGAAATTGGAACCCAAACCAAGGATGTTTTTTTGGTTGATGAATTGCGGACTAGTTACCTCGGAAGAAGTCTTGTGCCCTGAAAATAAATCAAGCAGTGTTCCCAGTTCTCTCAAAAAGTAATCTAGGAGCAAATGTGACTCAATAAATCGCTGTGTTGACTCCATGAAGCGTTGTTTCGCTCCATTTTGATTCGATCTCGTTAGTTATTCTGTAACTATTTCGTGAAGATAAGAATTTTTAGCCACTAATTGAAGTCATCAAAATACATAGGCTCGCATAGAGGCTCTTGTTATTGTAGTTGATTAGCGTCGAACAGAATGTTTCGCATATGATGAATTATGTCCAACATTTCTTGTTCAAGCCCTCATAATCTAGATTCTATCTAACCCCGCTCTTCTGACTCAGCTAAGGCCACATCTAAGCCTTCGGTCATATCACGCTTTTAACAGAAACCCAATTCGCCCAAGCACTAGTAACAACAGTATCACTGCGAGCGCTCTTCTCCATGGCCATACTGCTTGACGACACTTCGCGAATGAATGAGTGACTGGGGTAGGTAAGTCAAGCTTCGGGCTAGTAATATCTGATATGGAGATGGCAAGATAATCGGGAATTTGTTTCACGCTTGAAGAAGCTATTGCTTTCGTTGGTATTATCATGCACATGCTGATGGATGGAAGTAGTTTGCTGCTGGAGTTGCGACGGTCAGAAACGCGGAACTCCATATTTCAAAGCCGGTCAAGCGCCAGACACGATTCTGAAATTGAGCAATTCATCTGAGCCAAAAATATTCCCTGATAGAGAACTTCTTTCAAAATTCACACGACTAGCCTCCATCAATTTTCTTGGTACCAACACTTCCAATTTTCAATTTTGAACTTCTAAACAGGGCTCGCAATAAATGCCAGACGAGTTCTGTGCTTGACAATTTATTTTCAACTCCTCTTATTTAACGCCCCGGATCGGCAAAAACTAGAATTCACTTCTTACAATGATTCAAGCCATTAAGTGGTTGTTTTAGAAAAAGCCAACCTTTCACCAAAGATGTTTCATGCATTTTCTTTTTTTTGCAATATACTTATACAGCATTAGCTCAAATCGGCCCGATATGCCTATAAATTAGTTATATTTTACAGTATTTGTCACTCAGCAACTACTTCCCCACAGTCTTCCAATCTCCATCGTTCACAGACAATTCAGAAACCTTCTCCTCGAGACCCGTCTCCGTGGAGGTGTTCTCTTTGGTGTCCTTAGGTTCGGCCTCAGGTTCGGCATCAGAGTCTCCGTCCTCAACAGACAAAACATGGTACAAAGATTTTTGAGGCTTTGGCTGTTCCTTTTCTTTGTCGTCCTTTTTGAGCTTGCTATTAGTATTAGCAGAGCTCTTAGGTGGCAACGCCTGGCCTCTCTTCCAGTCGAATTCCTTCTCCTCTCTCTTTCTGAAGTTGGCACCGGCGCCAGAAGCGGCACCAGCACCAGCACCAGCGCCCGACCCAGAAACACGAGCACTGGACCAGTCCAAATCGGCTTGATCTTTCTTGGCACCGCCATCTCTACGAAAGCTCTCTCTTTCTTTAGGTGGTAAAGGCGCACCTGATCTAGCAGAGCCCCAGTCCAACTCAGGCTCGTCTCTTCTAGGCTTTCTCTCGCCGAACTCCCTGTCCCCTCTTCTGTCACTTCTTTCTCTGGGAGGCATAGGTCCCGATGCGTTTCTTGCTGCACCCCAGTCCAAGTCTGGCTCTTCTCTCCTAGGTCTTCTTTCGCCAAATTCTCTGTCTCCTCTCATACCTCTGTCCCTAGGAGGCATAGGCCCAGAAGAATTTCTGGCTGCTCCCCAGTCCAAATCGACCTCCTCCCGTCTCTCACGAGAATCACGACCCATAGGGCCTGTTCTGGAAGATCTCCAGTCCATGTCAAACACGTCTGCTTTTTGTGGTGCAGCAACGTTCACAAAAATCTTTCTACCGTTGAATTCAGACATCGTCAAGTTCAAAGCTTCTTCCAACACAGCTCTCTCGCTGAACGTGATGAAAGCGAACCCCTTGGGTCTACCGCTCATTTGGTCCATTGGCAATTTGACCTCCTCAACAGTGCCTTGAGCCTGCAATCTGTCCTCAAAAAATCGAGACAAGGTGCCTTCATCGGCGTCATACGGCAAGTTGGCAACTCTGGCCTTGTATGGTGGGGCATCAGGAACAGGGTACTCAACTCTGTCGGCCCTGCCACTATCCTGAGCCCCGAAATCCGGACGGTATCCCGAAGAAATAGGCGCAGCAGTCGAAGACGTGGGTACACCGATGGAAGACATATCGACCTCCTCATCAGCCCAAGCCCCAAAGGACTCGTCGGCCAAGAAGGCACCTAAGTCCATTTTCTTTGTATTCTTCTTTGGTGCTAGGCTTGTTAGTATAAGGCCCCTTAAAGAATATGTCCTTATCCATGCATGTTCTCAAAAGAGAGTCACAGAGCTAGCAACAGTTCACGATACGGTTTTTTCGAGGGGTGTTCTGTTCAACTGATTCAAAACTATCATGGATGTCATGGCGATGATGCGATTGATACACGAGTGTGTTTCATCTTTCATGCAAGCCTTCACTCAGAGCCAAATGAACGGAGACAAGAAAGGACAGAGTTTGGCCAGGGTCGCATTGCACCCCCTGTATTTCAACATACGCATATTGTTGATGTTTTACTTGGTGGCAATAACTTGTGGTTCAAATGAAAATTTTTCCTTTTCTTCTCTTCTTTTTTTTTCGGATTTTCTTACGCCTTTTTTCTTGATGCTAATTTCGCGCGCCTGTGGAAATCGACGTGCTGTTGTCGCAAAGGGAAGGCCGTGTTGTGGTATTAAGCTCGTATTGTTTTTCATATTACGTCTTTTCAAGTTACATCAACTGAATTTTCTTGAAGTAATTGATGTCATTTAAAACTCCGATTATCTCGTATCTTCACGAATACCAGCTTGATATAAAGATACTAAATAAGAATCATGAGCAAGTGAGTTAAAGCTGCGAAATTGACGCATGCAAGAATTATATAAGTTGTGCAATTAAGAGGAGGCTTTTTCGATGCTCGTAATGTAATTTAGATTGGAAGGCTACCGGCTGCCAATACTTCACATTGATATATCACAGACCAGTCTGCTTACGTTTTATGGTTCAGAGAAATTCTGTCACCAAACATTTTGACCTCGTATAGGTCACTCTAAAACATTTAAACAGGATTATACCCTGTCGCTGACAATGTCACGCCTTCTAGCTGCGTCCACCAAATCTTGCTCGGCGTTGTGATACACTGATGTAGTCGCAGATATATTTGAAAGAGGTGCAGAGTCAGATCGTCTTATTTCTCTCATTTCGAACGATTCTCCTGCTTGAAATCCCGGTGCCGTACTTCTTGCATTGATCCCAGATTCGGTGGTTTGGTTTCTATCAGTTGCGTGATTCTGTTCATCTTCATGGCGGTCGCCGTTGGTGTGTTCAAGAGTGGGCGCTGCAGATTCCAGAGAAGCCCGCTCCTCTCGGTATAGTTTGATCACTGCCCAATTGTACAAGTCTCTCTTAGAGATTCCCATTAATCTCCAGAAAATAACCTTGAAGAATCTTCCATACTTTCTTTGCGCGATATCTTTAGCACGCGAATCCATATTGAGATGCGGATATTCTTCCAAAAGAACCCTTACCCTCTCTGAAAGCGGAATGAGCTCATTGAATAATGCCTGAATGTTTGAATCCGCGCGAATCACATCAAAGTTGAGATCTCTAAGAGAGTTGCCATTTTCATCGTTGCCGTCGTTATTTGCGGTAGTTTCATTGACTGGTGAAATAGTTTCAGATACGCGCTCATCATTGGAATCATTCTCAGACTGTAATCTCACAGGTTCACTCAGGTTTTCTCCTTCGGCCTGCGGACCTATGTTTGTATCGTCTTGATCATGACGCACATTGACTCTTGATTGCCGACTTAAATCGGAGGTAGGGTCAGCATCATTACTTGAATAACGATCGACGTTCGCGTTCAATACCCCGAGTGTATTAATCACTTCATCATCTTCAATATTGACACGCTCATCTTCGGCACCGTTCGAGTTTTCCTCCTTATAGTAGTCCCTCTTGCAGATCGGACAACATGCTCTCCGCCGTGTCAACCAAGGGTCCACACATTCTGCATGGTATACATGGCCACATATAAGCCCACGAACGATATCATCCAGCTCATAAGTCTCGAGACAAATAGAACAGGAGCCGGAGTCAAAATGCAACTCAGTCTTGCCTTTCAGCAGTGCACTCAGCGACAAACCGTCCGATTGATGATCATGCAGTGATCCCACAATTATAGGCTCGTTGAGTTCAACAACGTCAAAGGCTGAGGTGGAGTTATTTTGAGCGTTGGAGCGGTTCGCAATCTTGGCTGAAGCTGAAACAATCAGTGACCCGTCTTGGGCTACTTCCACCGAGACGGTAGATGTATCGTCGCCTGTATTGAGCCAGTCTGCATAACGAGATTTCGGAAACAAGCTCTCTACTTCTTTTTGGGACAATTTCTTCATTTTGGCGAACCGTCCCCTCCGTCTCCGGTGTCTTCTTCTTCTGTTAACAGAATCGTAAAGCCTGCGCTCAAGAAAGTCGTCCCGGAGAAAATGATGTGTCCGGAGATACTCCAAATGTTCCTGAATCTCCCTGTCCGTGTATGCCACAGGGTTGCTCATGCTGCCTGCACGGGGCAGAAACATCATACCCCTGCTAGATGAGGAGTAAAGGTGAAGGCCATACCTTGCCCTAATGAAATACCGCACTGTGAAGAACATGAAGAGTAATGCAATCGCCACCCCCACAGCCATAGCTAGGAAAAATAACACCGTGGATGGCGTGTTACCAACAAATGATGTGCCGGTAATTTGATTTGTATTGTTCATGGCGGTTCCAGAGGCAGAGCTTTGTGGGGGTATCGGTGTAGAAGTCGATGTCTGAGAATAAGACAAGATTTGGTGGGCTGTTGCTGACATGTCTACCCAAATGCTTCGTTGACTTTTAAGAAAAGATAAATATCAACAACCTGTGTCAAAGGATCAAATCCAGTTCAATCTGTGGTATTAAACTGGGTATTGATTAATGTGTGTACCGAAGAAGGCGGAGGAACGAGTAATGATATAACCCTATCTTTTATTCCTCTTATTTTTTTATTTGTCTCTCTAATTTTCTTTTCACCCTCTGAATATTTAAGGCTTTTGTATTGTTTCTTTTTGTTGAAGAACCTTTGTCTTCTGCCCTAAAAATGTCTCGTTTGTTCCAGCGTTTTGATTGCCTGATTTGGCAGGAAAAAAGTTGCCGCCCAGTTTTGAAAGTGTGTCAGGATTGTCAAGCTAAAACAGGGGGCCACGATAGGCTTTGCGGGCTGATTATCGATAGACCTGACCACTATTTAGATCAGCTAGATAGTCCAGAGACGATGCGTTAAAACGTCAAACAATGCGGGGTAAGCAGAACTATTTGTTGATAATTCGGAAAAAGTTTAGGAAGGTAGAGCAAGATGGTCAGGGCTGCTTGTTCCGCATATAAAGATGAGTGAGGTAAATTTGATTTCCGATATGGGAAGTTGTGGCTGTATATGAAGGAAAATGTGCGATATTTAAATTCAGCTAGACCGATCGCAGCCGAGCGGAACTACATGTAAGCCCACTTACAGGACCGTTGAAGGCGCAGAGATGGCAAGGGGTGCAGTGCAGTGCGTAGTGGGGCATAGTGAGGGCATCAATGCCGAAGATCAGAACATCGAGGCGCAACAAGAATGAAGCTTTTGAGATGCTTCGAGTTTTATAATAATCACCGAGGTAAAAGAATACAAAAATAGACTTTCGAGTAAAAATCGCAGCAAGATACAGAAGAGGTGATCGGCCGAAGGGGTAACCGGATATCATGTTAGTTCAAACGGCGGATTTGCAGCCTTGCGGAGACACTAGAATAGAAAGGGGTCAGTTTGAAGGCTCGAAGAATTTACGAAATGTCTACAAACAACGATGGTCCAAGATTAACCCGTTCATACCAATTCTTCGTCGGGTGGCTCAATAGAAACCTATCTTTAATCTCTGTACAAAGTTCGTTCGCCCATCAGTGGACAGGCTAAGCAACGAGGGACGTCTATGCTCAATATTTTAGGCTGAGGTCTCTGAGAAAGAAAATCTCATTTAAACTGCGCTTACGGTGCCAACCAAGCAAACTTTGTAATCTGTGGTGCGAAAGAGGAAAACAAATGGAAGATTTAGTTACATGGTGAAGGGAAGGGCAGGAAACGAAACATTGCTCCGTTTTCTCCTACAGAATTCACCAAACTATATACATCGCGATGGTATTGGTTTGAATGTGGATTTTTGCTATCTAACCACTTCGTTAAAGCTGCCATATCTAGCCTAATCTTTTTGGCACAAATTTGAGATTACGCCCGGAAAATTCGGGACCAGGTAAGTGACTATTTGAACTTCTTGGAGCAAATATTCGCTCGATCAACTAGACTTTGTTATTTTAAATAGTTGTTTATTCCAAATGATACACTCAGAAACAATTCTACATGAAAAATACTCTTAATTTGTATATTGGACACTTTGTACAAAGCCTGCACACTCCAAAAATCAAACAAGAAGACTTAAGCCTTTGGAGCATCCTTGAAAGAAATAGCAGCTTCCTCACCCATAGCAGAGATGATGGTTATGGTCAAATCCTTACCGTCGTCGAATTCGGATTGGATCTTGTCACCCAAGTCACCATCTGGAATCTTAACATCGTCCTTAGTGTCACCGTCGTTGGTCATCAAAGACAAGAAACCATCGTCAATGTCCAACAATTGGTACTCAGCTCTTCTAACGTTTGGAACCTCCATGTTGTGGGTAGATGGAGACAAATCCTCCAACTTCTTACCAGTGAAGATGTCAATGGCAACCAAGTGAACCTTGGCGTGACCGTGCTTACCGGTCTTGGAGGTGGACATGTCAACAATCTTACATGGTCTACCCTTAATGACGACGTGACCGTTCTTTCTCAAAGCAGAACATTGCATTGGGAAGGTCAAAGCGGCGCCAGCATCGGCGGTCTCAAAGGTGTGCTGAAATTTAGTTAGTATATGGCATTTATAAAACGCGTTGGGATTTAGATGTACGTCAAGTTCGAAAACGCCTCGTAGTTTGTTTGAGAATATTTCAGCCTTCCAAATACTGATTCGACAACCGTTGGATCGCTGAATGTATCTGCTCTAAGACCACTTACTCAAGACCGGGTTTTGGAAAGAATGATTATGAAATTTTATTAAAGGCTGAGAAAAAGAAGTTTAAGCTTCTTGATAGATCACCGAACAAGCTCTTGACATCATTCTCTGATCTCCTATCCTAAGATTGTGCCGCCCAGGAATTAAAGGATAATCGAACTATTATAAACTCTCCGAAGCTTCATCTAAACTCATTAAAAAAATTGCGTACATACGTCTTCGTCAGCCATTTTTTAATGATGTGATATGGGAAAGAAAGGAAAGAAGAAGAAGAAGAAGAAAAAAAATTGTCACTTGCGCGCAGCGTCGTTGGATTTTTTTTGCTTTACTTCGTTGAGGCGCGCAGAAGAGACCGGGGTAATTGGTTCACGGGAGTCTATCGCCGGACGACAACCAGTCAGACACATTGATGCGGTTTTATAAATGCTATTGAAAAATTTAATGTAGAAGGGCAAATGAGTCTAATTTGATATATCAAATTCGGTTGCTTGCTGAATTCTGGTGTTACGACTGGCTGGCGTCCACCGTCGCTTGGAAGTGTTACCCGGCGCTCAGCAGTGAGATCTCGCAACCTTGGTCGTGCTAGACTCAAAAAGTGTGCACAGAGCCAGTGGAGGGAGAGGCAATTGAATTTATTGTCCGGCTACTGGTTGAGATCGCGTGCAGGTCGTGTACTGCTCGACTCCACCCCACTCGACTCCGAAAGTTCGACCCGTTTATCTAACAATCTCGAAAATCTTTAATAAGTCTTTGGTGTTTCGATATTGAATAGCCTTGAAGCGTTTAAGCTTGCCTTCAAACATCAAAGTTCATGTGTTTATTAAATGCATGTGAGTTTAAATGTGGTCAGGGATCACCAGACCTGATCGTCTATGTCTGCAAGTGAAATATTTACAAGTCAAACATATCACTTTATTGACCATGCGAGATCTGACTGAATTGAAAGTCGTTCCTTGTCAAATAAGCATAATGGTCGCAAATTCGACCCCAAAGAAGAGCTGAGCCAAAATTAGATATCAACTTTCCTCGCGTGTTCTTCGTCTAGGGTGGATTTGAGTTCATGCCCAGAGATATTGGGGTCTTCGGGTGGCGCGCTGCCAGTCCTGGAGGCTGTTTTACCCTGCTTGAGGTAATCAATCAAACTTTGCCACTTTTCCAATAACTCCTTACATTTCTCGTGTAATCTGAAGCTATCTGGATACTCTAAATCGCCATCTTTTACAATGCATTTGAGCACCTTGTGTATTTTGGTATCACGCAACAACTCCACCGTGACAGGAAAGTCATCAAGTTTTTGTAAAATGATCCTAGCCATCAGTAGCTCATCAACCGTAGGAGGCGGAAAAATTTTAGGGTCTTTAGGGGTCACCGGTTGATTCCTTTGAATCAAAGACCTCTGTAGCTTGATTCTGCATAACCAAAGTTGGTGTTGTCGGTCTGTCTCGCTCATTGATTTTGGGGATGCTACCCGAACATCTCGCGTTTGTTTTTTTGACGCTGGCTCATCATGATCTGCTTCGTCTGCAACGTGTCCATTATTGTCCACTGGAGTTAAGATTGAAGACTCGTTGCGGCCTCCACGCTTTCGTTTGCTGGCTGGGGCGGGCTTTTGCTTGAAATCCTCGCTAGTCCCATCTTGAAGAGCTCCGTCGCTGTCGAATCTTAAGGCTTTTTCGCTCTTCGCTCGCTCGTTCACATTTTCCAACGCACCATTCGTTGCCAGAGATCTGAAAGACCTTCCTCCGTTCTTGCCAGGAGCTAGTGTATCAGAAAGCTGGTCTTTATTAGACCGCAGTGACTGTCTTTTGGAACGGGCTGAGCCCTTTGCTGTTTGCCGGCTGTTGAGTGTGTTTTTGTTAAGTAAAGTATTGTCTTTTTTGGTAATATCGTCAGCATCAGTATCTTCTTTCACGGTCATCGTTGAAATATCTTCTTTATTATCCTTTGTGGTAGAAGGTTCAACAAGTTTGACGTCGTCCTCCACGTCATCGTCATCATCTTCGGAGTCGTCGTCCTCGTCTTCCTCTTCAATTGATGCCTTGGCTCTATCCAATTCTTCCATAAAATCATCAAATACCAAGCCACTGGCTGCTATAAAAGCTTCGATGACATTGTTCGTTCGTGCAGATTTCTTTTTCGGTTTGTTCTTCAACTTATCTTTGGGCACCTTATCGAGCTTTGCTTGTAATTTTTCCGGCGTCAACGCCTCTAGCGACTTCTCGTTCATCCAGTTGAAGTCACCATCAGGAATAAATATTACACACGTATTTGTGGTCTTTTTTTTGGCTCTCAATATCGGTGCCGGGATCATGTCAGGTGGCATAACGAAAGAAGGCCATGCGGGAAACCCAGTCATCTTTGCCAATACCATGTCTTTCGGCTGAATGGACAGCGCCTTCTCTTTTTTGGGGGGCATCTTCTCTTATAGCTTTACAAAAAGAAGGATTCTTCTGAGAGTTAGAAACTCTAAATGTGCGGCTGATATGTGCTAAGATGGGAATTCAATGGTAATCCGGTATCTGTGAAAGAAAGATCGTGATGACCGAGCCGGTATGATTCAGCTCGAGTCGATTCGTAGTTCAGTGGATCGGGCAGCTTCTGACAATCAGCTTTGTAGTTGTTCTCTCCTTTCACTTAAGCAAGCCGATATTTGAATGTTTGTGATTATGTTGTGACCCCTAAGTTGTGCGGCCGATTCAACGACTTGGAAAGGATGGGGAAACTTAGCTAGCTTTTCAATAAGTATTAAAGCAGGTATCGGGGGTTCGTATCACAGTATTTGCTGCTATAGAACACTCAGACGGGATTTCCCAGGATTATGTATTGCAGTGCAATTGTCCAGTGTTGAGTCTAAAAAGTAAAGGAGAATATTGTTTTGATAGAGTTGAGGCTCGCAGACCGGTCGGGAATTGCGACAGTCTATGGCTTCCCTGTCGGTGCGGGTAGTGCGCGGCCATAGCGGCGCGGGTGAGTTTGCTCGCCGAAGCAAGGGCGCTGAACCATAAAGGACACCAAGTCAGTACGACCAAACGGTCCGAGTAGGGTATTATTAGAGATATATATTTATAGAAATCAATCCAAATCTTTCAGAACAAACTTCTTCTTACAAGAAGTTTATTTTATCAAAGATATAAAACTAAATCTCAATCTCTCATAAGCCGTCAAATACTATTCGAAAAAGCAGATACAATTACATCAGCGAAGCCGTGACGGAAATCTCAGGCACTTCTACAATAAATATCTATCGAGCTTCAGTTCTCGAAAAGAAATTGATTTAACTCTATGAATGTCAATCTTGCTTCGAAAAGGAAACTTTGGTGAAGAATTGCCGATAATAACCACAAGTGAAATACCAGATCTCATTGGTCAAGTCATCGCTAGTATTTGACGAAGTTCGGTAGTTGCAGATACCTTGATGTCTTCTCATCTTGTATTCCGCGGCTTATGTTTGACTCCGGCACATTCTCCCGGGGAAGGCCTGATTCCTGAGTCACACAAAACCTCATTATAAATAGGGTAATTTATAAGTTATACAATCCCAGATCATCCGCTTTCTTCCAAAAAACGCCGCAATGCCTCGAATGTTGCCATTGAATCTCTTTCTTCGAGTCCTTTATTTGGTATTTTCAAAGGGATCTATGCCCAGCCCGTAAACATTTTATTTGGCGCGCCCCGCTACCGCACCACCACCTGCCTCTCGCCGACTTTTTTCCTCAAATACACTACCTTTTATTTTTTTCCCTCTCACCTCATTTTGCACCCATTAACTTTCTTAAAGCATACTAAAGAACGTGCCTTTTCGCCGAAGGTGGTCTATTGAATTCATCGATAATTGCCTGAAAGATAGCTCATCAGTACAAAAGGTACTTCCTATCTGTTAGATACCACGCCATCTTGTTTTGACTAAACCAACCAAAAGTCTTCACGGCATTATTTTATTGTCATTTTCCTACAATGGTGCCCACTCCGTCGAGCAGAAAGCGTATTTCGGGTCATCTTCCAACACCCAAAGACCTTGCCAAAATATTCAAGAAGCCCCGCCATGATCATCCCGAACTTCTAGAAACATTTTTACCGCTGACTTTCCCTGGAGTTCCGCCCTTGCCGCTGGCACAAGCAGGGATTTCCCCCATTGCCCACAGCGTGCCGCATAATGCCATCCCGATATTGGAGTCCCCATACAAAGTATCTGATTTCTTTTCTGACTACAATTCGCGGCTTACTGAAAACCAAAGGCGTCAATTTGTGGACTCCGTGAAATGTTACCCCCCTCCTAAAGCGCCATTCTTGGCTCTTGATGACTCTGTCTGCGAGCATGGAGTAATGGTACCGTTCATTTTCCCACCAATCCCTGCCATCCAACAAGACCCGCTATCAAACATGCCAGAATCGCTTGAAGATGGCTCTTTTGCGAAGAAAGGCTCTGTATCACACCCAGTGATAGCTCCATTGCCATTTCCACCGCCAAACTACATGCCATACCCTTTAATATCGGAAAAAGCCCCTCCAACACCACACGAGGTGTTTGAAAAGTGGCTCGATGCCCTGGAGCATCTTCCGCGGGTAGATATGGTGGTTGCCAGTGCTGCTGGCTCGATCTTTGACTTGCATACTGAGGCCGGTGCTTCTGGACTAAGTGCCACTAAACTACAAGAAATGGTGCGTCTTGGACAATTGGCTGAGTCAGATCCAGAAGGATATGATGATGGAAGTGATATTTCCGACTCTCTGGACACTCTGGAGTCCTCATATAGAGAGTTAATGGATTACTATGAGAACATCGACGTGTCAGAAGAAAAGGACAAGCACGCATCGGAACCTTCCAAAAATGTTGTTCTTGTTGAGTCCATGGTCAAAAACAAATACATTAATGTGAAGTCGACTTCACAGTCCGGGGAGGTTTTGCCGGCGGAACCTGCCACTTGTCCACTGGCTTTTATCTTGGAACCGACCGAATCCGAAACACGAGACGTGGTGAACCCAGCTAGTCTTGGCCCAGAAGAAGACTTGACAGATGCTCGTGGGGCTCTCAAAGAAAGCAGGAGACAAACTCTTTGTTCACATTATGAGAAACTCGAATCACATTTTCAGAAAAATAGAGACCATATTTATGCTCTGCGAAAGCGTCAACTATTGGAAAAATTACATCAATTACAATCGTCTGAAATATATTTCGATAGCAGCAAAAACAAGGTTAACAGCGAGGAATTGAGAAGGTACATAAAGAAGAGACAACTTGAGAATGATGAGCAGCTTTTGGGTCTAAAGTTGGCACTGAATTATGAGAAGATAAAAACGGTGCTCAGCTTTTATCAAACTTCCTATCGCCTGTATAAGACCATGAATTCTGTCATGATAAACAAACTCCAGAAAATGAAGAATTTCTTGGAGTATCAAAAGCAGCTTTTGAATGATCATACTTGCCAGAAGGGCTCGAACGATGCCGATGTCATCAATATTAGAAACAGAGATATCTCAAAGTTGTACGAGGGATTTGTTGAGCAAGATTACTCCAATGAAATAAAGGAGATTTTCCGTGCAGCTATCGCGAAGGATGATGGAGTGAAAAAGGAGGATCAATATACTTTAGATCCCTCCCTCTTCAGAAAGGTTTACTGTGGACATCAACATAGTGCCAGCGTGCATGATTTCATGCCTCTCGTGACTAGGGAAGAGTTTAGATTAGTGACCGGAGAAGCGCCTTCGAAACTTGGACCCTCCAAAGACCCAAATTCAAAAAGTAAAGGTGGAAGACATCAAATTTTTCAAAGTCCGCTATACGACCGGGTCACATCTGGCTCTGACACAAATGCATCCGATAGCGGCATCACCATGAAGAGGAGACCCGGAAGACGTGCAGCGCCCAAACCAACTTACGGAGAAGAAGTGGCAAAGAATAGCAATGATTCGGCTCTCGTTGCGAAGATCATGAAGCAATTCATCGGTCCGGGTGCGGCAAATGCTCAAGAGCTTACCGAAGATTTGGACCTCATTGGAATTCAGACTAAATGGCCAGTCAAGTAGGTAGAATTTACCAACTACAACGAAGATCACGGTGGTATTTGTGCCATTATATATTACAAATTAATCCAGGAAGATCTTGAACAACCTATATTCAGACCGCGCTCAAACCACGCGGACAGAGTATATTGACAAGATAGATTAAGCAATGAGCTGGTCAAACACGATGAAAGTTTAGGGGTAGAGAACAACAAACAAAAGAGTAGATAGTAATACTAGCGTCTAGCGGTTGTAGGCGACAGAAATAAAAGGATAGGGATGAAATTGAGCAAAACGAGACTCATGCCCCACCAGCTAAACTCTTAGTAGTCTTCGAACTGAGAGTAAAGCGCAATCACCACATTTGAAAGCCCAATAATGAGAGGGAAGTTACCCAAACTAGCAACAAAAGTATGGTAGATGCCCAACTGGATGAAAAGGAGATTCTTGAAAGCATGGAAGATGCCGGAATAAGACTCGAGGCTAGAGATCGCACCATTCTTGTGAATAAAGTAGTAGATCAAAGCCTTAGACAAGGCGAAGATAAATGGGTCGTACTTGTATGCTCTAATGATAATTTCCATGTTTTCAGTAATTTCCTCGATCTCGGTTTCGTCCTCGTCTTCGTCGAAATCCTCAGCTTCAAAAACAACAACTCTTCTCGAGAAGTTTACATAATAAGATATCAACAATGGTAAGGCAATAGCATAGACTGACCAATTGAGGAAAATGGAGATGACACTGAAGTTAAGCAATTGGCTGACATCTGGCACGGGCAACGACAACTGGTTCAAGAAGGGAATATTGTCACGGAACACTTGGTGCACAGACTGGTTATGCTTCAAAGGTACCAATGGCACGTAGTAGTAGAGGAAGTGGGACACTTCAACAGCAGCCTCCAAGTAGTTGAGCGTGACAGTTTTAGACAATGATTCACGCAACTCGGCGTTGCAGTCTAAAGTAGTCACGCCAATTTTATCGGTCACTTGCAAGACCTTGTCATGAGCGGACTCAAACAAAGTAATTGCAGGGTCCACAATCCATTCTTTTAAGTAGATTGGAGGTGGCGCATTGTAATCCTTATCGGACTCGTCGTCTTCCTCTAAGTCATCTCCAACAGCAGTTTCCTCTTCTTCCTCTTCTTCCTCGTCTTCGTCTTCGTCTTCTTCTTCTTCTTCAGTTGCGTCATTCTCGTCGACCAATGTGACTACCTCCATTGAGTCGTCGTTGTCGAGCTCGATCAATTCTCTGGCCTTCTCAGGGCTCTCCTCTAACAAACGCTCGATCTTCTCAAGCAAGGACTGCTTTGTGTCCTTGGAGCGCACGTTGATGCCCACCTTTGCGGCAACGCGAGCCAAGTCAGCCTTCTTATAGCTCTTGAATTCAGACATTGAGGTAAATAGGTGTTAAGTGTAGTTTGTAGCAAAAGCAAATTCTAGTTCTTTTTTTTTTTTTGGGACTGGTCTTGTTTTTGTTTTTCCCTCCACGAAAGTGCGCGCGCCCATGGGGTCCAATGTTGTCGGAGAGAAGAGGGGGACGGCCCTGAGGCAAGCCCACAGAAAAAGAAAGCACACAAAACAAATCTCTTTAGAAAGGAACGAGATAACTGTTAGTGGTCTACCATTGAAAGTGTTCCTTGAAAATGCTTTTATTAGCTTTTACTTTTTACACAACTACAAGTGGGTGTACCTTTGGTTAGCTTCCGCATTTCGGTCACCATGACCCGTGGGTGAATTCATAGCAAGTGAAATACTGCAATAGATCTGGCGCGGCTGTTTTGCCTCAGGTCCCTTATCCAAAGCACACATAGCGATGTCAAATGTGGGTGCCCAGGCTCGATTGACTTCAATTTTGTTACGAAATAATCCTAATTGGGAAATATTTTTGAGAAGGTTCGACGTATAGGATCTATGATAAATGATAATTTAGAAAGAACAATTTGTTAAAAAAGACAATAACATTGCGCTCGATCGGGAATGTTCTATTGATGTTTCTTCCTAAACCGGCAGTACGCCTACTGCATCAAAACAAACAACTGCGAAATACTAACAAGAATACAACTCATGAAATTACGAAAAGAGATTCGCCAATACGCCGAGAAGATAATTCCGAAAGATCGGCGAAAACATTCAGGTAAGGCAAAATTTGAATATCTCGGGTCTGGTTATTGTTGAGGATCATTCTCGATGGTTTGCTTAACAAAGCTTCCTTTATACCTGGTTTGGTAAGATTCTAAGATTGTGATAATTCTTCAGATACACTTGAAGCTAGGTTTGGCCTGATTACAGAGAGTGACTGCTGCAAAAGCCCACTCGGCTCGCACATCAACAAAGCTCGGACATTGCGTTTTTTAATTGGTTATTCCTTTTAAAAAGTTGCACATAATTTGTTCGCTGTTCTTCAGGTTAGAGTAGATAAATTGAACATATTTGATAAGCAAACTAAAACTTAACCTGATGGCTTCACCGTAGCAGCCTGAGGGAAAGCTGAGTAAAATCTTAAAATAGAAAATGCATGATAATACACCCCGACTATCGATAAATATAGACAAGGATCGGGAGAAAACGAAAGTATATTGAAGTCCACGTTGTAGTCCTGTTGTTTATCTCTCAAGCTCCATTAGTGTCAATTTTGGATTACGTTTGTATGCCGTGTTGGGAAATGAAAACCTGTGTGTACAATTAAATGAATTTTATGTCTACTGACAGGCATTATTCATAAACAGAACCTCTGCTTAAGCCAATTAGTAGGTCTTGTTTAAGGGCAACAAAATTGTCAGAAATGGCCTTCAGAACCCAATACCGTACTTTTTTTTTGAATATTCTGTGATTCTAGAATTCATAAAAAATTGACCTTTTCATCTCATTTCCTGGGACTGTTGCAGTGACCAATCGTTTAAAGTGACTTTGAAAGACTCCATGAAGTTGATTTTTTAAATTTTCCCCTCACGCAATGGATTTAGTTGGCCTAAATGAGTAAATGGAAACAGCAAGAAGAGAATCCAAGAACAAAAAGAATAGCGGAAACACAAGAGTCATAATATAAGTCAAATTAGAATATGGTAAAATGATCTTCTCTGAAGAAAGACTCTTTTTATAATGTACCTGACATACCTAGCCTCGAAAAAACTCTTCCACCTAATGTAATGTAACTTTTTCAGAGGAAGCTTGTGGAAAGTGACCCTTATTCATCTTGTTCGCTTGGATCTGGTGCCAAAGGTGCGGTGACAGCCTAGCTGCCGCTCTATTACCTATTACCCGCAAAATACCGGTGGAGCGCCTTTGGTAACGTTTCAGATTAGGGCTCGTTTCTCATCACAATTCATCGTATACACTCCCATGTGCCCCAGCTATTTACCTTTTTCGCTGTTTTGGTAACATTATAGACACCAGAATCTCTTTTCTTTAATAACACGCGATAAGCGACAGACGAAGGACAGTATAACAGCACAGATCTGGCATTTGCTTGAAGGTTTCCAAAGGGTAAATTATTGCCTCTAGGTCCCGATAAACCCATCTGTTCTTTGTACTATTTAATTTAAGTGAATATAGATCCATCAAGTTCAGCTTGCTTTGATATCAACTTGATTCAAGAAGATCGTATTTCAAAGCCGTTTCTCAAATGATACGGCATAGCTGGAGACGAAGTCTACGTCCGAGCGTGGACATCACTAGAAGTCTCTGTACAACCCCGCCCAAGCTTCAGGAGCCTCGAATTAACCAGGTGGGGATTCAGTATCTCTCCAATGGGCTCCACAAGAAAGTGTTTCCTAAATGCTCACCTGAAGACTACGAAAACAATCAAAACACAGCCTTGCTTGAGCTCGCCAAAGCACATTTGAAGCAGACAAATCTCCTCGGTAAAAAAACCCTCATTACCGATCCCATAAATATCCCAAACTTCCCTGAGCTTGTTGGAAAGAATACTCTTGATGAGCACTTTACAAGGATTGGCTCACGGTATTCTGAACCATATCTAAGTATGGCGAAGGGCTTTTTTGCCGAAGACTTGGAATTGCCTGAGAAGCCTCAGAAGTGGAAGTTTCAATCTGGCTGGACCAGATACGCCCCAGGAGCTGCCCCTGAAAAAGTAGATATTCCTTTAGAGGATGAATTGGTTTTTGATGTGGAAGTTCTCTATAAACAATCGAAATACCCTGTGATTGCCACTGCTGTATCTCCTAAGGCGTGGTACGGCTGGGTCTCACCTATCATGACATCCTTTCGCGAAGGTTCTGACGACTGGAATCATCTCATACCTTTAGAAACACATAGCAGGCCAAAGCTTTTAGTGGGATACAATGTTAGTTACGACCGCGCTCTCGTGAAAGAGGAGTACCATGTCAAACGATCCAAAGCCTTCTTCATGGATGCCATGGCGTTCCATATTGCCACAAGTGGGTTTTGTTCTCAGCAGAGACCTTTATATCAAAAGCATAAAAAGAACAAAAAGGCTGCCGAAGCGGCGCCAATTGAGTACGATGACGATACTGGCGATAGCTTGCTGTTTGACTCCAATCTCGATGCGGATGATTCTGCTCAGGAAGTGGCACAAGGTCTTTTAGATGACCCCTGGCTCAATAAAGGCTCTCCCAACTCCTTGGCAAACGCCGCTGAATTTCATTGTGGTATCACGATGAACAAAACCGCTCGAGAATATTTCTCCTGTACAGACTTGAACGAGATTATCGATAACTTTCAGTACCTTATGTCTTACTGTGCTGATGACGTCTACGCTACATATAAGGTAACTCAAAAAGTCTTTCCTGAATTTTGCCGAAGAAACCCACATCCTGTATCGTTTGCCGCTCTTCGCCTGATGGGATCCCTCTTCCTTCCGACTACCAAAAAATGGGAGAATTATATCGAGAACTCGGAAAGGGTCTACGAAGAAAATAGAGAGCAAGTTTCTAAGATTTTAACGGAGAGAGTGAATGATCTCATCCGTTTCATTGAGGAGAGCGACGATAGCTTAAAACCCGATTTTGAGAACGACCCTTGGCTTAAACAAATGAACTGGGACATAAAAGTGGCCCGTCTCAAGAAAAATGGCACTCCTTATGCTAGGCAAGCTTTTATGATGGGTTATCCTGAATGGTACCGTGATTTGTTCAAGACGATGAAAAATGAAAATGGAGAATCAGGAAAGGAGCTTAACTTAACTGTGCGCACGAGAATAACTCCATTGTTATTGCGCCTCAAATGGGAAGGATACCCCCTTATATGGACAGATTCGGCAGGCTGGTGTTTTAAAGTTCCAAACAAGGATAATCTTGTGGAAGATATGCTCGCCAAAAATTACACGAAGGCTAATTTGAGTGAGAAGGATGAGGAGATCATGCTTCCCGAGCTCCGCGATGATGGTAATTCGTTTGAGCTATTCAAAGTTCCCCATCCTAATGGCCCAAGAAACCGATGTACCTTGATCATGAGCAAGAGCTATCTACGTTACTTTGAAAGCGGTGTGCTCACATCTGAGTACGAATATGCCGCTGAGATTTTGAGCTTAAATGCAACTGCCTCATATTGGATGGGAAACCGGAGCAGAATCAAGGATCAGTTTGTCGTATACTCGGACAAAAGTGCCAAGGCAAACAAGTTCTTCGATACCAAGAAAGAAATTAAGGAAAATGAACAAATTGGAATGATTTTACCCAAGCTCTGTACCATGGGCACTGTCACTCGACGCGCAACCGAAAATACTTGGCTCACTGCTTCCAATAGTAAAGCCAATAGAATCGGCTCGGAACTCAAAGCCATGATAGAAGCACCAAAAGGCTACGTGTTCGTTGGTGCGGATGTTGATTCGGAAGAACTTTGGATCGCGTCTTTGATTGGCGACTCTTTGTTCAAAATACATGGGGGCACAGCTCTCGGCTGGATGACTCTCGAGGGAGACAAAAACGAGAAGACAGACTTACATTCCAAAACTGCTGACATTTTGGGTATTCTGAGAAATGAAGCAAAAGTTTTCAACTATGGCCGTATCTATGGTGCAGGGGTTAAATTTGCCACGCAGTTGTTGAAGCAGTGTAATTCTCTGATAGATGACGAAACCGCGATCCAAATGGCACAAGAGTTGTACCAGAGGACAAAAGGAGAAACCGTTCATTCAAGGGTTTTCGATAGGCGCGTGTATCATGGTGGCACGGAGTCGGTAATGTTTAATGCCCTTGAGTCAATTGCCTATCTCGAGAATCCAAAGACCCCAATTCTAGGGGCGTCAATCACTGATGCTTTAACTCAGAAGAATCTAAACAAGAACAATTACCTCACTTCTAGAATTAATTGGACTATTCAAAGCAGTGGGGTTGATTATCTTCACCTATTGATTGTTTCCATGGAATATTTGATCGAGAAGTTTAAAATTGATGCACGTTTGATGATAACTGTCCACGATGAGTTGAGATACATGGTAAGGGAGGATCAAAAACTCGTGTGTGTTTTGCTTTTACAAATCAGCAATTTATGGACTAGAGCAATGTTTTGTGAGCAACTGGGTATCAACGAGCTTCCTCAATCGTGTGCATTTTTTTCGGAAGTCGATATTGATTTTGTGTTGAGGAAAGAAGTTGGATTGGACTGCGTCACACCCTCTCACCCTGAGCTGATTCCTCCAGGAGAGTCATTTTCGATCCAAAAGTTGATGAAGACCTACGATGTTGGAAAAATTCTTGGTGAAAGCTTGGGGAATTTGGAGAAATTCAGAAGTCCCAAGTTTGAAGCCAGAACCCCTGTAATTCTGACCCTTGATGGTGGACAGGATGAGTTCACTAGGATTGCAAAACTCCGCTTGCAAAACTCCGTAGGTAAGGAGGGGTGGACAGCTAGCATGACAGCATACATGAGAGGCCGAAGACTAGCGATGATGAATCTCAGTGAGCCAGCTGGAGCTTCACTGAAGAACCCGAGAGGAAAAGGCAAAAAGGAACTAATCGTGAACAATCCTTTCGGACGTCTTAGTGGGATTCCTCAAGAACCCGGAGCCGGTGAAAGCAAGGTAACGCGTGCCGCCACTGCAGCAAACAATACAAAGCCTTATAGGGCAGGACAGAGCCCGTCAAAGCAAGTCAAGAGATTAAGGAAAGGACTTGTTGAAGATTTTCATTTCACAAAAGAGGCCGATGAAAGCTCGAAAGAAAATCCTGTAGAGTTCCTCGATGCTTGGACCCCAGCTCCCAAAAATGATCGAAGCATTCGTCGCAAGCGTCACGAGAAAGTTTCAGAGATGTCCTCTATGGCAAAACCTGATACAAATGAAATTAAGATGGTTTCTAAGGACCACTTTGCAAGCTCGGGGCATCTGCTTCAATCTCGCAGAGGATTCGATCAAAGAAGGTTTTCGCATCTTTCAAGTACCTTTGAACCGCTGCAATCTAAGAGGGACTCCTCCATTTCTGTGACTGATGGTTTTGATCGCATAGTCGTTTTTAATGCTAGCACATACGGATCTCGGAATACTACTCTTGGATCACGATCTCGGGTAGCCCTGCTGTTGAAACAGGTGACCACTGAACTGGATTGGGGCTCAAGGGAGCAACAACACGTTCATACTTCACTCAGCGATGACAATTTTGAGCTGCGAAAAGAAAAGGACCCTGTTATTGAACAGCCTTTTGTGCGTGGGCGACGACGAAAATAGAGGGCTTTAAAATAAAATCCTTATAATTATCCCACCTCAAAATTCCTCAAACATGATGCCAAAAACTCCATGGATCAACCTATAATAACTCTGAATTCCAAGCCGCTAAGTGGCTTTTTATTTGATGCGCAATTGAAAGCTCTTTTACCAAACGCCGAAAGATGCTGAGCGATCATCTCTAACGTCAAACGAGATTAGCATAAATTTCCCGCGAACAGTCCTCTTTATGGGACAAACCGAACTGCATTTCTGAATGATGCCAAATCGAAAAGCTTTGAAAGTCTTTAATACGAAAAATGCCATTAAGAAGATTTCAGAAACCTCTTCATCAAAGTTCGCATTAGCACAAACACTATTAAAGATTCCAGGGACAATTTTGAGCCAAGAAGGAAACCAATAACTAATCATAACATGATTTTGAGCCATCTGCGCAATCGTTGCATAGACACTTCACTGATAATAATCATTATGTAGTATTCTTAAACCTACCAAATATCTATAAATATTCTTAAGGAAGACGCATCATACACAATTAAACCGAACCTCGGAATTTTTCAACTCAGGGTGCGCACTTGGAGACACTCAAAGTCTCGAGCGCCTTGGGGATCATCTTCTGATAATTACGCACCTCGAGATCAACTACAAAATTGATTAGATTTTAGTTTCGCCAATCATCATTTTGTTATTACTTCAGGATCCTGCTCAACATTTCATTGGCACCAAAAAAATCGTCTAAGCTTTCAAAGACCTTCTCAAAGATAGACGCAAAAAGGAAAATTTAGCCATGGCCAGTCTACACCATATTGTCACTATAAATATCCCGTTTGAAAACTCCCAACAAGCCCAGATCGCACGCGATACCATTGCTGTCGACCCTGTGTTGAAAAAGGATGAGATATCGGTTGAGTTCTCCACGAGTGAGGCTACTTTGATGGCTAAATTTGCTGGTGTTAGCGACCGTGTGATCAGAGTCGCTGTGAGCAATTCTATAGACAACATAAAGACTATAATTGAGACCATGGATGAGTTTGACGGCGAGAAAAGTACAATCTTTCAAAGATAATTGCACAGGTTTTTCCCGGCTACCAGTAATAGCGCAGATGAGGATTGATTGGGTCCTGAATCGAAACGGAGCAGTATATTATCATCCAACTTAATCACAGTCAGATTCAATGAACAAAAAGATTTTCATGGATCTTAGTCAAAACGAGCTTCTCGTTTGAGACATATACAAAATCTGAGCGTCTCATCCCTCTCTTTGAATGAATTTTAGATTCTCTGTAGAGGAGTACTCCCGATTGATGAATCCTTTTCTGTTGGATTTTAAGCGGTAGTTGTTTGGGATGCGGTATCTGATTAATTGAAACATGTGTGTTCAAATATTCAGCCATTTTTGCACCAAATATCAGGAAAATAACGGTCGAATTTCACGGCACATCCAGTTCATGGGGCTGTATTGTAGTATATTTTTAAAAAAGAATAATCGGCGGTAAGCAGATTGGAGGTTGTTCATGCCTCCACCACGAATGTTTGCACTTCTATAGACAAAGAGAGGACATGATTACACCTAAGTTACATTTATATCTATTTGGCATACCCAAACTTTTGCAGATAAGTTGTTTTATCTCTGTTTACTAATAAATTAAGCTTGTCATAATTTCTAACATCTCCCCTCATTTCAGCTCGGCTTCAATCACTGAAGCGTCTTCTTATGTCGCTTCGCACAGATGCCACTGCACTTACTCACTGGCTCACAGCGTACTTTCAATCCCACGACTCCTTTGCCAAACCTAAGAAAGGAAGAGCTCATCCAGGTTTTCGACGCTGAAGAGAGAAAAACCGCAAATAAAAATGCTTCGACATTGCAGATCTTTGATATTTAAACGGTCACTTTTTCAGAAACTAGCCAAGGGGCCGTTGAAGGAGGAACAAGACACACGGCACCACGAGTACTCGATCTCCCCAGAAACATTCGCGTTCAAAGTTTCTCATGACTTACTGAAACTTCTGCTGAGGTCAAAATCTGGCTTCGGTCTCAAGTCACGCAAGCAGATCGATCCAAAAGGTGAGACAGACCCGAGAGAACTGATAGCATCGGTGCATCCGCTCAAAGAACCTTCCACGAATATATTGGATAAGATGTTCAGAAACGCGACAAACTACCCTTTCAATGAACAATCGCCACAGGAGGTGTTTGATAAGTACCCGCTTACGAATTCGTCGCGTTTATCGAGGATGAAGCACAGACCTCGCAAGACGAAGATGCTCGTATCAGACTTCATCGAGGACTCACTATATAACCCAAACTACGGCTATTTCTCAAAAGAGGTAGAGATTTTTCACAGCGAAAAGCCATTTGACTACAACAACATCGAGGATGTAGACCAGTTCATGGATGAGTGGGAAAGGGCGTACTCCGCGTACGACCGTAAATCCGAACACTCCAGTTTCTCCGACTCCGATAAGGGTGATTCTTCATCTACAGAGCTTTCTGTCTTGGAAAGGGAGCCTACATTAGCAGCAAAGCCCTCGGACTCAAGAATGGCGAAGTATGCGAAGATCGTACGGACACAAGATGTGGTGGCCACTGGCCTAACCCCAAAGTCAAAGAAGTCTCTCCAGTTATGGCACACCCCGACGGAGCTTTTCTCTCCTTACTACGGAGAAGCATTAGCCAGGCACATCATCGTCAACTACAAGCTTAATGGGTGTTACCCATATGAGGACTTGGTGATTTACGAGATGGGAGGTGGAAATGGGACTTTGATGTGTAATGTATTGAGCTATATCAAGAAAACCGAACCAGATATTTATGCTAGGACACAGTACAAGATCATTGAGATCTCATCTCAGTTGGCTCTTAAACAATTCGCTCTGGCTCTCAACCAGAAGTTGATCTCGCGAGGGTTGGACTCCAAGAAGCTAGAGATCATCAACAAATCCATCTTCAATTGGGATACTACGATTGATCAACCATGCTTTTTCATTGCCTTAGAAGTCTTTGACAACTTTGCTCACGATGTTGTGCGCTATGATTCCACCACTGGAGAACCTTATGAGGGACACGTGCTCATTGACAATGAGGGTGACTTTTATCAATTCTACACGTCGCAATTAAGTCATTACACCAATGCGTTCTTACAGCTAAGAGAAAACGGAGACTTCCCTATTTTGCCCCAGGTTGAAAGCCTACACGGTAATCTCAAGAAATTTCAATCCATAGTGCCTTTCCTCACAGATAAAGATAAAATTCACCCGCTACTTCACTCGACACGCAAACTTTCGTGGACCAACAGACTCTTCCCTTTGAAAGATAACTTGACGCCCGGAGAGTTTATTCCTACAAGACTTTTGCAATTTTTTCAGATCCTCAAGTACCGGTTCCCGAATCATTCTTTGATCAGTTCCGATTTTCACAGCTTGCCTAATACTATTCCAGGGTATTATAATGCACCTGTGGTTCAGACCGTCATTAAGGATCAGATGGTGGATGTTTCCACGCATATGTGCCACCAGGGATTTTTCGACATCATGTTTCCCACTGACTTTCAACTTGCTTGTGACCTATATAAGAAGTGTACTGGGAAGTTGGCTAAAGTCGAACTGCACCGAGACTTTCTTCACCAGTGGGGCGACATCGAGGCAACGACTACCAAAAAGGGCGAAAACCCCATGTTAGATTTCTACAAGAATGTGAGTTTCATGACTAGTTAAATAAATTTTGTTAATAGATTAGTGAAACGGCTTTCAGTTTTGTGTATTAAATCAATCCCAAAAAGCGTATACTAGAATGCAGTGAGTTTTTTTCATTGACCAGCAAGGACCTAGAGCATCCCTGTAGTGTGCGCCATACGGAATACATTTCTCATTCAATCCACACGTGGAAGAGGGATCGAACTTTGATCAAACCGCTCATTGCTGAGTCAAGGACGAATTCACTGAAAGATTTGAAGGATTGGCACATCCTGTCAAATGATACCACACTCCATTGTTCCAAGATTGAAGAAGCACTTATCACTTTCGCCAACAAGTCATCCATTTTGGTTGTCATGTAACTTGCAATTTCTGAAAATTTATGAGCTACTAGACTTATAGTCAATTCTCTCAGAGGTTTCGATACCGGGTTGAAGGTTGGGCTGGAATTGAGAAATAACGTGCTTCTTACCACTCTGCATACATGGAATGAGTTCAAAGCAAATCCTAAACCAATGCCCACAGAAAAGGTGCATATGAACCATAATGTTTCTCGATGCACCACAGAATAATTAGCAAGATTAAAATCACAGGACCCGCCAGTGATATATTCAGCGAATACGTTGGTTAGATATCCCAAACGGTTTAGACTAGAAGAGAGATGCAAAGGATCAACTGCAAGGTACTCTGGCGCGAACGCCATCTCACAGCGTATCGTCTTTTCCATATGTCTGTAATCATATTTTTCAATCGAGACAGGCATACTTTGGAACATTGAGCATCTCTTTTCCGAAGATGTAGCGCATCTTTGGCGGTTTTTGGTTGCCCCAAATATAGGCTCAGAATTAACTCTTGTCTTGCTTAGCTCTTTTTCAAGAAGAGTTTTTACTTTGTCCAAGAACACGCTATTCGTCAACGAAGGGCATTTAATGCATTGATGGGGCCTCAAATTGCGAATTATATCGAATAGATTGGAAAAATAGTTTGAAGTTAGCAAATTAACAACAGTCAACATGGGGAGTACATGTCCTTCTGTCTGTCCACTTACTAACGAGTGCATGAGTTCAGAGATCCAAACACAACCATCATTTATCGCTAGTAATATGTCGGAATTTCGAGCCAATGAAATCTCTTCCAGCAGTGGGGATTTTTCGAGTGAAACGTGGGAAATATTTAGGCGAGAAGAAGCTGAAGATAATTTTTGTTGAATGGAGTGAACGAAGAATTTGATCTCGCTGTTCAAAAACTTGCCTTTCGAACTTATGATCGTAAGTTGAAATGTGCCAATCTCGTCAGAAAGTGACATTCTCGGCATTATGAACGTCTGCAGCAGATCTGTTCGTGCCGATGTATGTCTTTGTGAGTTACTGGATGTGGTATTGGACCTTCCATCTTCTATATCCAGTTTGTCAACCGTCTGACTGTTCAAGAAAGGAGCATCATCATCGGCATCATCCTCCTCGTCCGTCTCAAAAAGCAAGACTTCTGGCGAGATATGTTTTCGAAGTGATGGAACAAGCACAAGGGACTCGGTATGTGCATCTTCATCAGTCGAATTCGAGAGAATAGAAGCACTCGCTGGACGGGAGGTATTGCACACAAATGGCGAGGAGATACGCATCAGTTTCGGCATGCCATGGATTGAAGGCAAGTTTATTGGCTGCCACGACAGAAACGACGCTGAGGAATCCCCTGCGGACTGCTGTGATGAATCTTCATTTGCGTGTGCTGAGGATTTTTGCGGACAGATATGGACCTCATCTTCAGTAGTAAAATTGTGGGGCAGTGGCAGCGGCAGTGCGCATTCAAGGAGAGGGTCTGTGAGAGTGTCGTAAACTGAGTGGTGGGAGGAGAGAAGCCTGCGAAGGGACGCTGATGAATCAGGTGAGTCGGTGGTGTCCCTGTTCATTTTTTTTAAAGTCTTGATTTGTTTCGGATTTACTCGATCACCTCAATCCTTACTTCTACTTGTTCTGCGGACTTTTCTAGGACAATGGCTGTGAGCAGATAAGCGCGATAAGGATACACAGTATGGAGCACGGTCTTAAATGACTTCTTACTAGCAAAGTCTGACTCGAGTCAAATATTGGCACTCTTACTGTATCAATTGATTATGTCGAAAAAGTTAAGTTCCGTTTTTTGTCGCTTAATTTTCTGAGTTCCTCTTTGGGTTTGTGGGACAAGAAGCGGGAGTTGGTAAATGTGGCAAGAAGCGGGGAGAGAGATAACGTGAGGGCTGACCACGCGAAGCGTGTGCGAGGGATGCAGAGATGCGAATGCTGAGATCTACAATTTATTGGGAACGGAATGTGAAGAAATATTTGGCAATGTAGAAAAGCTTCTAATAGGTAGGCAAGTTGACCTCCTTCGCCCGTCCTTTGAAATTTTTCTATTAGGTCAGATTCCTGCTCAAGAATTATGTGCAGCCTTCTTGGTGAGGTGATCGTGACGATCTTTTGCGTAATAAGACCTTCGCCTGCATGTCATCGACCTATCAATCTCGTTTAGACAAGCAGTTGCTGTGTTGCACAAGACATAAACAATATAATGGCTAATCTGGACTAATAAATTGAAGAGAAATCAGTCCAGGGGAAAACTTTAGTCCTTAAGGTCCATTTCAGGGTATTCACATTTCATCCAAGCTAATCCTTTGGCAGGTTGCAATTAACAAGAGATTTTGCATTTCTTGATGCTTAAGAGATAGACCTTTTATCAATCACCAAATTAAAGTAAAAAGTAGCCGCAGAATAATAATCTGCCAAATAGTATATCTGGATTTATGCTTAAAATTAAGAAAATTCCTGACATATTCCCAGAGATATAGGAATTAGGAGCTCTGACTAACACCTTCATAAGGTACGTCCACGATCGCTGCTTTCCTGCTTTCAAGACTATAGTTATAGCAGTGTAGGCAGGAATAAGTCCACTCGCGGCTCAGCCACACATCTACATAAGCCAACGCGGTTCGTCTAAAGAAGTGAAGACCCGGCATAATATTATTCAGTTTCGATTGGCTAGATCGATTTTTAAGCGTTATGGATTTTCATTATCTCTACGAGAGATACTTTTGAAACCACGATAAATTTCTGCAAGGCAAAATCTTCTCTTACTGTGGTGCAGCACTGGGCAGTGCGCAGTCATCCATTTTAGATTAACACTGTAAAATCTGGGGCCACATCACAATTGTTCATCTCTGATAAGCGGACGACGCATACCCGAACATTTTTCTTTACTCAATTTTTCATTTTTCTCATTATCATTCCAAAAAAAAAGTAAAAATGTCTACACAGCTGCCGCCACCATATACGCCAATCAGTAATAAAAATAAAGTGACCGCTCAGACTTTGCCTCGCGCAATAACCACTAGCCTGATTCCCGAGTCTCAGTTGAGTGCTCTCAAAGGTTACGATATCGTTTACCTTGTCGATGATAGCAGTCTGATGGCATGGAGAGAGAAAATTTCAGGGATCGTGCCTTGGCCAAGTGCGCGAGACGCATTGGTGTCATTTAGTAACTTGTGTTCTGAGTGGGACGAAGACGGCCAGGATTTATATTTCATCAACAGAGATCAGGGGTATCTGGGCTGCTCGCCAGAGCAAATTGCTCAAGCATTTGATAGTGCACCTCCTGCCGGGCTGACTAATATGGGCCGTAGACTTCAGCATATTGCACATGAATATTTCAAGGACTTCGATCCACTAAAGTCAAAACCGATAAACCTTATTGCTATTACGGACGGTGAATTCACAGACGATGTTGAAACTGTAGTACGTTGGATTGTTAAAAATTTGGAGAAACATAATGCCTTCGCGAATGCTTTTGGAATTCAATTTGTACAGATCGGGGCTGACCCCAAAGCAAAAAAGCATCTTGAATATTTGGACGACAGCCTCTCCGATCTCCCGCGTGATATCGTCGATACAGTTCCGTGGTTGGAGCATAAAGTTGATGGTAGGGGATTTGATGGAAAGTATCTCTTAAAAGCTGTATGCGGGGCCATCAATAAGAAGTTAGATAACAACAACATGGACCACCGACGTAATGGATTGACCGAGAAGCTGAAAAAGCCAGGGAAATTCCGGAGGCTCTTTGGAAGATCCTAAAGGATAGCTCTCCTGTCCATATTTTTGCTTTTAATTCTTTGAAAGACTATGACAGAATGATTATAGAAATCTTGTGCTCTCAGTTCTCATCTCATTTCTATCGTTTCAACCTTTAATGACTCTTATGATGATATGATGAATGTTTCCGTGGTGTGAATCGCCTTTCGAGATATAGATAACTAAGTAAA
Organism: Metschnikowia gelsemii; assembly: GCA_030561745.1. NCBI lineage: Eukaryota > Fungi > Ascomycota > Pichiomycetes > Serinales > Metschnikowiaceae > Metschnikowia > Metschnikowia gelsemii. The sequence goes on from JAKTYA010000126.1 coordinate 229,865, forward strand.
TGAATTTCAACAGTTTAAAAACTAAATAAAGAGGGTCAAGACACTTGATCTAAACTGACGAGGTTTAGAATGTTACGGCTCCTTCTTAGTAGGAACATGAATTATTTCCACAACCTTTTTATTATGGACTTTTGCCTTATACATTCCTTTGAAAGGCGACTTTACTTCACTGATTTTTTTTTGCATTAAAACATACTTTGTGTGCAATTTTTCTCGTTCGAGATATGTAATAAACAAACAAGATCCAGGAATTGCAAATTAGAAGGCTGATAGAAATAAACAAAGGTAGTTTTATCAAATCTCTAAAAGAATCAAACAAAGCACATACCGTAAAATTTGGTTAGCAATGCAAGCAAGAAATATCTTTTTCTATTTAAAAGCCTTTTATAGCTTCTTTTCGATACCTTCTTCAAGAAACTGACATCTTTACGAAAACCCGGCTATACTAAATATGCCACAGAGCAAACTTACGCATGAAAGAGAACTTGGTTAACATGGGGCATCAAACTATTTACAAGGCAGCTCAGATTTGGTTGCTGCCTGATCAATGCACCCGTGGAGTGCCACTCTGTGAAGTTAGCCAGTCTTTACTTAGCGGTAATCAAAGCCGTGATTGAGAACGCGGACGCGACACCTAATTGTACCGCTGTCTAAGACAACATCATGCAGATAAAGTTCCAGACCCTTCGAATACTTCTAGCTCTGAGATTCAAAGTGCTCAGTAGTAGCCCTTTGATATACAACCAGGATCAAATTTTGAGGAATGTCGTCTTGGGTTTCTGCTTTTTCAGAGATAAGTTGTCGTATCAGCTAGGCGCGCGCATAAGCACCGCCATACAAAAGTGCGCTATCAACAGGTCCAACCCCAAGCTTCGGTCTTTTTGAGTTTGCACTGGCCACGCAGAAACTAGCGATCGAAAACATTACATCTTATACAGTATGGTTGCTGATAAATACATTGGCCTTGCGCTCGCGATGTCGTCGTCGTTGGCAATCGGCACGTCGTTCATCATCACAAAAAAGGGCCTAATGGACACGTCGACCCGTATGGGTGCAGACAATGCCACAGGCCACCAATACTTGCAGAACCCTATATGGTGGGCAGGTATTCTCACGATGGCCATCGGCGAGGTTGCGAACTTTGCCGCATATACATTTGCTCCTGCGATCTTAGTCACGCCGTTGGGTGCCTTATCGGTGATCATCGGAGCTGTGCTCGCGGCGATTTTCTTAAAGGAAGAGCTTGGTACTTTAGGTAAAATGGGATGTGCCATTTGTCTAATGGGGTCTGTCATTATCGTACTTCATGCTCCTCCAGATAAGGAGATCGAGACCGTCGATGAGATCCTCAATCGTGCAACTCAGCCCGGCTTTCTTTTTTACATGTTCATTGTAACAGTGTACTCTCTTTTTACCATTTATAAAATCGTGCCCAAGTATGGTCATACGAATCCGATGATCTACATCTCGATCTGCTCTAGCGTGGGGTCTATCAGCGTGATGTCTATCAAAGCATTTGGAATTGCATTGAAGTTGACGTTTGCTGGAAACAATCAATTTACCCATGCGTCAACGTATGTTTTCATAGTGATTGTTGTACTTTGCATTGTGACTCAAATGAACTACTTTAACAAAGCCTTGGATCAGTTCGATACCTCGATTGTCAACCCATTATACTACGTGACGTTCACTACTTGTACCCTCGCTGCGTCATTTGTTCTTTTCCAAGGCTTCAATACCACCTCATCCATCAACATCATCTCGTTATTGATCGGATTTCTTATTATTTTCTCTGGTGTTTACTTGCTTAACATTTCGAGAAAAACCCCCGAGAACTATGACAAAGAGATATTTGGAGTCCACAACGGCAAAGATATGGGACCCATGGACAACGGTGTGGGAGGATTTTCCTCCGTGAGAAGATCGATGCAGCTTTCTCGCTCTGAGTACGATAATGAGGAGACAGTGGGGTTGAGGAGAATTGACTCTTTTGAAATTTCTGACGATGAGTCAGAAACTCGCCATAGATAGACATACCCGTGGCAGTACAGCCCCGTCTTGGCAGGTGGACAAACTTACAACGTATATATGAGGAAATCAATAAAGAGATAAACCCACATAGCGAAGTACAGGCGAAAAAAGGCTCGAATCAGCCCAAGTGCTAGTATTTCTTTTTTTCTAGATTATAGACAATGTGCCGCCTACAAGGCTTCTAGGATGTGCGTAGTGCCCAGTAGAGTACTATCTATAGCCGAACAAAATCATCTCATTCCACCATTAATTACGGCTAGTAAGTATATCATGTAAGCCTCCGCATATTGTTTTCGAAAACTTTACATAGTAAATAATATCTATCCGACTTTTATAAATTATTGATTAAGAAGGATACGAATAGAGAAGCTTGAGTCTTCAGATCTTCGTAGTTTCTACATTCTTATTCAAGCCGCACTCGCTCTCTACTGTACTGTCTACAGGTGGTTACTAGCCCGGCCATGAAAAGCTATTGGAATTGCAGTATCCGTATTTTCTCTCCCCACACCTTTTCATCACACAATTGTTTTGCCATGGGCGCAAATTTATCTCTCCTTGCGCCCAATGCTCATACAGTGGCAATCCGATCATATGTAGATGTGCTTCCGAACCTCAAATTCCTCGAGGTAGTGAATAACACACGATTCCTTAAAACAATTAAGGCTTATGACGCCAGCTCTGGCACACTAGTTGTGATCAAAGTATTCATCAAACCCCCTCAAACAAGTTTCAAGCTCCACGAAGCGACCGAAGCATTGGCCAAAGAGGCCTCGCTCTTAATGCCTTATGTAAACTTGTTGATGTGGAGGAAAATCATCGAAACAGACTCCGCAGGGTACTTAGTGAGGCAGATGGTCGAGACAAATCTTTACGACCGGCTCTCCCTCCGGCCATTTCTCGCGGTAATTGAAAAACGCTGGTTCGTATTTCAAATGCTCAAGACCATGGAGTTGCTACATGACCATCTTCACATTTGTCACGGTGACCTAAAGACGGAGAACTTCCTTGTCACAAGTTCAAATTGGCTTGTGCTCACTGACTTTGCCCAGCATACGAAACCCGTCTTCTTGCCGGATGATAACCCAAGCGAGTACGTTTTTTACTTTGATAGCTCTAACCGGAGAGCATGTTATGTGGCACCGGAGAGATTTTACAATAAATCCAACCAGTGCAAACTCCCGGCAGGTCACAAGGATTGGAAGCTTTCGCCTGCAGCAGACTTATTCTCTCTTGGATGTGTGATTGCTGAACTTTATATGGACGGAGAGCCCCCATTTACGCTCTCAGACTTGTACAGGTACAAGAAAGGCGATCAGGAGCCGAATGTCTCTGGTATTACAGATGTCGACATACAAAAAATGATGAAAACTTTGCTCTCATTAGATCCAAAAGGGCGTACTTCCGCCCTGGAAATATTAAAATCACACCGTGGCTCTTTCTTCCCAAAGTTTTTCTACGAGTTTTTGTATGACTTCATGACTCAGTTGAACACATCCGAAAATTTTAAAGTTGATAAAAATGAGGACAACGTAAGTCCCAGTGACTTAAGAATTGAGAAAATATACTCGTCTTTCGACCAAATAGCAGAAGCGCTCGGCTTCATATACCACGAAGACATTTCTCCATCTAGTGACCCAAGGTTTCCTTACCTCAAGCTCAACCTCAAGGGTATGCCTGAAAATTATGTAATAAGTCACCGTTTGTCCCCTAGAAGCACGTATCAGGGCAGAGATGAAAGAAACACTCAAGGCGCATTGATCATATTAGATATGGTATTCTCGTTAGTGAAGACAGTGAGGCGCCCTTCCAACAAAATAAGGGCATGTGAGCTTATCTTAGCTCTATCGGAACAAATAAGTGATGAGGCAAAATTGGATCGCTCGCTACCATACATCTGCAGTTTTCTTGATGAGTTTATTGATAAAGCTTCTCAGGATATCGGAATGATACCATCCGATCCTGCGTTCTTTCCAACGACTCCTGATTTCACAGCAAGCGTTGCTAGTACATCGCTCTTGGCAATGACGAGCCTTTTGGAAAGTTGCTCTAGTATCAATCCAATCAATGCTCATGTGTTCCCTGATTTCATTTTCCCGAAGCTTAAAAACCTTGCCTTTTTTAATTGCTCTTTGAAGGAGGAATTGAATCACGTGAAGTCCACTCTTTCTACTTGCCTTCCCACGCTAACTAAAATCTTTGAGAGATTTATGGACTTTGCTTCAGGGCATTCGAACAAGGCAGGCGATCTAGAAAGCAAGTCTGAGCAGATTATTGGGGCCGCCCCTACGCGCTGCGAAAACGACATCAAAGATATTACCGAAGCGCTTTTAACAGATCTGAATGTTAACGTCAGAATAAGATTAATCGCCAATATACTTCCAGTGTGTCAATTCTTCGGAATTGACAAAACCAATGATATCATTCTACCTCATCTAATCACTTATTTGAATGATCCGAGCTTTCAGTTACGACTAGCATTTCTCTCATCTATTGAGAGTATTGGTAATTTTATTGGGGTATTAGCGTTCGAGCAATATCTTCTACCACTTTTGTTACAAACTTTAGGCGACCATGAACCATTCATCGTGCTTAAGGTATTGGAGATATTCAATTACTTTGTGAGTGAGCGCCTTATAAATCCCAAGGCTCAGTTTAATGCTCTTTCGATCTATAGAGAGCTACTTGTGAACACTCTTCTGCTCCTTTTGCAACCAACTGAATGGATTCGACAGTCTGTCATTTCACTCATACTATCCATTTCGAACAATTTGCTGAACGCTGACAGGTTTTGCTTTCTCTACCCGATTATCAAGGCTTATTTATCCTACGATATATCGCTTATTACTTGGGATCATCTATATCCGTGCTTGACGAAACCGCTTTCGAGACAAGTTTTCGAAATGGCTTTGACTTGGCTCACAAAGTCATCTGATAAATCGTTATTTTGGAAGCAGACTGGAGTCTCCTATTACAAAAGTAGCGGCAAGCGAAAATTGGTGACTTATTCTAAGGACATGGGGAAATCCATCTATCTCGGTAAAACTTCTCCTAGTACTTCCACAACAGGTGATAGAGGCACTGTGACGGAGAATTCACTTTCCCATACGGATAGGCAATGGATCCTCAAATTGAAGTCTATCGGAATGAAGGATGCAGACTTGTGGAAGATATCAGCCTTGCGAAAATATCTCGGAGGAATAAACAGATCGGGTGCATACAGCGAGTCTGGCGACCACAGAAACTTCGAGCTTGCCACAAATGTTAATATTCCTCCGTTGAATATATTTGGCGAAGTGAGATACAAATCGGAAGCTGTAACAAACGGAAAACATGGAACAGCTTTCAAGTTGCAGTCTATGGGTTCTCGTGATAAGCATATCGCCGAGAGTTTAACGGGATCGTTGTCAATACCCGACGGCGCTAAAGCAAAAGCGTCTCTCCAAACAAATGAAGCCAATATATTTGCAGAAATGAATTCTACACAAGAGGAGTTTGATCCCAGAAATCATCACCATCACCATCACCATCAAGAATCAACTAGGAAAGATTCCAAAAACTTCATGCACAAAGTATTTTGTGTGACCGACGATAGGATTATTTCTGTCGATATGCGGCACAATTTTGGGGGCAGCAATCCACAAATTCTTGCATACTTGCAGAATATTGACTTCAGGCCTACTTATGATGACTTCGCAGAGTTTGGATTTATTACTAAGAGCAGCAAGGAAAATGAAACTCAAAACAACAATCAATTGACATTCAATGGAGCGCAAGTCGCACATATCCACACTAATCATGGAATAAAATCAATCGAGGCAGTCACAAAACTTGCTTTATGTCCTTCTTCCGAGTTCTTTGTTAGTGGCTCTGAGGCCGGTGTTTTGAAGATTTGGGACACTTCAAAATTGGAAACAGTATCCTCTAAAACAGCCGCACTTTCATTGAACTTGGGCAAGGAAATCACCGATATTGTGTTTTTGCCGCAACGTTTTGTGTTCGCCGTTGCCACAATAGATGGGCAAATCCGTCTCTTTCGGGTTCAGATAGTCAGAGGAAAAAACAGAAAGATCATTAAGTTTTCCAAACTTGCAATGATACGAATGCTAAAAATAGATTCCGGCTATGCAAGATCTATCTCATTTACCCAGAAGAATGCAGCCGAACTCTTGGTTGCTGTGACGAGCTCGTGCCAGATCGTGGCGTATGATGTCATTAAGACAACTAAGGTGTTCGAGCTTCTAAATCCACCGCAGCATGGCGTTCCGAACACATTTTTAATTTCAAAAACAAGTTCATGGTTGCTTTTGGGCACTTCTGAAGGGATTTTGTGTTTTTGGGATTTGAGATTCGAAATTTTGCTCAGATCATGGAGGGTTGCGTCGGATCAAATGGGTGAAGTGACAGCGGAAGTAAAAAAGTTGGCACCTTTTCCGTACAGTTTCACAAAGCTGACCACAGACGACCTTGAGTACTTTGCCATGATCGGAGGCGTCAACGAGCAAGATGTCACAGTTTGGGAAGTGCCTTCTTTTGAATGCCGAGAGATTTTCAGCGCCAATCAGGAAACCCCGAAATTCAAGAAATACATTCTTCAGGATTTGGACTCTCCCAAGGGAAATGCAATCGAGAATATTTTTTCAAAGTTTACTTTAGGTTTTGATCAATCGCCCAGCAAGTGTAACACATCCTTGATATTCTTGGATGCGGCAGGCGATCATTCTAAATCGAAAGGTTATCTTGCGACTTCAACAGTAGACAATCGTATAATTGTCTGGAACTTAAGTGATGTCAGCCAATCCACACTGTTGCTTGATGCGAGAAAAGCCACTTTCACCAGGAGTGAGGTTACTCTGAAGTTGAGTATTTCATACGAGAAATTGGGCCCGACACAAACAGGCGATACTGGTTTACGAGGCATCGCCAATCACGATGCCATCACTGACATTGTCGTAGCGATGAAACCGTACCCCATGATAGTCGCAGGAGAGCGGAATGGCTCCATTCGTGTATACAAGTGAAACTGTGATGAGCGCGGGGTTCCAATTGTCAGATGTGACGAAGCAAGCCGATGATTATCTACACTCTTCTACCAAAAACACAAGATGCCGTTTGATGATAGATTGGGCATGAGAATAGCTTTCGAGGAAGCCCAGAAAAGCTTAGAAGAAGGAGGTATCCCGATTGGGGGAGCTCTCATTCATGAAGATGGAAGAATTCTAGGTACAGGTCATAATATGCGTATCCAGAAGAACTCTGCTACTTTGCATGGCGAAATTTCCACTTTGGAAAATGCCGGCCGGTTGCCAGGCTCATTGTACAAGAACTGTACGATGTACACTACTTTGTCACCATGCAATATGTGCTCGGGAGCCTGTATCATGTACGGAGTAAAGAGAGTCGTCGTTGGAGAAAATGATAATTTTGTCGGTGCTGAAGATTTGCTCAAGTCCAAAGGCATAGAAGTTGTGAATATGGAAGACCCAGACTGCAAGAAAATGATGTCAGACTTCATCAGGGATAGACCAGAGGACTGGTTCGAAGATATCGGAAAGTGAAGATATATATATCGTCGCTCTCGAAACTAATAATAATTACAAAGAATACGGCTGCATGTGGCGGGTGATAATACTGAATAGCATATATAGATTGGGGATGCGAATATAGCATAGTTTTAGTGAGTGTCAACATCTTGTAAGTAGAAAGAATAGTGCTCAAGACATTGTGTGAAATCGAAAGAGGGCGCTGAGATCTCAAATTCAGCTCACTCATACATGAAACGGTTATGTATATATAGTTTCGTGAAAAAGTAGCAGAATTAATTCCTGAACAGTCCTTGATTAAATTGAGCCTTAGTGAATGAGAGTAACTTCGAAGTGGCAGCTTTGGGCTCGCTTGCTAATCCGGCCGCCAGTTTCGTGGCCTTAAACCCAAAGACAAGGCAATTCATAAATCCACAAATTTGATATTTTTGTCAATTTTTTTCATTAAGTTATACAAACTTATTTATTCTTACAGGCATGTTTATCACTTGCGCTTTTTTTTTAGCGGACCTTGACTCAGGTATCACCTGCCCTGAGTTGTCTTTTCCATAGCACCCTTATCTTGGCAGTCAGGCACGCGAAGCTTTCCGCTGCAGTCCAAAGAGTATAACTAGAGAATTACACTGGCAACTGGCATCTGAATTTCCTACATTATTCATTTCCATTTTTCATGCAATAAATTCATTGAACACTAATTTCAACAATCCAACTAACCTAATACTGACAGAGCTGGGTTACGGAAATGGACAAGATCTCCGAAAGTGCATTCACTGAGCTTCCAGCAACAGAAGATGTGAGTGAAAACTCATCGTTGCTTACAGTGGTCCTCGATCTAAGCCCGAAAGCATGGCATGCAATCAGAAACCAGGTGTCTATTCAGGACACAGTAAAGTCGCTTTTGGTGTTTCTTAACGCGCACCTTGCACTCAACAATAGCAACCAGGTAGCAGTGATTTCGTCGCTGCCTTTTGGGTCTCGATTTTTACATCCAAACCCACATCAACGCTACGAGGACATAGATGAACATAGTTTTGAAGATGCGGATGCTTCGAAAAGAGAAGAGACACTCATTAACCAGGGTATGTATCGGCAATTTCGTATGGTTGATACAGCAGTTCTCCTGGAACTTAATGAAGAATTGCGCAGATTAGCATCGCTGGGTAATCAAGAAAAAACAAAACTGGATGCTTCTACGCTCTCAGGGGCATTACTGATGGCATTAACATACACGAATAGGATGCTCCATTTTGACCAGTCTATTCTGACAACTACGGCTTCGGCAATAAACTCTACTACCTCTGCAGTAAGCGCGTCCGGTTCTGTTGAGTCATCCGTGCACGCGGGTAATGTGCTGCCGGCCTCAATTGATTCACGTATTCTTATTGTCTCTGCAAGCGATACATATGACTCAAACTATATCGCCATAATGAACTCGATATTCGCTGCGCAGAAGATGAAAGTACCAATTGATGTAGCTAAGCTCGGCAGTTTGGATTCACCGTACCTTCAACAGGCAGCCGATGCTACACTGGGGGTATATTTGCATATCACAGAGCCTAAGGGTCTCATACAGACGCTTTCCACTGCGTATTTCATTGAGCCATGTCTTCGAACAGTGGTAATTTTACCTACAAACTCCAACGTAGATTATAAGGCGAGCTGTTTTGTTCTGGGCAAGCCCGTGGATATAGGCTACGTGTGCTCTGTCTGCTTATGTATCATGAGCATTGTTCCTGATCTGGGCAACTGTCCTACGTGCAAGTCAAAGTTCAATGAGAACCTTCTTTCAAAGCTTCGCAAAGGCCCGGTGATTGCCAGGAAAAAAAGGAAAGTGGATAATGAAGACAAGAATGATGCTACTAAGACTGGGAATAAGGGAGCGTAAGGTATGCTCCAGGACCTATAGAGTGAAAGGCGTTCCCGGTTTTTTTAAATTAAAGTCGCACATGAACATAGTTGCTGTCACTCCATTGAATGACAGTGCGTCTTTTGTGTTGGTGCGTTTCACTGTGAATTGTATCTATAAACAATTTGTATCCTCAAGATTGCTGTAATTGAATCATCAATAGTAATAATTTGAATGAAGTATAATTAGGTGTCGTTTGTTAAGAACGGGCCATGCTAGTAACCCACCCTGACTTAATCGCCGCTTCCAGTCAATTTTTCATCTTTTTTGAAACGGAAATGACATAGAGATATTGAAATTAAGTCTTCTTACACCTATGCATATCAACCACTAGAACTAAGCCATTGGGCCGGCCATTACTGCAGCCTCTGGTACTTCAAAAAAATAGGCATGTCGGTCACATGACTGACCGCGCGACTTAACTCATTAATACATAGCTTCACGTGCCGGTCTAATCTCGCTTCTTCTCATGCCCCAGATTTCGATGTGCAAAAGAGCCATAGAAAAATATCGCAATGAGCCAAAAAGAGCTAGAAACGAACGGGCTAAGTACACTCAGGGTCCACTAGATGAAGTTTTTGGACAACATAGGGCTTTTCCACTTGACTCGAGAGCGCCGGACGAGGATTTGCAGGTGTATCAATATCTAGCCACTGTGAGGAATGAGGCCGAAAATGACCGGGTGTGTCATTTTGTAGAACGTGGATTCAAGAAACGCAATATCCTAGGAACTTCACTACCGCTTAGTCGAACAGAGCCGGGGCTTTCTCCTCTTTCAAAAGAATCCATGGCGGAAGTTATGCAACGACTTAGCGAGGAGAAACAAAAGTATTCAAACCTGCACCAAGAAAATTCAAATGCGTTTTCGATAGAGAGTCTCGATTTTACTTTTGCAGAACCCACAAACCCAATTGAAGATTCGGTTTTAGACATCCAGGGCCTAGAACCAACAGATGATTCTGAAAATGTGTCCCACTCCTCAATCCAGCTGGAAATCAAGGAATTGAATTCTGATTCAAGGAAACCCAATGCGGCATCTACTGAACCCTCAAGCAAGGACAATGAAGATCTATTTGCCCCTGCAAAATTATATGACGTTCCAGAATCGGCTTCGAAATGGAGATTGCTAGTGTTCACGAGTCCTCCACCACCACAGAAGTACTTTCATGAGGTCTTGGAGCACCCAACAGTCATCAAGCTCATAGTATATTATACAAAATGGCTTCTGGCTGCGATGCCAGAATCATTGGCAGATTGGATTTTTGCCACTTTTGTGCGGTTAGACTCTGGGTTGGATCACCAGGAGTTAGCAATTATACGAGCATTGGGTTTAAAAGCTCAGAAATTACGAGAAAAATTATTCGAAGGTGCTGTAGAGGGTACACAGATTTCTCAAGTGGCACAGCCGTGTGTCGATATGGTCTTGGCGATTGTATCTCAGTATTTTGGACAGAAGGATTTGGTTCAAGGAAGTCAAAATGATAAATTGTGACAATCAGAGGGACTGAATTTGTACTTGAGCGTTGAAATCGTCAACATCTTATCTTTTTTTAAGATTTATCCTGGCATAAGAATTGAAAATTAAGTTCAGGTCTCGGAAAGTTTAGTCCAAATTGACTCACGCTGAATTTGGTTTTCGTTATATGAAAAATCCTAGACTGCTTTCATCCTTTGCTTTTACCTACAGGTTGAGAAGCTACAGCATACCCCGCAATGATAGACTGAAATAATCATACAAGATAACGAGATCTGTTTATGATAACGCGGATTTCTAATTCTAATCTAGAACAATGTATTTTCAGAGCGATGACATATCGATTGATCTTGCATCGGTTCATTATTTTCTCGCGTCTTACAACAACAAAGCACCGGCAACAGCAATGGCACCAGCAGCGAGCTTGGCTTGAGCAGCAGCACCTTCGTAAGAACTGACGGTTGCATTTTGCTTAGAGGTGCAAACGTGGTCTGAACAAGAAGTGATGGTAACCAATGTGGAGTGAAGGTCTGTTACAGTACTGTTTTGCGAAACAGGGGCCTTGGTCACAGCTGAGCTGGTCCATGCTTTGGAGGGAGAATTGGCAACTTCTGAATGTGATGATTCAACAGCGGCCGATGAAGCTGTAGAAGCAGTGGAGGTAGTCTCAGTGGCGGAACCAGTGAGTAAAGAAATGGCAACACCACCCAGGCACTGAAAGTTAGCAAGTGTACCATCTGGACAGCTGTAGAAGTTAAACTTGCTGAAGGTAGAACCGCTTCTGAGCTTACCGTCCTCTATTCCAAAATCTTTCGAACGAGTCGAGCTGGAAACCTCAATACCTTGGGGTGTGAGAACAACATCCTGACCATTGGCAGTGAGATAACCAGATGGTGTTTGCAAGACGAAGGTTGCAGCATTGTCATTCAAGACCAACTTGGAACCACTGATGCCAACTGAAGATTTAATGTTGGAGCCTTGTGCGGAGAGAGTAAAAGTTTCGTCAGCGACCACGTAGGCAGCGAGAGACAATAAAGTGGTGATAGCGAGCATTTTTAGTTCGTAGGAGTATTCGAAAATTCGTTCTTGAACGTGAGAAAGTGCTTGCTTTATATTTGTCTTTTTTGACTTTCAAATTTCACATGGACTGCAGTCAGTTGCATTAAAGCCAAGAAAAGGCGATCACTAATTTTGCATCTACTGCAGACACTAAAATCTAGAAATAAGGAAGCATACATGCACGATTACGTCCAATTGCGCCAACCATTTGCGCTATTAGGCAGGAAGCAAAAGACATGTTTCAATTTGCTCTCGAACCAGATTGGAGAATAAGAAGTACTATTCCTCTAGCAAGAGTTCTATGGTGAAAAATAAGCCTTTGTTCTAATCTTAAGAGTTTTGTGGCTCATGTCAATTAATAATCGTAAACTCGTGACATATGACTCGATATATCGAGGACATACAAAAACAGCATTCTCATAATCATTATGTGACGGCCCCACGCATTATTGTCTCACCAATGACTGCTGGCTGGCGCAGCAAGTAAATAGATTAACCGGGCATTCTATGTAAAAGATGATTGGAAAATCGGGGCAACGCGCGCCCTTTTCTCTCAATACAGTAACTTAACTTTCAAAAGCGGAACTGTTTGTTTACGTTCCTGCCTTCGAATCGTGCGCGGCGTTGAACGTCTACGTCCTCAGTGCCAGAAATTAGCCGTGAAATAGGATGACAATTTCGAATAACTTGAAATGAGCGACTTTAAAATGTAGCGAAGTTTTTACTGATCGAAGCTATTCAAAACTTTCAAAATGCCTCTTTTTGCCGAGGTTACCGCGGCTTAAAAGCGGGACTGCTGGGGTCTTTTACCCCACAAGCCTTAAAGCCTATTGGTTTGCTTATCCTGGATTTGGTCCGCTTCGAACGCTTTTTTCCGCGGTTTCGTGAAGGAGGGGTTGAGGCTTAAAAAGCAGGTATGGAAAGACAGCCTTGTGAAAAGGAATTAACAAAGGAATCTATTGCTTGGGTCGACTCAGAAAGTCTTTTATTTTAAGGCCGAGTAATCTCTTGGATACACTATTGACTCATTTCTTGCTTGCTGTTTGTGAAAAATGTTGCTCCCTCTGGAGGCGGAGCGAATTACGAGATCAACCTCACGGGATCTTGATATGTTGGCGCCCGTGGACACGCAATGCAAGCATTTATGTGCACAACCCGATCGCTTCGAAACATTTAGCAGAACTATTGTTTTGCAAATTACCGACTCAGACCAGCCGAGGCCTGAAGAAAAGTTCGCGATTGAAAAAAAAAATCTTTTATTCATTGCTTCTTTAAATCTATCTTGAGCCGAATAGGCTAAGCTTAGTCTCTGCCCATAACTCGACCAAAACAGAAAAGGTTCGCAAATTATAGGCTCGGGGATTTGGGGATTTGATGCTCTTCACATGGAAAGAGAGAGCAATAAATTAGTAGGCCAGCAGTTGTAAGATTATCTCTTCCTTTTTCAAGAACTACCTTGAAGACGGCCAGAACGTTCATTAATTTGAAACTTATCATTCTTTTTTCATTGATCACCTCATGAATCAAAAACAAATGAGCTTTTGAGTGCTTTTTTGCGGAATAGTTTTTTGTTCGACAGGGTCTTTTCAGTGATCAAGCCTTCACTGATAGCTTGCTTGGTGAATTAGATTACCTTTGTTTCAATTTTCTTGATAAAAACTCTTTGTTTTCTTGTTATCCCCATGAGCTTCTGTTTCAGTATCTCAATTTTTATCTAGGAGGGCCTTGCCTTTGGGCAGCTGACCAGGACAGGAAGAGACTGGCAATGGGTAACAGACAAGCAACATGCTTGGATTCATAAGGCTAATTCAATTATTATAAACAGAACATTGTTGCAAACTCAAATATTACTACTAGATATAAAGGAGCGGTTTATATTTTAAAGGTTTTGGTTACTGGTTTTTTAATATGAAAAGCAATTCCTTAGGTTTTGTTCCTGTCTCACAAAAATCCAACCTCTGTATTATGATAATTCAGTCAGTGGCATACTGAAAAATTGCTCGAGATTTTTTTATGTCAAAAAATGTCTGGGTGCTTGATATCTCTGTTCTCTTTTTGATTTCTCAAGTTCTTTCGGTGAGTGGGGCTCGTACAGGCGTCCTTTTTGAGCGAGCGCCTAACAAAAATATACAATTTTTGGCTGATAAAAAAACTGCTCTTTCAGATATCAAAAAAACTGATTATTTTGGCCCTTTGAGGCTCATTGTCTCTTTATATTCTTTCCTGGTCGTCTCTGCGAACAACGCATCGGATAAAATTTACAAACCCCCAAAACAGCTTAATGACCTGGCAAGCATTGTTTCTTTGGCTCTACAAGTTTGTATTACGGAGTTTGTGCATCTATAAGCAACCTCTACCGCCTTTAATCTCCACGTACAAGAGAGAGCGGGAAATTGCTACATGGAAATACTTTACAGCTCGAAGGGAATTGGCCTTGACTGAGCTTTTGTCAATTTCCTCCCCTACCCCGAATGATTTGAAAAGAATTTTTGCTGAGTCTTCAAATGCTACAGGGCTATCTTTTATTCCCAATTCCTTCGCAGAATTGGGAACTTTCACGACAACAACCCAGATGGTAAGCACCAGCAAGCTTGAGACCGGCTGTCAAGAGGTTCTGAAAGATTCCGCGAGTGAGAATGTTTTTCCAGTCCATGATTTTGCAACCATTTCTGATTCTCTGTTTGATGTATCAACACAGACTTGGACAGCGATGAATATGAGAGAGCGAAATAGAAAAGCCAAAACTTTATCTTCGAAAGTTTTTTTCAAACCACGACGCAGATGCTGGTCGCAGAGATGGCTTTATTTTGGAAGGCACAAAAGATCGGGGCTCATACCTAAAAGTGAAGCAGCTCATTGTGCAAAAACACTGTCGAAGAAGACCAAAGTTGAAAGATTTACTGTTACCACTTCGGAAGAAATCTTGGACGATTCTGACCAAGTTCAACTCGATTCCTATTCAGAATCAGATGAGGAAGAGAACGAGAGGGAAGTAACTGATGCAGTATCCTCGATTATCCTTGACAAGTATCTTAGATTGATTACTGGCGAAAACGTGGATGGCGCAAATTCTCTTTTTTTTTGGAAGCTAGTAATGGAAGTTCTCGAGGGGATTCAAGGCGTATCCCCTGAAAAATGTGACAACGGGGCTTTTCTTCGGGACTACTTTGATAAATCAAGCCAGGGTTCATCTTCCGACTCATTGTTCTCGCCTTTGGATGACTCGGATGTGGATGAAGATGATGTGTTCTTGATTAACCAGTTGAAAAATTGCGAGTACCAGCCCCCTTCCCCATTATCAGCGAAACAACTACTTCCAAGATCATTACTTATCTGCATGGACCAATAAACACCTCACTTAACTCACTAGAGGGCGAATCGTATACGGCAGCTAATTTACCATGAGAATTGTATGTATTGGTATGAGGTTTAAAGAGTCTAGAAGCAGATTCGAGTCAAGCCAGTAGAAACCAGCGTGAAGTTGTGAAGCTTTATCGAGAATATCAGAACGGGGCCAGAATTATTGGTCACTATAGTTAGTCTCGTAACACTAGCTTTCCTCAAGCTAGACTCCTTTTTTTGTGTCTCTCAGGATAAGCTAGATAAGGGCAAAGTGCTATGTAGAAAACAGCGAATCCAAATTAAGAGATTAAAATCGATGAAAAAGCACACAGCTCGAATAGTTTCTTCAGCCTTCATTGTAATCAATCTGCACGCAATAGTCATTGTTTGTTGTCATTGAGGCTTCCTCGAGACCATGGCTACTTTTTCCCACATAGATGATGTATATGACAGTGAAATAAACGAAATAGTGAGAAATAGCAAATTTGACCCGAACTTATTTCCAATCTCTGAAGTCTTTGCTATACTAAATTCTGAAAACATTACCTTAACTCGGCTCGAGCTAAATTACATAGTGTATTTAATCTCGCGTCACTAAATAACCCTACCTGGAAAATCAAAGCGAGTAAACCGAACTTCTACGGAGAGATAAACAAACTTCGACATTTTCATTGCAAAGAAAATTGGTCAGACACCATTTATAAAAACAACGACGGAATAAAACGTCTTCGGAAAAACAGAATACTCATGTCAGTTAGCCAAGAAAATTTCAACCATTTCTATCTAAATATTGAGAAAGCGAATTCTACTTGAAATAACATAATGAGCTTTCACGGGATTGCCAGGCATTCAAAGACCGATCAGACACCACAATGGCTGGGATAGTGCGCTCTTTCATGAATCTCGAGATTATATAGGTATATCTGTATGCAGTAACATCGTTCAAGTTCCCTGCTGGACCAACGAGAAAACATGACAACGGTGTGCATTGCCCCACAGGACCCAGTTAATACCCATAGATTCACAAAATGTCGAGCCCAAAAAGAGCAGATTATGTGGTAGCGTATGTAAAGATATACAATTAAGAGGAAATGTCATTAGAAACATATCCTTATCTTTGAAAAAAATTTCAACTTCTTCTCTGTTCGCTTGCTAACTAGGTCAGATACAAGCACCAGCCAGCCAAACCCAGATCAGAGGCCTCCTCGATGATCTCGCAAACACTTCCCATGGCTGCTATGTTTATGCGCAACAAGCTTTTATCTTGGTCTTCGGTGTTCTTAGCCCTTCAAAGCTACTTGACCGAGCCCATGAACAAACCAGCAGGTACTGATAGTGGGGCTCAGCCACCATTGTTGAGATTAGCTTTCGCTGTACTTTCTTTGGCCACTTGTTACTTGGAATACTTCTTTCCATCGACGAGCCCTACGCTCAAGAGAGCTGCGCAGGCGGCAACACTGTCCGTTTCATCTGTGATTGCCGAGGCTACTTCTTCTGCATGAAGGGGCTAATTCCAAATTATGTATAAATGGTCCAATGAATCGAAAACTGACTAAATCTTGAATTTTGTTGCTTATTTCACTTCGCTTTTTGTCTTCGTATCTCATGTCTTAGTCCTAGACTACTCTATATATAATACGCATATTCATCATGAGTTCAGCATCCCTACGCGCTCAAATCAGTGATTTTCCCACTTAAGAACTACACTTTCTCTACCCTTGTAGCTTACTGTGACAAAATGGCCTTTTCTATCCCATACAAGGTCGCAGATACCAACATCAGGGGAACCACTGGCCTCATCACTATCGGCACTTTCGGCAGCAAAAATGCCCAAACATCGCAAGTGTTCCTTAGTACCCTTGTACTTTGCGGATCGTACATCCCAAATACTCACATTATTCGAATTGTCCCCGATTGCCAAAAACTGGCTATTCGGTGAGACTGCAGCAGCAAACACTAATGCGGTTTTCGTTGTGGTATTAACATCTTCATTCTCCTTTGAAAACTGGAAATTGTCAGGATTCTTGAATACATTCGCACTCACGATTGCGTCCCCGGTAAACCCATCCCAAATGTTCACAGACCCTTCCATAGAAACAGAGAGAAGTTCGTTTCCTTCGACGTCTCCAGGGCGGCTCAACCAGTTGAGTGCTATTATGGGCAGCGTATGGTATTGTACATTTGTAAGCTGCTCTGAAGAAGAGTTCAACTCTAACGCATCCTGTGACAGCAGGCTATTCCATACTTTAATGGCGTAATCGACGTCAGACGCAGACGCCAATAACTTGGACACCGGGCTGAAACATAGATTTGTGATGGCGTTCGAGTGGCCTAGGAGCTGGCCGACAGGGACAACGCTTTCTCCGTACGGAAGCGCAACGTTGACGGAGAATATTTTTATCACGTTCTTGCGCGATGTCATAGCGAACTTGAGATCGCCAAGCCAGCATGCATGAATTTCCTCTGGGACACAATCCTCGGTATTAGGTATTTCCAGAAGAAGAGCCAACGTCGACCCTTCCCATATATTCACAGAATTATTGACGTTCACACTAAGCACAAGCAGGCCTGGACTGTTCCACATTAGCGATTGTATTGTTGCTGGAACTGAGTCAGAAACAGAGACGGCATTGACAATATTTTTGAGTCTTCCGTCAGGGGCCCATGCTCGAATCTCACCCCCTAGACCCGCAGTAAGAACCATAGTGCCCTGTGGAGACCACGAGACTACGGTAATAATGCTTGGTTTAGAGACCCCGTCGACAACAAGAGGCGGATGATTAAGCGTGACGGTTTCAGCTATACCGGTAGGACCCAATGCATTTATAACAGCAGTTGAGTTTTCGTTTCCAAATGCAAATACGTCTGTAGAAGGATGCCAGTCCAGCAGCAAACTTGGGGAAAAAGTGATAAAAGAGTGTAGGATGTCCGTTTGAAAAGACAGGTCTAGTTCCATAGCAATGCCATTAGAATTACCGGTAGCATCTGCCAGTGACGCTAGCTCTTCCCCTATATCTGTCATATTGACGTCAGCTTTGTCGTCCCCGTCTTTGTTGTTCTTGGCGCTTGCCTTTTCGTTCTCGATCAACTCAGATTCTTGAGCTGCCTCGAAGTCCGCCTTGTCTTTTAAAATTGCATTTATCACATTAAGATGTGACTCCTTGCCCTCAGCAGAGTCTTCTAGAAATGTATAGAGTATACCTTTTTGCACTAAGTTCACCAAACAGCCAGGCTCTATCGCCGGTATAAGCTTGTTCTTGTTGTGGTCGTACTCTAGACAGGCAGAATCCTTCAGAAACGCGTAAGCAGCTAGATCAAACCCGCTCTCTTGCAAGTATCTCCATATGAGATAATTAAGCTCTACGCTAGTGAGAGACATAGTAGCGCTTGTTGGAAACTTACCTTGTATGATATTTCTTTTGGTTAGGGCTGGCTGGCTGTTTATGGAAGCCGAAGCACGAAACTCTCTGCGTAATATATAGACCCGTACACCATGGATTTATATGAAATCGTTTATCAAAAAGAATACTACTTTTGGTGCTCAATGCTTTCATCATTATCCCACTTTTTATTCTTCCGCTTTTCTGTCGCATGGATACATCTATACACTTTGATATTAAGTCGAGTTGGCTTAAAACAGCGCACCACAGCGTCACCTAAGAAGTGAAGTGGACCATGAACACCCGTACACCCACGTAAACTCCATTGCGAGATCTGGTCGTGGCCTCAACTCCACATACGGCGGGTTTGTCTAGTGAACATTAACAAGAAGTAATCAGTCGAATCTGCACACTACATTTCAGTTCATAGATCAGTGATCAGTCATCAGTGTTGCTTTTGTTGACGGCTTTTTAAAATATACCCCAGTTACTCTCAGAACGGTTTTCGAAGACTTGGTCATTGATATCCACATTCATTTTTCTTAATACCCAGCAGAAAGCGTATGAGGGTCTCAAGCTCTTCCTTATACACTGAAAATCACCTAATTATACGATACATGACATTTGCTATCTCAGATGGATTCCAAGGTAAGTAATCGAAAAAGCAAGGCGCCATGGCAATTAGCGCCGGCGCGTAAGGGCAAAAACCAGTCAAACCCATATACGGATGCAAGCACAGCTAGCTACCCTGCAACAGACGAAGGTCAAGATCATGGTGAAGATTCGGGTACTAGTAATGGCTTTTTGAATGTGCCAAAGTCGGCTGCCTCAAAATCTAGAAAGAATAATCGTCGACTTTCTATCCATGCTTCTGCTATTGCCGCACATGGCCAAGGTTTTGACGCACCTGGTCTTCCTCCTTTGCCGTCAAATTTACTGATATATCGAACTGCCACGAATAACTCAGATTTATTGCTGGTCCGGAGCTTTGCTCATACTGCGCGTGAGAAAAGAGAGGATAATGTTGTGGATATGATCAAAACTGAGTTGCGTAGCAAAGATGCAACTGCTATTGATGACTTTTATAAATCTTTATTGCAACTGAAAGCGCGAGTGGAGAACGATGTGAAAGATAAAATCGACGAAAATCAGAAGAATATTTTGCAGTTGACTGACAATTTACAAATAACACAACAGCAACTTCTACTGCTTCGGATACTGACAAAAGAGCTATACGGCATTCTCAGCGAGTTCACTGAATCTGCCGAGAGACGACTAGAATTAGAGGTGGCTGAGTCTGGCCAAGAACCTTACCAGACAAGGAGTAACTCCTTATGTCCTTCCTCTAAGAGAAGAGACCGTTCGTCGGTGATGGTACTACAGAAAATGTGGGTTGCAGAGTTGCAGCTGTTATACAAACATGTTGACGGTGCACAGAAATATGTCCAAGCTATGCCTGACCGTCACATATTGGGCGAAAGTGGGCGTTGGCACGAAATCAATGTTGGTACGTGGAAGCCCTCGGAGCCTATTCATCTTTTTTTGCTCAATGATTCCATCTTGGTGGCTACTAGAAAGAAAACTCAAGATGGTGGCGCTAAACGCCTTCAGGCTGCCCACTTTTGGCCTCTAAGCACAGTTGAGATCAATCAAATCACCCCTCCAAGTAAACATGGTGGAGAAAATGCACAAAGTTATGTCATCAATCTACGCTCGAACACTTTGAGCTACGTTTACCAAACAGACCGCTATGATCATTTCACGCGAGTTATGAGTTCTTACCAGCGTGGTAAGTCCGAACTATTAAGAAAGCAGCGGGGTTTGGAAGAGGAAGACGAGAGACCAAAGACCAATCATGACTTAGGTCATCGTAGAAATGCAAGTTCGGGTAGCATTATGGAGGAAGGTGCAGATAAAAGACAACTAAGAGACTCTTTAAGAAGTTCCGGATACATGGAAAACAAGTCGGCGTCTCCAGTAGGTGACTCTAATAGCGCTCGGAGATCTGGGTCGCATCGAAATAGTGCCGACATTTTACTCAAGGACATATCCGCACGTGTGCACCAAAGAAACCGCTCACATGATTTTATGAAACAGGAGAGGATGAACAAGGACGCTAAAAGCCCCGCCCAGCTATTTGCAGAACTTAAGACTAACGAAGACAAACTTGACGAGGTTGATATTCATTTAGCTCATAATGAGTATATGAATGCTGTTGGTCTCATCAAGCATATAGAGGCGAGACTCACCAGCGTCTTTGAGAGAATACAGAATGTGAAGAAAGATAACAACCAAGCTGAGGAGTTGCGACTTCTTGTGGATGTGGTCAAGTTAAAACTCAATAATCGGAAAGGCAAAGTTCAGGAAGGCTTACTGTTCGATCTTAATCACACAATTTCATCTTTAACCATTGAACAAATTGCTAATATTATCGAGTTTTATTTGAGTTTCGGAAAACTTGAGGAAGGCTTTAAGGCTATTCTCAACGCTTTGTCATCGCAGTTGCTAAGAATTGTCGGAAGACTCACGTCAAATGCTCATGGATCCACAAGGGTTGATATCGTCAACTACCTCTCGAACTTAATAATTGTTCATGTGCTGATTATAAAACGCGCCGTCAACATACATAGATCTTGTATTGTTCCAATTTTAAAGCGCGAGGGTTCGAAGACTGTGGACTCAAGTGGATTTGTCACATGGTCAATTTCCGAGATAGAGCAACTCGTTGATTTGATCAAAAAGCACGCTTCTGGTTCTTTTTTGGTCGAAGAGAGAGATGTGTGGAAAATTAAGGATTCGAAGTATTACGAAGAGCTTCTTCGTGTCATGAAATCTCAACTTGCGCTTTTGAAGAAAGAGGGATTGAATGTAGATTACTTGTTTGATGACATTATTCACTGTCCGCCAATATCAAGCTGATTCTTTAGTGACACATCTCTTGTTTTTAATAAATAAAGTAACGTCCACTTCTGGCCTTTTGTATTATAGCTTGGCATAAAATGATGTGATTTCGTATTTTTCCCGCAAGTGCGCCCCGTTTCTCTTGAGGAACCACACAGCCAGCACAGCAACCGACACCACGCCGGCATAAATACAGAATAGCACACCAGTGCCCAAGGCGCTGATCAAAGGTTCAGTGATGAACGTCGCAACAGCAGCCAAAACTTGACGCACTAGATTGTTCAATGCCACTCCTGTAGCTCCTTTGCCAGGAAGGAGATCGATTAAGTATGTTACAGTTGTGCCAATAAGAATCATTGAACCAAATCCAAACATAGCACTGCCTATCAATGGAGTAGCCCAGTGTTGCTTCTTATCGAGGCACCATCCAAAAATCATACAGGCAGGAGGAAAGATACAGGCGGCCAACACAATATTCCACGAAATTCTAGATTCTGGCCGAAGCTCGCCGTTGTGAAGACGAGCGCACCTCTTGATAAGCCAATCGTTCCACTTACCACCATAAATAGAGGCCAAAATATAAGTGACTGAATTGGGTATATACATGAGGCCCACAATAATTGGAGAAAAGTTATATGGAGGGCGACTGTATTCATTGGAGATTGCAATGTTGAAAAAGTAAATCCCCATGAATCCTATACTAGAATAGGTAATGACGAGCAAGACAGGTGGATATGTTAAGAATATGACCGCATGCAATGGTCTGACCACATAATCGTAAACGTGTGAGGCCCACAATTTCTTCTCCGCAGGATCAGCGGATTCAATTGCCGCCAATTCTTGGTCTCTTATCCTTCGACTGTATGAAGATTGATTGGTGTTGAGTCGCAGTATCGTTGGCATAATGAGGTCCACCGGAGTTTCCTCATCAAGCATTTGTCGTCTGAGAGAGGTGTTCTGTGATATATTCGAAGCAATGCGCTCAATGTTGTGCGTAGACAAATTTTCGTCCGCGTCAAAAGTCTCATGAAGCATCATCTTCATTGTTTCTATGTTGTCTCGCGGTAGAGTTTCGGGTAGGAGAAATATGATCAGAAGGACGTTCAATCCACAAACAATGACCATGGCCCACATAGTTGCACGCCATCCCCAGGCCTGTGCTACTGCTCCACCAAGAATGGGGGAGATAAAAGGGCCGAGGAGTGGTCCTAAGTAGAATAGACCCAAGGCTGTTCCGCGCTCTTCTTGGATATATAAGTCGGATATCGTACCTGCTCCGCATGCTTGAACAGCAGATCCACCAACACCCGCCAACAATCGAAGAACTATTAACGAAGAGATTGAAGGGGCCACGGCGCAACCAATAGAAAAAGCAAAAAACCACGAGAAAGAAACCACATAAACAGATCTCCGGCCGTGTCTCTCTGAAAAGTTTGACCACCACAAAGGAAAAATTCCCAATGATAGCAAGTAAATTCCAACTGAGACATTAACCATGGTAACATTCGTATCTAGGTCTCGAGATAAGTCTTCAACTGCAGGAAGCAAGATCGATGTCCCCATTGGACCGGCAATTGCAGCAAAAGCAACGATAAATACGATCATAAGCTTTTGGTGGGGCCGATAATTTCTCGCGTCGTAGAATTCTGGTACAACTGTGATCGAAGAGAGTAGTCCTCTTCGTTTACTCTTGGAAACTCGATTGAAGGAGCGAATTGAACTGGTCGAGGGCCTAGATTTGAGTGATTCCAGACCCTTTGAGGGCTCGGCAGGCACGTCGCTTGTTCGAGAATTTTCTTCATCAATTTTCTTTTCTTTTTCATGGGGTTTTTTTTCATGAATTGTCTGTGGATTCTGATGGCATGGTCTGTCTGAGTGCAGAGTCGAATCTGCAAACGAGCTTGCCAATGACTCGATATCAGACATGATGTAGCAGTTTTTATTGGCACACGAGCAACACAGAAGTCTATACTCTTGGAAATGTTGGAGAGTTTCACGGGATTTCCAACTAAATGTGATGAGCTCAATTAGTGACAGGAAAAAGAAGTTGAGGAGTTTATTTCTCGTAAATTCGCAGCATATTTAGCGTTTTAGTCATTCATTTCAAATTTACTGATAAGAAGATGCAGTTTCTGCAGGCAACCAGAACTGACAGTAGATTATTGAACGGGTTTTACACAATCCATCGTTGAATATAATAAGGAAGCGATCTGTGGAAAAAATATTTCAATTTAAAAAGCACGGAGCGTTCAACACAATGATTCAAACTAATCATAATGGACGCGTCCATATCCGGCAGTTTGAGTCATGGTGAAGACGCACATGCGTATTTGCCCGAGTAAGCATGCGAGCGGCGCGTGCTAATCGGTTCACAATTGCGTGCGAAGCTGCCGAGGATAGGCAGGAATTGCCAGTGCGTCCTTGCGTATGTGACCCCATCGCCTCAAAGACCAAAAACTTACCATGAGAATCAAGGTTTCTTGTCTCGAAGAAAACCCTCATATGTCTAATCTCTAACGTTATTAATAGCGGCATGTGCCGAGAAGTGAAGACCCCGTTTAATTCATAGGGTGTAACCAGAATAATTTTCAGGCATGCATTGCGGGGTTTGAAAGAAAAAGCTTGATTCGATGCGTGATATGGAGTTTGACTACGCGAATCTTTCAATTTGTGCTTATTTCTTTAAGCAAAATTTAACTTAAAAGGACTTTGAAAAATTCATGTTCTTGTCTATGAGTGTGTGAAGAGTCAATTGGTGAATCCCCTGCCCCACTTTCTTCCTCTAAAATGCCGTACTCCCAGCCAGGTCGTTCAAAAATAAGCCCATGAGAATTCATGCCATCCTGTACTCTTCAACTCAAAGTTTATTTATTTCCCAGGTTGTATTCCAGTCTCTTGGAGTCTCTTAGTTGATACTCATCTTAATAACAGGAAGGGTATCAACATTATTTTACGACTCACCGTCCTTCCTTGTAAACTGCCGCAGATAGTATTGAAGCAGGACGTAGCTGCGGCGTGCGTACTCGGCAAACTCTTTTTCCGCCAAATGCCGATACACACTCTTCAATTCAACTACCTCTCGGCGCGCTGTCAATTGAAATCCTACAATCGTAAATATTGATACGTATAACGCAGAACACTTTAAAGCTTGAATATACAAGCCCTTCATTCTTGAGCTTGTGTCAAATAGAGATACCTTTTCGCTCGCTGAATTGTGTGGGATTCCAAATTCAGCCCATTAGCTCTCCGCACATAAAAGTAAGAGCTTTAATTCAACACAAATAATCAACGCTGGTTGCATTCTTTATATTGGAAACATCCAGTCATTGAAATAGAAATGGCGCTTCTATCTAAAGACTCGCTACCCTTTGTCGTCGTGCGGACAGCTTTTTGCGCGGTTCTTTTCATCCTAGGTGTCATAGCACTTCGTATAGACCAACTCATTACAATAGCAGCGCTTTCACGTGTTCCACGATGGTACTATCCGTGCATTGATATGACCAAGCTATACTTCTTATACTTGATTACTTTTATCACCTCATTAGCAAGTCCCTGCAAGATCAAGATCTCGTTCCGGTCTTCAGAGTTGCCCGAGCAAAATAACTTTAGGGTTGATGCAGATGGCAACTTGATCTCTAGCTTGTCACACAATGCAGTATACATTTCTAACCATCAGATTTATACCGACTGGATTTTTTTTTGGTTCTTATCATATACAAGCAACTTGGCTAATTCCATTTATATTGTCATTAAGGAGAGTTTATCGAAAGTCCCGATTTTGGGCCCTGGAATGCTTAGATTCCGCTTTTTGTTCTTACTGAGGAAGTGGGAAAATGACAAGATCAATTTAACCAACAGACTCTTGGCGATTGATGCCGATGCTCGAGGCGTTGGTCCTGCGGCAGGTGTTACGCTTGTATCTTCGTCGCAAAAAGGCAAACCGGCTATTGTAAAATGGCCATCTGGAAAATCCAAGAATCCGGAAAATAGAAGTAATTATCAGCTCGTAATTTTTCCAGAAGGTACCGTGATTTCACCTCGCACACGGCGGAGATCGAAAGATTACGCATCAAAGAATGGAAGATCTAGCTTCGATCATTTGTTGCTTCCTAGAGCTAGGGGGCTTTTCCTCATGTTGCGTCTGTTAAGAAACACAATCGATGTCGTCTATGACGTCTCCTATGGGTATACAGGATTAAAAGCTGATGAATATGGTGAAGAGGTCTTCACACTAAAAGCCCTCTATTTGAGAGGAAGGGGCCCTCCTGCAGTCAATTACTACATCCGTGGCTTTTCAATCAAAGATATCCCATTAGGCAATGACGAATGTGCGGATATCGATGATGTTGATCCCGAAACTTTGAAAAAATTTGAAGATTGGCTTTACGATGTCTGGTCTGAAAAAGACAAGCTCATGAAACGGTTTTTTGAAACAGGTTCATTCGTCGCTGAAGATGACCAAACTATGCAAACAGTGGTTGCCGATTTTAAGTTGAGAAATAAGTTTGAGATTCTCTGCCCTTTCACTGTCCCTTGCACACTCTTATTACTTGGCTACAGTTTGGTTAAGGTGATAGTCCGTCACGTGCCCGCCATTTTCCAGGAAATTAAATGAAAATATGAGACAACCACATTCGGAGGAAATGGATGTTATGGAAAAATTCTCTTTAGCCAACCTACCGCCAACCTTTTACTATTAAGTTATAGCATTTCATTTTTCGAGAAAAATCTTTTCCCTACATTCCACAAAAGATTTAATTTTTGTGCGAAAAAATAGCAGTATATTGAAGCTTCCAAATGTGAATTATATTAAATTACAGATCGGCTCACCAGAGGGAACACTAAATATTTTGTACCATTTTGACTCGTTGTACTCTTATTTTTCTGGGCTTCAAACTGAGACTAGATGTCTGAATATTTGAATCCATAGGTCTGGAAGGCTCGAATTCTGTTAATATACGAAAAATCAGGCATACTTCTCTTAGTTGATTTGTCCAAAAAACACATGTTTTGCTAATGAATTTTGGATGAGATACATTCAATGCGTTGCTGTGAACAACTTTGCAGCCAAAATGATGCAAGTAAAGATCTTTCGGAGAATGTTTCGAATCTCAACTAACCTGCCGATAATTGTCTCGCTCACGAAGACACATGAGATCGTATGGTCGGCCAAAAGTATTCAATTTGAGTCAAATTTAGATTGGATTCAATTAACTTTAGACTCATTGAAAAGATTCTCTTGCTTCCACGACTTTTTGTGAACATTTATCAATTTTACCGGTTCATGTTGCAATTTCAATTAATTTGCGAGAGCAGAAAAATAACTAAAACAAATAAAAAGCTTTGAGGAGGGCTTTAAAAAAAAAAAAAAAAGTTGTGGTACACTCAGAGTTCACACTGATAATTGTACCTTTTCTGTCTTCTTTAGTGGGTGATTGCTCAAATTTTTTACGATCGTGATTGTGACGCCCTTCAAGAAAATGTTTCAAGCAAATGTCTGACACGTATATTTCCTGCAAAACATCAAGTCTAAACCAAGTAGCATGTTTGTCTCAGAGTATGACGCGAGAAAATCCGCTCTGAGTTCTGGGTCCTTCAGCAGAATTCTTGCGCACAACTGCGACAGGCCACAAACGTTGCAAAAAGAACACAAAACACCATTTCGCTAGCACGTTTCAGCCCACTAGAAACTAGAACGTATTTTAAAACAGTAGAGCATTCACTCTGAAACATTCATAAATACGGGCTGCAACGCTTTGGAATTTGCAAGAATTATAAGAGATGTGCTTTCCCTGCCTCTTCTGCTATCCCCATTCAAGTCCAGTCATGTTTGGGGTAGCCGCAATATACAAGTATTTTTCACTCGTTTCGCTCATTATATCTTTTTTTCTTTTGGGATTTCTACTCATAGGTGGAGCCTCGACTCAATCTGCTTATCTGTCAATCTATCTAATAAGAATGAAGTATAATAGCACCAGTATCGAGTCGAGCGCTCTCAGCAATTCCACGACCACTGTTTCAGGGCTTACAATCCGGGCCAATTACTTGACATTGTGCGCCAGTGCAGCGGGAGACATGGTGTGCACCACCAGTAAAAATACCACTGGCTTGGCAAGCACTGTCAGCAGCAACAAGGACAGTATCAGCAACGTGAGCTTAGTTGCAATTTCTACAGCATTAACTCGGGTATGCAAGCCATATATACTAGTCACAGCACTTGTTCTTGTGTTCCTAATGCTTGTCATACTTCTCTGGCAAATGTTGCCCTTCGCTCCGGGCAAGGTAATCGCGCGCAAAGTTTGTGCAGCAATCGCGTTGCTCACGAGCCTCGTGTGGGGTCTAGGCGCAATGCTTCAGCACCAAGCGATCGCAGGCGCCCAGGCATTTGTTCAGGCAGCTACTGAGAATTACATCCATGTGGAACGTGGTTCCAAAGCTGAAGCACTTTCTTGGACAGCTTTCCTGTTTTTGGTGGTTACATTTTTCACTTTGCTGTTTAGAGTGTTTAGGGACCACCGCCAGATGATGGCGCTAGACGAAAAGTGTTGAGACAAGGAAATGAAAAACAGAAAAGGGATAAACTATAATGTCTTTTATCGAGATACTTGAATAGAATGAATTTATAGAAAACCGTTTGAAAGAAGATCTAATGAAAATAGACCCCGTTTAATGCATTTTCATAGTAAGAACAATATGCAGACAAAAAAGGTACATGCGCACAATTCTTTCATGTATAATCTTGTGCGCCACATATAAAATCACTAATTATTGTGGTAAGCCACAAAGAAATAAACTATCAAGCCAAAAGTCAAGCTTCGAGTAATATTGACCATATATTTCAAGGCGAATTTTCTTGACTTATTGGAATTTTCGAGGAAAGCTATCGTAGAGGAGACATCGTGTCCGTTTTTTTTCCAACAATTTGATTATCATGGTCCTATTTTTAATACGCGCTTGCATTTATTTGGGTTCGAGATTTATGAGATGACGTGTATACTATTCTTTCTCGTCTCTTGCCCTAATCATCTTCATCAAGTATCAACCCTCGAAGAGAAATTAAAGAGAGAAGGAACGTGGTGACCTGGAAATGTGCATATTGACAGACTACTGTAATGTCGCTGTTAAGGCCTCTTTTGAGATCCGCCTGAGTCTGAAATTCTAAATGAAGCGCGTGCACTCGAAAAAAGCGCGTGGTACACAACAGAATCACGTGAAATACACGTGCCGCTACAACCAACCGGCTCAGCTTCATTTCCACCTTTTGAGCCGCGACTAACAAAATTTATCAGTGTTTACTCTCCAACCATCAGCAAAGCAGAAGCTTCATCGTACAATGAGCCACATGGAGCAGATTGACGGCTTTGTTCGTCGACTCAAGACTGCGGAAAATGATTACAAAGAGTTGCAGTCAATCTTGCTGGAGCTTTTGGATATGATAGAGGCGTTTAATGGTGCTACTGAGTACGCATACTTCTTGAAGAACCTCGTCCCGATCTTCATACATAAGCTCAACCTGGTGCCGATTGCATTTATTAGTGGTAGCCCAGAGAACAAACTCAGAAACCTGATTCTTGAAATCATTCACAGGTCTATCATGACTGAGACCTTTCAACCGTACTCAGAGGATATTTTGACCTGCTTGACAGGCATCTTGCGGGCCGAAAACGAAGACAACGGAGTATTGTGCATGAAAATTATCACCACTTTGCACAAGGCATATAAAACTCTGTTGGAAGGGAAAGTTGAATCGTTTATTGAGGTTATCAATAGAGTCTACGATAACATGGATCAGACACTAGTGGACGTCTTTTCTCAAAAACAAGACCTGCAATCTCCAAAGCCTGAAATCGATGAAACAAAGGATGCGTCATTCATGGAGGATAAGGAAAATCACAAGACACTTTGTCTCGCAATGAAGTCATTCAAGGTTTTGGCAGAATGTCCAATAACGATGGTCTCATTATATTCCTCGTACAAAACCTTAGTACAAAGTTCGCTTCCAAACTTTTTGCCGAAAATCATGCATATTTTGATGTTGCAGGTAGATCAGCAAAAACGATTTCGTGAAAAACAGCTTCAAACTTCGACTTCAGTTACAGCGATTCTGCCCGATATCACCAACCGGCAAGCATTCTCGGACTTTATTTTGGGCCAAGTGAAGGCGACGTCTTTCCTCGCATATGTCTTTATAAGGGGTTATGCAAACCAGAATTTGTCTGTGACTCATGCCAAAATGGTCCCAGAGGTCATTTTGAGGCTTCTTCAAGAATGCCCGGCAGAATTGTCCGTTGCTAGGAAAGAATTGCTTCATGCGACTCGTCACATATTGTCCACACCCTTCAGAACCCAATTCATCCCAAAAATCGAGTTTTTATTTGATGAAAAGATTCTTATTGGGCATGGGTTG
The DNA here is from genome assembly GCA_030561745.1 of Metschnikowia gelsemii. Taxonomy (NCBI): domain Eukaryota; kingdom Fungi; phylum Ascomycota; class Pichiomycetes; order Serinales; family Metschnikowiaceae; genus Metschnikowia; species Metschnikowia gelsemii. The sequence goes on from JAKTYA010000126.1 coordinate 259,905, forward strand.
ACCTCCTTCGAAACTTTGAGGCCGTTGGCTTACTCCACAGTGGCCGATTTTATTCATAACGTTCGCAATGAACTCACCCCTAAACAAATCTGGTCTACTGTTCAAATATACTGCACACTTTTGAAAGACGATACTTTGGCATTAACGGTTCAGATAATGAGCGCAAAACTTCTACTCAATTTAGTGGAAAGAATCATGAAGTTACCCAATAAGCTTGAGGGAAGACATTTGTTTATGATGATTATTGACTCCTACGCCAAAAGATTCCATAGTCTCAACAGGAAGTTTCACTATATTTTGAAGAAGCACAAGCAATTCGAGGACAAAATGAAGGTTAAAGAGGCCGATGTAAAACTCGCGATTAAACGGTACAGCTCTAAGATCGGCGATCCCATAAGTTTAGATACTGCCCGCTTTAGTGAAAATGAAAGTGAAAGAGAACAGACCGATGGTATCGAAACTCAGGGAGATAATCAACAAGAGATGACTGATGACAAAATGGATATTGATTCAGAAAGTCAGCCATCTGATGGCGTAGTTGACTCCGTAAATGTTGAAGATATCTTCACCATCGAAGACCTTTCGCCAATTTCTGTATCTTCCCACTCATCTAACTCGGATCTCCTCAAAGACGCGAGATATTTGTTCCGCACGTTGATGACATTCCTCAAGTCAGTTGTCTTTGGCCTCAAGAATTGCAACCCACCTATTCCACCCCAACCTGTGCAAGATTCCAATGTACCTGGCCAGTTGGTAAATTACGATAAGTGGAATGATTCTGCTAAATTGACCTCTTTGGAAGAAATTAAGATTTTGAAGAGTTTCTTTAGAGGTGGAATAAGTTGCTTGAAATTCTTCTCGGTTTCCAAACCCAAACAGGCATCACATGCGAAAGTTTTTGATTTTTCCACTGGTGGACCAAATCTTCCAATCACTTCTTCCAAAGAAGAGAAAGACTTAATGGAGATTTTTGCGACGATCTTCATTCATATTGATCCTGCGTCATTCAATGAGATTGTTAGTGACGAGCTTCCGTTCATGTTTGATTCAATGCTTGATAATGCTGCCCTCTTGCATCTCCCCCAATTCTTTTTGGCAAGTGAAATGACGTCAGCCAACTTTTCTGGAATCTTGATGTCATTTCTTCGAGGCAAATTGGATCAGCTTGATAAAGCCGATCTTGTCAAATCAAACATCCTAATAAGACTTTTCAAGCTTTGCTTTATGTCCGTAAACCTTTTTCCTACGGCAAATGAAAGTGTTATTCTTCCACACTTGAACCACTTGATTTTAGAGTCTTTGAGGCTTTCGACAAAAGCTGAAGAGCCAATACTCTATTCATATTTGGTTCGGACATTGTTCAGAAGCATAAGTGGCGGCCGTTTTGAGAATTTGTACAAGGAAATTATGCCGATCCTCCCTGTTCTCTTAGAAAGTCTCAACAAACTAATTGCTAATTCTATGAGGCCTTATGAGCGTGACATATATGTTGAATTGTGTTTGACAGTGCCAGTTCGCCTATCCGTCTTGGTGCCCCACTTGAACTATTTGACAACGCCCTTAGTCTATGCTCTCAATGGTTCGCAGGAGCTTGTGAGTCAAGGCTTGAGAACTTTTGAATTGTGTGTCGATAACTTGACTGCCGAATATTTTGACCCGATGATTGCACCAGTGATTAAAGAAATAATGGCCGCATTATGGAAACACTTGGAACCGGTGCCCTATCATCATCAACACTCTCATACTGCGATCCGTATTCTTGGGAAGCTTGGCGGAAGAAACCACAAGCACTTGAAACCTTGCAATTCATTGAAGCCTCAATCAAAATTGACCCAGGATATCTCATCTCTCTTCACGATTCATGGATTTGAAGGCAAAGTCCCTCTTTCTATAACGCCCGGAATCGAGTCTGCAATTGAATTGATTGAGGACCCAAGACTGAAGGCTCATTACAGAATAAGTGCTTATAAATACTTATCGAGCATATTGAAACTTTTCATAGACACAAATCCAATTCCTCAGGATTACGGTGCATTTGTTCAAGATCAAGTTGAGTTGCTCAAATCTGAGGAATTGAGAGAATTCCCAGACTTAGAACCTTCGGACGTCAAGGATGGTGCCAAACTCAGCCGCCAGCAGGAGTTGTTTGCGAAATTATTGGAGATTCTTTTTTTCTCTTCTTCAATTCCTGAAATTGCTGACGATGCGAGCATGTTAATTGACAATATTACCAACCATTTTACGTTGATTCATATAGGAACATCGTCGATTCAAAAGATTAAAAAGGACCGGCCGTTTTCAGTGAATGACCAGGAGGGACATGCATACATAAGCGAGACCGTGTTTTTCAACGCTATCAATTATGCTTTGAGCTTTTGGGATAAACGGGTCAGAGCAAAAGGAGTTGAGACGATCAAAAACCTTTACAAAACTACAGTTATTTTGTTTGGATCCGATGCTGATGCTCTATATTCTCCCACATTCCGCACCATGCTTTATAAGTTCACACATTGTTGCTACAGCGAGTATTACCATTCGAAACTTGGTGGGGTGCTTGGTCTCAAAACCATGTTCGAGGACTTAAAAATTCCCGCCAAGTGGTTTTTTAAGCGTCAATTCGAACTTGTGAGGTCCATTTTTTTCATTTTGAGAGACACACCGGAAACTGCCCCCCTTGAAGTACGTGGCTTGGCGCAGAAATTGGTTTTGGACATCTTGAAAGAGTGTAACACGGGTGTGTCGAAGACAACGATGCTCGAAAAACCATTTCAAACCTTGGTCGGAGCCCTAGTTTACGATTTGGCGAGTGCAGTTCCCATCGTGAGAGAGGTTTCTCAGAAATCGTTGAAAGTCTTGTCTGAAACGACGAATGTTTCTGTTGCTACCATCATGGGACCTTCAAAGCATCTTCTTTTAACTCCAATTTTTGGAAAACCATTAAGGGCCTTGCCTTTCCCGATGCAAATTGGCAACATTGACGCGATTACATACTGCTTGGGATTGGATGACACCTTCCTTACTTTCAATGACGAGTTGAACAGGCTTTTACTTGAAGCATTGGCTTTGGTAGATGCAGAAGATGAGTCCTTGGCAAATGTTCATCGCCTTTATGAGCATAGAACATCGAAGCAATTGATTGAACTAAGGGTTGTCTGTATACGATTGCTTTCGTTAGCACTTACAAAACCCGGCTTCTCGCTCGGACCACTTTCGGAAGCAAGAATAAGAATTCTTGGAGTTTTTTTCAAAGCTCTTTGCAACAAGTCCACTGAGATAATCAATGCTGCTCATCTCGGCTTAAAGTCCAGTTTGGATGAAAGTGCTAAACTCCCAAAGGAATTATTGCAAAATGGTCTTCGTCCTATGCTCATGAACTTGTCGGATCACAAAAAGCTTACCGTATCTGGACTCGAGGCTCTTGCAAGACTTTTAGAGTTGTTGATCTCCTACTTCAGGGTCGAGATTGGACGCAAATTGCTCGATCATCTCATGGCATGGGCTCAAATCAATACACTTCGTCTGATCGCTGGGCAAGACTTGGAGAACAATCATACAGTGCAAATTGTGATGGCCATTCTCAATATCTTTCATTTATTACCAGCTAAAGCTTACACATTTATGGAGGAAATTATCAATACTTTGCAGTATTTGGAAGGCCACTTGGATCGTCATGAAAACTCTCCTTTCAGGTTGCCTGTGCTTAAGTTCCTCAATCGTTTTGCGGAGAACTGCTTGGATTATTATATTGCAAATTTCAAAAACCGGAAGTTGGGTAACATGTTGGCATATTTCGCCAGTGCCGAGGATGGCCCTCGTATTCGTGAATTCTCCAAAACTAAAATGGCCGATATTATGGAAGATGTGAAGAACGAGCCAGTGGATGAAATAAAGATCACAAAGTTCGCGAACACGGTGGACTTGGTTGATGCTATTGCTGGACATGATGTTGAATGGTTTAGTGACCAAGCTCCTTTATTAGAGTCGTTGTCAGAGCTTGTTAGAACTGTTGTTCAAATCAAATCTCGCTTGCCCTTGATCTCTAGTGCGCATTTGCAGGCGGAGCAAGCCATTGCTAAACTACAAATTGTTTGCGTAAGTTATGCCAGAAAGACGCCTGGAAACAAAGACTTGCTTTTCAAGGTTGTTAACGGAATTTGTGAACTTGACTTGAAAGTGAGCGTGGAAATCGAGAACTACTTTTTCGAGAATGTTGTTTTGTCGGCCGATTTGGAACTAAAATTGGATTATTTGAATAAGTGCGTTGAATTTATTGCCGAGGACACGCAATTGAAGGCCAAGTCATTTTTCTTGAAAAAAGTTTTTGATTGTATTTACTTGCGTGAAGTTGAGCAATCTGGGAACGCTAATGCCTTTTTCGGAGGTCGTTCTGAGTGGTTGGAGAAGTTTTCCGATAATATCTGGAAGTCAACTAATGATATTATCACGGATAGGACGTCTGGAAAGATTGATTCTTATCGTTTTGCTCTCCTTGAGAGTACAGCAATGCTTCTCAAATGGTCTGCGGAACAACTTAAAACCCACAGAAAGGACATCATCAAATTTAGTTGGAATTACATTAAGTTGGAGGACAACATAACGAAGCAGGTTGCATACGTGACTACTTCTTACTTCATCGCCGCGTATGAAACGCCTCCACAGGTTGCTACGCAGGTTTTTGTGGCTCTTCTTAGAACTCATCAAAACGACTCTCGACATTTGGTGAAACAGGCGCTTGACATTCTTGCTCCTGTCATGTCGTTGAGGCTCGTAAACGGAGAATCTCCAAACAGCTGGCTAAAATGGCCTAGAAGGGTTCTTTCAGAGGATGGGTTCAATGTAACACAAGTGTTGAATGTTTACCAATTTATCAACCAACACGCCGACCAATTTTACGTTGCAAGAGAGCACTTTATATCCAACATAATTACTGCCATGGGCAAGTTAACAATATTGGCTAATACTGCTATAGAAAACCAGGTTCTTGCGATTGATTTAGCTGAGCTCATTCTTAGTTGGGAAAACAGAGCCAAGGCAAACCAGAACAAGAATGAGCGAGGTGGGCTTACGAGCTTTGAGCCTAGAAGTAAGGAGGCTGGGTACACCGACGACTTCACTACATCTGATGGTTACGAGATTCCCTTCGGCCAAAAAGAAGCCTGCGTTACGTTTTTGGTCAGGTATGTTTGTATAAGCCCCCAGCGTGCATCCGAAAGTGAATTAGGCCAGAAAGCTTTAGGCATTTTGAACGATCTTTTGAGTCCTGATCATTGGCCGGACGTGTCTGTCAAAATAACTTTCTTTGAAAAGTTTTTGTTCTCGAATGATTTAAATTCCTCAAGCCATCTTGGGTATTGTTTGAATGCTTTGGAAGTCTTGGGTGTTGTTCTCGAATGGAAGAAGCCTGAATGGATTTTGACAAACCTCGAGTATCTTCACAAATTGTTGGAGAAATGTGTTAAGTCTGAGAACCATGACATCCAAGAAGTCCTTCAACGAATTTTGCGCATTGTTCTTCAAGCAATTGAAAGTCAAAAGGGAAGTGATAGTTTAGAAGATGATGATTCAGAGGCAAAGTCTTTCGTGAATTTGTTGACTAGTACAGTTTCGGAAAATCTTGGCGACACTACTTCTTTAGCTGCTGGAGTTACATTGTCCTGGACGTTGGCAAACTTTAAACCAGCAACTCTTGACCCATTGATACCAATGTTAATGAGATCATTCAACAAGTTGTGCAAAGATCATATTGCCATTACCCATCAAGGGGCGCAATCATCGAAAGATCCGACTTCCTCTGGGGATGAAGCGAAAATGACAACGAAGTTATTGGAAAAGATTTTGAACTTGTGCTCTATGAGAATACTGACTCTTGGAGACCAAAGACGCATCTTTTTGTCATTACTCGCGCAATTGATTGAACGGTCACTCGACAAAGACACGTTGGAAAAGATAATTAGAATGGTTAAGTCATGGGTATTTTCGCGCACCGATTTGTTTCCTACAACGAAAGAAAAGGCTGCCATCTTGGCAAAGATGATGATTTTCGAAATTCGCGGTGAGCCAACTTTGTCAAAAGAGTTTTATCAAATAATTGTCGACATTTTTGAAGATGAAACCTTTAGCTGCACAGAATTGACAGTGAGAATGGAGCAGCCATTCTTAGTTGGAACAAGATCTTCAGAAGTTTCTGTCAGACGCAAGCTTATGTCAATCTTGAGCAACAGTTTAGAAAAGGATATCAGCAAGCGTCTTTATTACGTCATAAGAGAACAAAATTGGGAATATTTGGCGGACTACTCCTGGTTGAACCAAGCTTTGCAGTTGCTCTTTGGAGCATTCGACTTCCATGAGAAAATTGACTTTGTTGGCGGTAACTTTAAGCTTTCGCCTTTGACAGCCTTTCCATACACAGCTAAGGATATCGAGGTCGATTCTGTGAGATCAAATTTGGATTTACTTTTAAGTGAGCATAATCGATTCTTGAAGGAGACTTCTGAAGTAACTGCGGGTGCAGTATTGGAGCCATTGATCGACATTTTCTATCAGAGTAACGAAACAGTTCACCGAGTTTGGTCAAGAGTTTTCCCGATTGCTTTCAGGGCTTTACCAAGATCAGAACATCTAGATTTTACGCGATTCTTGGTGATTTTGTTGTCGAAGGATTACCATACCAGGCAGGCGGACCTGAGGCCAAACATTGTGCAGTCACTATTAGAAGGTATCTCGAAATGCGAAGAGCTTCAATTACCACCTTTTGCAATCGAGTGTCTTGCAAGCAACTTCGATTCTTGGTCTCAAGGTCTCCATATTCTCGAAAATATCGAAACTTTATCAATTGGTGGCAACCCAGATGTCCGCGAAGTTACACAAGATGCTCTTTGTAAGCTTTACGCGACGTTGAAGGAGGACGATATGTTTTATGGCCTTTGGAGAAGACGTGCAAAGTATTCAGAAACCATCTCGGCTCTATCATATGAGCAAATTGGATTATGGGACAAGGCACAACAGTTGTATGAGACAGCCCAGATCAAAGCCAGAAGTGGGGCTTTGCCTTATGGCCAGTCTGAGTATTCTCTTTGGGAAGATCATTGGATTTTATGTGCGGAGAAACTACAGCAATGGGACATCCTCACTGAGCTTGCAAAACACGAAGGCTTCTCGGACCTTCTACTTGAATGTGGATGGAGGGTTGCTGATTGGAATGCAGATAGGGATACCCTCGAACAAACTGTGAAAAGTGTTATGGACGTACCTACGCCTCGTCGTCAAGTATTCGAGACCTTTCTTTGTTTGCAGGGTTATGGACAAGAAAAGGAGACTCTTCAAGAACTTTCAAGGTTGTGCGATGAAGGTATCCAGTTGGCGTTAAAAAAATGGCACGGATTGCCTCATAAGTTCGGTGACGCGCATATTCCACTACTTCATACGTTCCAGCAATATGTTGAGTTTATGGAGGCCAGTCAGGTATATTCAAGTTTGGTCTCAACCAATGCTCAGAATTTAGACGTGAAATCTCAGGAACTTAAGAGAGTATTGCAGGTTTGGAGAGAAAGACTTCCTAATGTTTGGGACGACATAAACATATGGAATGATCTCGTCACATGGAGACAACATGCATTTCAAGTGATCAACAAAGTTTACATGCCCTTCATTCCTATTTTACAGCAAAGCAATTCTGATGGTAATGCAAACTCTTATGCTTATAGGGGCTTTCATGAAATTGCTTGGGTCATCAATAGATTTGCTCATGTTGCCAGAAAGCATAACATGCCAGATGTGTGCATCAACCAGCTCACAAAAATTTATCAACTTCCCAATATCGAGATTCAAGAGGCCTTCCTTAAATTGAAAGAGCAAGTCAAGTGCCATTATCTGAACCAAAGTGAACTCGGCACTGGTCTTGATGTTATCCGGAACACAAACTTGGTGTATTTTGCAACTCAACAAAAGGCTGAGTTCTTCACATTGAAGGGTATGTTTTTGAGTAAGCTTGATCAAAAAGATGAGGCTAATAAAGCATTTGCCACATCTGTGCAGATAGATCTCAATTTACCAAAAGCGTGGGCAGAGTGGGGTGTTTTTAATGATCGTCGCTTTAAAGAAAACCCTAATGACTTGGTCTATGCGAACAATGCTATCTCCTGTTATTTGCAAGCCGCTGGGCTCTATAAAAACGGAAAGACTCGTAAATTATTGGCTAGAATTCTTTGGTTGATTAGTTTGGATGACTCAACAGGGACGTTAGCGCAGGCATTCGAGAACTTCAAGGGTGAGGTTCCCGTTTGGTACTGGATCACCTTTATTCCACAATTGCTTACATCCTTGTCCTATAAGGAAGCTAAATTGGTGAGACAAATTCTCATACGGATTGCCAAGAGCTACCCTCAGGCATTGCACTTCCAACTCAGAACAACGAAAGAAGATTTTGCAGCCAAGCAACGCCAATTTTTGGAGAAGTCTCGTCAAAAGGGATTCAATGGCATGAATTCACCAGCTTCGGTTGATCCAAAGGACACATCAGTGAACACTGAAAAGAGCGAGGAGCAACAAGAGAATAAGTCTCTAGATGGAGATAAGGACGCTAGTGCGACAGGCCAAAAGTCTGAAAACATCGACAAGAGAGCTAAGGGAGAAACCCCCGAAAACGTTTCTCAGGACCAACTCCCACTGGGATCTGTGGTAGAAAGTACGGTGAGCAAAATGTCTTCGGCATCGCAATCCATTAGACGGTCCTGGGAATATGTGGAGGAAATCATGGGCATTTTGAAAACTGCGTATCCTTTATTGGCCCTCTCATTAGAGTCGCTTGTTGACCAAATCAATCAGAGATTCAAGTGTACAGCTGATGAAGACGCTTACAGGTTGGGCGTTGCATTGTTGAATGATGGTGTCCAGTATCTTAACAGACTTGGTAACCCTCGTGAAGATGCCAAGTTGCCTCCCGTGACTGAGGTTAATATTACCCGCTTTGCTGAAACTGTGCTTCCAAAGCAAATCCGTGCAGAATTCGAGAAGGATTTGGTAATTGGCAAACCGAATTTAGAAACCTACATTGCGAAATTGAGGAAGTGGAGGGACCGTCTTGAAGACAAGTTGGACAGAAGATTTACTGAAGTTAATCTTGAAAATTTATGCCCCCACTTGAGTGAATTCCATCATCAAAAGTTTGAAGACATAGAGGTCCCCGGGCAATACTTGTTGAACAGAGATAATAATACCCACTTTGTAAAGATTGAGAGATTCTTGCCTACAATTGATTTAGCTCGGGGTACAAATGCTTGTTACAAAAGAATCAAGATAAGAGGACACGATGGAAGTTTGCACAGCTTCGCCGTTCAATTCCCAGCAGCAAGACATTGCCGTCGTGAAGAGTGTTTGTTCCAACTTTTCCGTATTTTCGATGACAACTTGTCCAAGAAACCCGAAACGCGCCGCCGGAACATTCTGTTTACACTTCCGATTGCGGTGCCGTTATCCCCACATATCAGAATAGTCAACGATGACTCACAAGACATCAGTATGCAAAAGATCTACGAGGACTTTTGCAACAAGAATGGCAAGGATCGGGATGCTCCATTCATTTACACAATTGAGAAATTGCGTGCGGCGTTCGACCCTCGTCTTCCTAAGCCAGATATCATGAGCATTCGTGTGGAAATCTTGAGCGCCATTCAAACACTCTTGGTTCCTTCAACTGTTCTCAAAAACTACTTTGTTGATCTCTATTCCAACTTTGAAGATTTCTGGCTTTTCAGAAAGCAGTTTACTGCTCAATACGCCTCCTTCACATTTTCAACCTATATGATGTGTGTGAATACTCGTCAACCACAGAAAATCCACGTGAATAAGGGATCAGGGACCGTATGGACATCAGACATGTTGCCTTGCAAGATAGCAAGTAAAAGTGCATCTTTGGATGGCTCGAGCGGTGGAAGACCAGCACCCTTGTTTTACAATGCTGAAATGGTGCCTTTCAGATTGACTCCAAACATTCAAAAGCTAATTGGGGAATCCGGCATCGAAGGGATCTTGGCTATTTATATGTTGGTCATAGCAAGAGCTTTGACTGAGACCAAGTCAGATTTGGATCAGTACTTGACTATCTTTGTTCGTGATGAGGTTATGTCTTGGTGCACACAACAGGACCCTCCAAGACCAATCCCCCAGGACAGCAAACTTAGAGAGATCGTGATGCTTAATGTGGAGCTAGTGATCAAGAGAGTTCTTTCCATGGCACAAGGATCCACGGGGTCTGCTGTAAGCACACAAAGCGTGCTTGAATTAATAGCTCAGGCTGTTAATCCTCATAACCTCGCGGCTGCTGACACGTTGTGGATGGCCTACTTTTAAGCATTCAAGATCGAATGATAAAATATAATTATTTACGGCAATACGATTTAAAGATTTAAGAAACCTCAGGTAGTAGTTGACCTTCTTAGTCATTTCCCCGAAAAGGCTTGGACCCCGTAGTGCTTTTTGGATTGGAAGTAAGCGATATTAAAGAGAAGCACCATCATTGCAAAAAAGAGAGAGACAATCGACAGTACCAAAAGTAAACAACTCACAATCTGTATGTATAATGTGATGTCCAATGGCCGGACAGGAAGCCGGTTCAGATCAAAAGTGTACTCGATCATTGGCTCCTTCACTCGTAAACATAGAACAACGGAATAAATGTTGGCAGCTAGATCAACAATTTTGAGCACACATGATATTAACAGACTTTGGAAAGAAAGGTCAGTGGGTACATTAATGAGTCCAGCAGGAATCATGAGAACACAAAGGAGGAACTGGAGATTAGTATAGCTGAAGCAAAATTGCCAAGAAAAAGAAATGGTTGAAGGACGGTGAAAGTAGAATTCGCAAGCGATCGATGGAATATTCCCATTCTTCCAAGTGGAAGTATTTAAGAATGAGAATTGTGCCGAAATGGCCGCATAATTAAGTTAGTGATATCCATACCAGTAAATACCCGAGCAAACACAGTAGTACAGAGGCCGCGGGTCGGTTATCGACTTCGCTAAATGGAATAGCGAAAAAAATTAAAATATATTGAACCATCATCAGCCCAATAAAAATATTAGAGACAAGCTTGTAATCAGACGATCGAAAAGATGGGGTCAGTTGTCTCATCTCTGGATCGCTGTGGCTCAAGGTTCTTTTGTAGCCGTCAGCCGAGATAGGACTGCCAGGTTTTATTGTGCTACTTGAGCCATTCGTGCAATCAAGAACTACTGCCGTTAGATACTCTGAAGGATTCTCCAAGAGAGTACACTTCTGACTGGACTGCTGGAAAAGTTCATCATCGAAAAGGATCAGTTTTCTATTCATTTGCTAGTTGATTTTATGGCAAAGTATGGGCGAATATATCAACCGATCATCGCGTGTGCAAACAGGATCGCGAAAGCAAATTGGAACCTAGGTTTCGCAATTGGTACAGTGAACCCCGCTAGTAAAATACACCCCATTAATGGACTCCCCCGCTAATTGGCTCACAATTTCGTGCAAAACATTCTAGCTTGATAGATTAGATATTTTATCTCCAAAAATTGATGTCAAAAAAAACAATCACTCCGGAATATGCTGAATCTCAGAGACCCTTAACTTGGAGGACAATCAATCATCACTAATATTTTAAGGGAATTCCATTTCATATAATTCGTATTTTGCTCCAAGTTAGTCTGAAATCAAGTGAATTAAAACCACTCTCGCAAAAGATAAAAATTTCCTTTTCTATTTAAAGCAGAGTTTCCAGTCACAGATGATTATTAGATGCATTGCAATCATAAAATGTGACGTATATTTACTAGGACTCTCGAGCTATACAAACTTTACTCGCTTGAAATAATTTAAGAAAAATTACTGCTCGTCTACGTGGATCCCTCGCAACGTGGCTCAAATATGCGTGCAAAAAATCATGAAGATTCTCGGCGGCCCCGGCTCAACTATGGCGAATGCATATATGCAGTACACATGAAGCACCGGAACTGGTACTTGTTCCGCTTATCATCGAAAGCACGTTATCAACCACCTGTGCAGAAAAGGGCCAGGGCTTCTATTTTAAGTTTCAAGTTGAGTTATATCCCCGGCTAAAAACGAGACAGGTGGATGATAACGCGAAAATTACGGATGATAAAGCCGATGTTTGTTGACGTTTTGTCAATGCACAGCTGTATTTTTTCTTGGCATCGATTATCTGCAATGTTGAGCAAAGTGTTTGATCATTTTGTATCGAGCCGTTCGATCACGCGGAGATTTACGTCCTATGTTTTGCACAATCAGGTATGTGATGTAGTACAATAATGTTGCAATTACGGCAAAAAGTAGTATGGCTTTGAACTGAGTTACCGCCACAGTTCGGAAGAACTCAGTCAATCGCCGGTCGTAGTCGTTTTTCGGGGGTCGTAACAAGAATTTTTGATGTTGGTTATGTAAAAATGTGTCAACTACCTGACAAACCACCCGCATATTTTCTTGGTAAGAAGTAACTGAGATCATGGATATTCAGGTGCCTCAAATCCTCAAACAGGGCTTACATATCTGTTAAGGAGAAGATCATATTCATTCGGCCTCAACTCCATTGGAAGATTGCACGGAATAGGCAGAACAACCCTCCGGGGCGGGGCATGCACTGTGGCTCCCCCGACCAGCTGGAATAAGCGCATTCACGGTGCTGTTGATTGCGCAACCTCATCATACTTCAGCCCAGCAGCGGCTTAAAGAGTCGCAATTGATCACTTCGATGCAAATTGATATTTGTCGAAAATTTGCTTATCAACATGGAATATATATTTCGGTCATCCCGGCGTAGATTCTCTTGATTCAATTTGACTCCAGTACTTTCTGTCTCTTTTTCAACAATCCCAAATTATGGTTAAAGGCAAAATTTTGACTGTAGTGGACACTACTGAGTCGATTAGCACAACCTCAGAAGAAGAGTATAACTTCGATGACCCAAATAACTACTTCACTGAATTTGTCGACGATAATAACCCTAAAGGATTAAGAAAGCCTACCCCGGAGGAATGTCGTACGCTTCGGCGTATTCTCGGTAGGGCGTCTTATTCTTCTTACTTAATCTGCTTAACTGAGTTAGCTGAGCGTGCTTCATATTATTCCACAACCGGTGTACTTGCAAACTTTATACAGAGACCTTTGCCACCAGGAAGTACAACTGGAGCACCTCTTTCAAAGACATCTTCTCAATCTGCTGGAGCATTGAACATGGGTCTAACCACGTCTTCAGCATTGACATTGTTGTTGACCTTTTTGGCATATGTTGTTCCTTTATATGGTGGATTTATTGCCGATACAAAATTGGGCAAATTTAGGGCTATCTGGATTGGTGTTATAGCAGGGTTTTTAGGACATGTTTTCTTCATCATTGCCGGTATTCCTGCGGTGATTGCTACAGGCCACGCCATAGCACCGACCATCTTAGGTATTCTCTTCTTAGCCATTGGAACTGGGTTCATCAAGCCAAATCTTTTACCTTTACTTATGAATCAGTATAAACACGACCAAGATGTGGTAAGGGTTCTTCCTTCTGGAGAAAGCGTCATCGTTGACAGACAAAAAACCTTGGAGAGGATGACACTCTTGTTCTATTGGGCTATCAACATCGGTGCATTTTTTCAACTTGCAACCTCCTACGCCGCAAGAAGAATCGGCTTTTGGCTTGCCTTTTTGGTTCCATTGATCATGTATTTGTTTTTACCTTTTGTGTTACTTTACTTGCAAAACAAGCTTCATATGGACACCCCTCAAGGCTCTGTTCTCACCAATGCATACAGAATTTTTAGAATTACTTTCAGCGGAAACTTCATCGGTAGATGGAGAAGTAATACTTTGTGGGAGTACGCTAAGCCTTCCAATATGATCGCCCGCGGACGAACAGTATTCAAAAAGGGCAAGGAAATCAGTTGGGATGACCAGTGGGTTCTTGACATGAAACAGACAGTCGACGCATGTAAGATTTTTGTGTACTTCATCATGTTCAATTTGACTGATGGAGGAATCGGGAATGCACAGAATGCACAAGCCGGTGCCATGGTTTTAAATGGCGTCCCCAACGATTTGTTCAACAACTTCAATCCATTAACTATTATTATCTTGATTCCAATTTTGGACAGCGTTGTTTATCCTTTGCTCAGAAGATACCATATTGACTTCAAACCTGTTTGGAGAATCTTCTTTGGTTTTTGCTTGAGTGCCTCCTCTCAGGTTGTTGCGGCGGTAATTCAACATTTTGTTTACAAGACATCACCTTGTGGTGACCAGGCAAGCGATTGCTCTGAAACTTCGACAGTCAATGGATGGATAGAGGTTCTTGTGTACATTTTACAAGCTTCAGGCGAGTGCTTTAGTAACACTACAGCTTATGAATTAGCATACACAAGATCTCCTCCTCACATGAAAGGTTTGGTTATGGCCTTGTTTCTTTTTACTAGTGCTATTGCTGCTGCCATCGGCGAGGCCTTGACCGCAACAGTGGCCGATCCATTATTAGTGAGGACCTTTGCGGGAACAGCAGGAGCAGGTTTTCTTGTCGCAATTTTGTTTGTCCTCCAATTCCGTGACTTACATGTGAAGATGGAAACAGAAAGACTTCTCAGAGAGAAGTTGGACCGTCAATCAGGCTCCATTGAAAACGAGGAGCTGAAAAACGAGGACCCAGAAAAGAACCAAATCTTCGACAAAAACGTCAAACAGGACCTTGCGATAGTCAAATCCAATGCCTAGAAATTCTTCATGATGCAACTTTATCAATAGACTTATTTTAATATTTGAATCATTCGACTTCATTCATCTCAAGAAAGAAGAAATAAGTTCGGATCTGACTTTCAGACTGACTTCAAAAACTTGATGGATTCCTTTTCGTGCTTTAGTTTCTTTTTACTTATTGGCGCTGAAAATTGGTGTAGGAGGTACAAATGGGTCATCCTTCGAGGCCACCATTTTTGCGTACAAAAGTCTTTCTAATCGTGGGAAAAATTTTCCACTAAGCTCTACACCCTCATTGAGCCAAATACCCCAAGAACCCATCATATTCGCCATGAGTATGTCGGTGAAAAGGCGATCACCAATGACGGCAATTTCAGCAGCATCATGAATATCGTGCTTGGCAAAATAATCCATAATTTCCTGATGACAGCCGGGTTTTTTGGTGGGATGACGAAGAACTGTCATACCTGTATCAGTTTCGAGCTGTTTAGCCTGGCGATATTCTATATCATCGGCTGTTCCGGCGGAATTTGACACAATCAAAACTTTTTCCTTAGGGTAGAATCGGCAAAGTTTCTCCCAGGACTCCGCATAAGCAGGCCAAACTTTATCATCGTGATCTTTGGCAAAACAGTTGTCTTTGTCGAGTACAATCCCTTTGATTTCAACATCATGTCCGGGAATTTCTATCGGTAAGGGGAGTTTGTCAAAAGACAGCACAGTTAAATGCGGTAGACAGAGTGCTGGGCTATATGTCAAGCGTGACATATTAGCAACGGCACTAGCATTGAAGAGCTGCATAATGAATGTTGGGGAAAATCTTGAAAGAACTGATGGCAGCTGAAGCGAATGTTAAGAATAAGATCAATGTTCTAGTGGATATGGATGAATCTCACAAGAACGACTCATCTTGCATATATTTGAAGCGCGCGGCATGCTACGCTAATAGGAGTTTTGAAGCTGAGCTCGGATAATTCATTTTGACTAGAAGGTTTCGAAGTTGATCCTATGATTACCAAAGCAAGCTCATTTCCAGTAGCAAGAAATCGGGAAGTTATTTCCGGAAGGAAAAAAAATCTTAGGGTAATTCTTCGTTTCTTTCTGGATTTACTTCGACTTGCATTATTCTTCTTATCAAATCGCGGATGAGGCTACAGTACGTTGTACTGTATCTCTATCAAAGTCCATGCTGTTTCATTCGGCATTTAAACGACCCCAAAATGTTTAAAAACTAAGTCTGAATTGAATACTATCTAGATATTATTTATTGTTAAGCCCCACAGTATATTGTCCAATAGGCAGACCACTAACACTTCCGAACTTGGGGTTTATTAGTCTTTTGTCTCGAAATCCTCAGCCACCAGAAGTGCCGGTTCAATAAACATCGAGCCCCAGTAGAACCTTACGAGCGGGGATTCTTAAAGCGTGAGCATTTATTAAACCGCATTTTATTTATCTCTCATGCAGTTAATTAATCCTTCGAATCTTAGTGTTTCTCAGTGGTCATTATAATGTTTGCTGCTCAGTTTCAACAAGCGCGACCAGGCCTCCGCGTTCTCAGCGTTGGGCGCCTCTGTTTTCTTGCATATATTCATCGGGCCAATTCGCTGAAACAGACTCGAAAATCTCTTCAACTTTCAAGCTTGTTTCGCTATCCTTGATGAGTCAAAGCAATAGCCGAGTAAGCCGGATAAATGGAAACAGATCGAGAAAAAATACCGGTCTGCAGTCCTCGGCTGTGTCTTTGAAAATTAAAGAACCCGACAATGATGAAATTCACTGTATAATTTGTGCTGAGAAAATTATCTACTCTGCCATTTCTCCATGTAACAACGTGACTTGCCATGTATGTGCATTCCGTCAAAGAGCGCTTTATAAACGGAAAACTTGTCTTGTTTGTCGAACAGATCACGAGGATGTTGTTTTCACCGAAACAGTTTTGGAAGAAGTCAAGTTTGCTGATTTTATCTCGGACAGTAGATCTATCTATTCGCTGCAATACGGAATACATTTCACTAGCCAATATGTGAAGGATGATACGTTGAAGCTTACACTATATGAGTGTCCCAAATGCAATGATACCTTCAAAAAATTTCACCTTTTAAACGAACACACAAAAAACGAGCATGACCAACAATTTTGTGAAATTTGCGTCAGCCTGGGGAACACCTTCATTTGTGAGTTACCCCTCTTCACTCAAAAACAACTTCAAAGACACACGAGTGAGGGAGATAAAGATGGTTTTACTGGACACCCGAAATGTAAGTTCTGTCGCGGAAAACGATTTTACTCAGAGGATGAATTGAACATTCATATACGTGACCGTCACGAACGGTGCCACATTTGCAACACAGACAACTATAAAGTCTCTGATTATTATCGCAACTACGATGATTTGTACGAGCATTTCCGACAGCTGCACTATGTATGTCCAACACAACTGTGCGTGGAGAAGCGTTTCATGGTGTTTCGCGAAGACTTAGACTTAACGGCTCATATGTTGAAAGAACACGGGGGAATGATGGGTCAGAATGGCCGTATTGTTATTGGTGCTACTTCGAGTCAATTTCAGTCTCATCTCTCTACATTCACTCCCAGGTCTCAGGCCAACAAATTGGGTGACAGCAACAGCATCAATCTTAAGAAGCGACGTCTTGAAGAACGTGTAAAACATTATCTTCTTGGAGATACGCACAAAGTTTCACAGTTCGACAAAATTAATTCTGATTTTAAGTCTAGGAAAATATCAGCCTCGGACCTCGTGAAGCAGTATCGTGACCTATTCGTGGACAATGATACCCAGGAGATCTCCCTAGTAATCTACGAATTTATCGAGATTCAGCCAGTTCACTCAGTCCAACGAGCCTCGTTACAATTGGCCTTCGACCAAATGAATTTGAACCTGTCATCTACTACCACTACAGGTCGCAGTTTTCCCTTGCTATCAAAGTCGCAGGATCGCCAAGTATTGAAAAATCTGTCTTGGGGTGCAGGTATTAGCAGCTCAATAAAATCTTTGGATGAGCAATTTCCTGCCTTAGTAAAGCCTGCGAAAGCTAAGCCAGTCATTAATGGTCAAGTCAAGTATACCGTACTTAGAAAAAAGCCGGAGTTAAAGCCGTCTGTATCAACAAATTCTTACAAGGAGAATACCCTGTTTCGGCCATCATATCTCGACAATCCGAAGTCTGAGACTTCGAGTTCCTCTCTTCCAAAACTTGGCCTGTCCTCGAGCTCTCTTCAGCGTAGCGGACTGTCATCGAACTCGTCTGGCTCATTTTCTAGTTCTTCGAGAGAAGCCTCGCGTCCACGATCTCCGGTCTCGAAAGGATCGCAGTCTAAACTATCGGAGGCAAAATTCCCAGCATTGGCTGCGAAAAAGAAAAAGGAAATTCCCCCTGTAAGACCGATACAAGAGGCATCATCCGGATGGGGTCCTGGCTTGATAGTCCGGGAACCTGAACCAACGAACGATTGGGGTATTCCGATAATAGACAAGAAAGCAGAAAAACTTAGGAGAAAAGCCGAAAGAGCAAACTCGAAGGAAATCACTAAGAGCCGATAGGACTTAAAAAACCCAGCCATGAAAGATAATCTCGAAGGAACAATCTGCTCAGGTAAAAGATATCATCTCTATCTTTGATTTTACTTCCATGGAAAATTATCGTTTTGATTAGAGTGACTTCACAATTAGCTATTGAAACACATTACGAATGTGACCTCGTGGCTTAAAGTTTTAATTATTCATTTGTAAACTTTTAATTGACATCTTTGAACCTAGCTGAATATTTCTAAGAATATCTTAATGTCTTCATATCGTCTTTCGCCATGTCGAAAGCTTGACAGAACCTTCGCGAATGTAGCTAGATAAAAGACTGGCTTCTCGACTGGCATGCAAGCGTTTTCTTAGTTACCCTCGCATAGCTTCTGCATTCGCCATAAATTCACAGTGCAAGTTCTCCTCAAACAATATTATCAGACTTTCTAATTAACATTATTGATGTTTAGCAGAAGCTTTAATCTCTCAAAAACGGTAGTGGCAAGAGTCCCCAGGCAAAGTTGTGGAGATCTTAGTCGACTCCGGGCCCTTCCGTCATTTGCATTCAAACCATTTCAAGTCAGATTAAATTCATCAAAAAACCAAGAAAATGCAGCTTGTCAAACTTTCAAGTCAAACGGAGCTACCGATAGCTCTTACCCTTTGAAAATAGATCAACCGCAGCTCATGATTGCATTCACCTGTAAGGTCTGTGACACTCGGTCATCGCACACCTTCTCCAAGCAGCTGTATACAAAAGGTTCGGTACTCATACAGTGCCCGGGATGCAAGAACAGACACTTGATAGCAGATAATCTCAATGTGTTCCGTGACGAGAAAGTGAATTTAGAGGATCTTCTCAAGGCGAAGGGAGAGTCGGTGGCTCAATCTACAGACGACTTGGCTTTTGAGGATATTCCCGAACTGCTTCGAAGAACTTTGGGTCGCTACGCTAGAGATGCACCGGAAGAGTATCAGCTTAAAGAACAAGAGAAACAGCACTTGATTGCAGGGGAAAAGCAGACTTGATTGTATTCGTTTGAGTCTGGAGAGGCGGTCCCAACTTTTCACCAGGAGCACTAGTTGAGTCGCCAGGCGATATTGATGTAGAATACGATTACATGTAAATTTTTTAGTTCGGAAACATATTTTCTTTCGTAAATTTTTGAGTAAAGCTCCATTCTTCATATTGACCAAGCTCGCGAAATGTCTCATATATCTTGAAATGCGCTGAAGAAAAAAGGAAGCAAACTAAAAAAGAAACAAGCCATTATCAACAGAATAGCCTTCCTGGCAACTTATAACTAATATCGAAGAGCCAACTCTCGGCTAGACGCCTCTTACAAGATGTATGCAAGGAACCTCATGAGATTTGCGTGGTGGCCTTCTGTCCGCTTATATGCCACGGTACCTAAAAATGAATCTGCTTTGGAAAGATACAGAAGCCAACTCCAACAGAAAGCTAAAGAGGTGGGGGTGTCGTCTATTGAAGAGTTGAAGGAAACTCTCAAAGAGGAAATCAATAAGAAGAAGAGAAAAATGAACGCAGTTGACCCTTTGAAAGAACTCGAGGCTTATGAAAAGGAACAAGCAGAAAAGTTGAGACAGAATGAAAATGCACAAAATAAGTTTGGGATCAGGGACGCGATTGACTCCTCTATCCCAAAGGCTCCATACAAAACACTTTCGTCCTTTGTTGACGTAGACAGATTGCGCCAATTGCCGGAGAAAGAACTACGGTTCATCTGGAAGGCGAGATTCGAAAGCAGCGACCGAGCAATGAGCGCGGCCTTAACCAGTACTCAGTTTGCTAATCTTTTCGCAAATGCATTTAAAAACCCAAGTTTTGTGTTGCCTTTGCCCAAAGAAGATGCGGGATATGAAATTCATTTTGTTCAGTGGAATTTTGTGGGGCCTCAAACAACGCATTGCATGTTAACTTCCTTGGCAGAGTATAAACTCCATAAGGAGTACGCAAAACCTCACACCACGCTCATGTTCCACCAAGAATTAATCGGCGAGTCCAATTTGGTTTTGATGAACGGCCAGCTAGAGCAGGATGTGGCTTTGTCTATGGATGAGGCTCTGTTGCTTGTGCTAAATGTTCAGAGATTTTATGGAGGATTGTCAAAGTCTACTGGGTCAGAAAGGAAATTGGCCTTGTTGAGAGCCTTCACTCTGGGTGATCCAAGCTTTGAAATGCAAGAATTGATTGAGGAAGCGGCCTCTCTCGACTGAATATTCCTTCGCTAACCACAATTAGAGTAAACTATGTTTGTAAAAATGACGGCTTTAATAGACACTACCTATGACTAAGACTCAACCAAGACTGAGTAGTTCGTCTAGACCAGGATCCGTGGATGTCTGTGTTTTCTTCGTCACCGCGGTCCGTTTGGTGGTTGGTTTCGATACTCTTGTTTTTTTCGGCTTTTGTCTGGAGCTTCTTAACGATTTTTTATCTGGCACAAGAGCTTCTTCCATATCGCTACCCACATACTCATCCTCAGATTCACTCATATTCACGAGTCTGGATAAGCTTCGATTTCTCTTGGCGCGAGCCTCAGACACTACCCCGGGACCATCGCTTTCTTCTTCGTCTTCCTCGTTGACCGTTTCTTTGGATTTGGCTCTGGGCTGTCGCCTAGAAGCATTTGCTCTTGATACAGCTTTCAGTTTTGAAATCGAGTTGCTATCTCTTTCGATATCAGAAAGACAAAGACTAGTTGGCGTACGCTTGAGACTTTCGTTTTCCAATCCTGTAAGTGTTGATATTGGGTTTCGCTGGTCATGCAAGCGCAATTTGTTCAAAAGTTGACGAAACGAGCGCTTTATCAGCATGTCATCTCCCCGATGGAATTCCTCCTCGTCGATATTGATGCTCAGTAACAGTTTCGCTGCATTCAGAATAGTTTTTTCGACATAATCTGTCAATAATTGCTTATCGTCTTGCTCAATGAACTTTTTGGTAACATCAAACATCCCATCCTCTGGAACCAAGTTTAAGTTTGAGTCCCCTAAATGTTCTCGAAGAATCTTCTGAATAGATGTGTTCAGTGTCATTGGCGCATTTGTCTTGTGATCGATGATCTTTTTGTTATCCAGAGATTGAGGCACAAGGAGCTTCTTCTTGGTGTAAAGAACAATATCATTGATATTCGCGATCTTTCCCACAAAACGATTGGAAAACCTCCGAGAATTCTCGATGTCAAAATTACCCGTGTGGTCCACGCGAAGCCTTATTAAGGGAAGTAATGATTCAGTTCCAGAAGACTGGGATTCTGCCTGCGTAAACGCCTCAGCTATGAGTTCCTCGACTTGCAGGTTTAGAAAAGTCAGAATATCTGCTTTTGAAGCCGGGCCTTCTACGAAGCCCTCGTTTCGTAAGTTGACGTCTCGCATTAGAAAAGGTCGAACAGTCAGTAAAGGTATGGGGGTGATGGCATAATCTTTATCTTTAATATCCAAAATAAACACGTGTTTTTGAGCAGTTTCTCCCTCACTGAGAGACGTAGCAACGGAAGAACCCGGTTGGAGCGTGTCAAATCCCATTGTAGGATTATATTGCGGGAAAGGTATGCATTCATGCTCATGGCCCCATAATACAAAATCTAGAAACGACGGGAGAAAGTCTTCTGGAACATACGAGGTCATAGAGTGACGAAAATGATTCTGGTGAATACATAAAATGTTGAAGAAGTTGGAGTCTGATTTCGGTTTCTGAAAAGTGACGTCTCCGTTTCTCATGATTCGCTGTAATCTCTCATCCCGCACGTTATTTATACCATAGAGTGCCAATTTTGTTGTTCCCTTCTGGAAAACGAGAGGGGTAACCGTAATTTTGTCCAGCTTGGGTATCTGGCCGAAATAGTTTATCAAGCCAGTTGCAGCCAATACATCCATTGGCAGAAGCAAACCCTCTCCGGTGGCATCATCATGATTGCCCGATATGGCAAACACTGGAACTGAAACGTTCAAATTGGGGTCTTCATAGTTAACACTTTCTCCAATCCGGAGTGCATCAGAAGGATCGCTCAACAATTCAAGCTCACACGGACGGTCGCCCAAACAGTTTAGCCGAAGCAGTTGCACCACGTGAAAGAGCGACTTTTTTGACGGCTTTGACACATGGAAAAGATCGCCCCCTTGAACAACCATATCTACATCATGCTGCTTGGCCAAGCTTGTGATCTCTTGAAATGTTTTCCAAGAATCGTCGCCTCTGATAGGATCATTCTCAAGGTACCCTACATGATTGTCTGTGGTGAGGAGAATACGAATAGTATCTTCCCCCAACGCTATCAGATCCGCAGGAGGCATTTGTCAGTATATAGACGGATGTTTGGGAGTCTGAGCTTTGAGCCCAATGTTAGCGGAGATCGAAACTTATACTTTGTTTTCAGTTCAAACTCTCGAAATAGCGGCGTTCCTGTCCGCCCGTGTTGATCCTGCGCGTGGACCCAAAAGTTGAGAGGAGCAAACGTGGGGGATGGGTTTGTGGGCCACGCCCTTCCCAAACATACATGTCCCGCGATTGGGTACCTTTATATAGTACCAATACATGACTAACGAAACAAAAAATAAAAGGAAGTCGCTGAATTAGACTAAGACAGATTAAGATAAGAGTGATGCAGCGATATTAAGCCGAAGGTACTCTTGGAGCTTGGTGTGGACAGTGAATGAGCGCATAATGAGGCTCAACCCTGGTTATTGAGATTGCATATCGAAACACATTAAATATGGATCCTGATCGATTTGTTTTTTTCGGACGGATCCATAGCTGAACTTTCGGCGTAATACTTGACAGCGAAAGATCTGAACAAGCATCACATCGATACTACAGTAATGGACCCAAGACCAAGTGTGGTGACTTCGGCCTCGGACGTTATACATACGTACTTACTTCGAACATTCTTATATATATTTCAACCTCTTTGTTACAATGTAAATGAGTACGGTGTTCAAACATTCAACAATAGCCTTTGGTTAACCAGTTCTCTGGGCCAATAATTGTGATACATTCTCATCAGAAAAATTCCAGATCTTAGGCAAAACTTGTTTACGCTTGGAGCTCTGGGTATCTTCTGTCGACTTAAACCTCTATTTTTGCTGATTACTGAGGTCACGCCCCCTGCAACATTTTGCACCCACGTATCGTTTTTAATGCCCATGAATTTCCACTAGTCTCTCTCTCAAAATCGGTAAAATAGTTCTCTTCAATTAAAACAACAGATTTAAGGCATACTCAAATAGACAAAACGATAAAGGAAGGTAAGAGAAATACCATCAAGATGAATAAATCACTCATTCTTCTCATGAGTAAAATAAGCCGGAGGTTCTTTTTTGATATGAGCATCAAAAGCCTAATGTTCTGAATATAATATGAGGAAAAGATAAACTTATCTCCTATACTAGTCTTTGAATATAAAGATTCTGGAGATTATGTCTCAATAATAGAATCATCGAAGATTGAAGCATCACGGCTCCACGGGCTTTAGACATGAGTGGTTTGTTCCTCCGCGCGCTTGCATTGCACAAGACATCGCAGTCCTCCGGGCGGCCCTGGATTTAAGACACCTGTAAGAGGTATAACATCCACCATAGAAAGGTTAAAGTCAGTTACGCCTGAACTATCATCCAATAGATCAGTATGTCAGAACCTCTCGACCGACAACATGATGAAATTGAGTCGCTCAAATCCATTTACGATGACATCTTCAGCGACTTGACGCCAACTAATAAAGTGTGGAACAGGGACGCCAGTCCGCATTTCCAGATCTCACTCGAGTCACACGAAAACCCCGAAAGACCAGTTGTCTCGCTTGTCCTCGACATCCAGTTCACTTCTACATATCCAAAACTGTCTCCCATCGTGAAGATCCTCAATCCACAGAATGTTCTTCGCGCTAGACTCGCTCAGATCGACTCTAGAATTGACGAAACCTTGAAAGAATACCTTGGCGAGGAGATATGTTTTACTGTCATCATGGATGTAAAAGAAATGCTTGATGATTTCCAGCAGACTACCGAACAAGTTCTCTCACTCGAAGAAGAAAGGGTGAAACGAATCGAAAACGAACGCATGGCACTAGAGCAAAGAGAAAAAGAAGTGCTACAGAAAGAACAACTGGCGAAGTTGAAAAAATCACTTGAAGCCAATAGACAGATTCTTCAGATGAATAGTGAATACACGGGTGACTCACAAGATAGTGATCTTGCAAGAGCCACAGAAGTGTCTTCGTCGCCAGAATCCCATCCTTCCGCACTCGTTCCTCCGCTGTCCTCATCCCAAATATTTGTATTTGACAATGTTCTATCAGGCGAAATTCCCCATAGTAATTCACGCTATCAATTTCAAACGATACAGGGATTTATTCGATACGAAGGAAGGGATACTCTCCTGGGGATCGGTCACCAGTATATTGTGAAGCCATATTTACCCCCAATTGAGCAGGCTCGCTTAGATGATCGGAACTTAATGGCACTGTGTTTATTGACGGTTATAACGCTTAATGACAAATACTGGCTGACCATTGCTGGTAAGTCCGAAATCAGAAACTTGGAGTTCGAACTAGAATCGGTCATGACCCTAAGCTCGGAATACCTTTTGAAAGTCATTGGCTTTCAAATTGACCAAGATCCTCATGATCCG
The DNA here is from genome assembly GCA_030561745.1 of Metschnikowia gelsemii. Lineage (NCBI taxonomy): Eukaryota > Fungi > Ascomycota > Pichiomycetes > Serinales > Metschnikowiaceae > Metschnikowia > Metschnikowia gelsemii. Next base: position 284,813 of record JAKTYA010000126.1, read on the forward strand.
GACTGCTGGACAGTCCGGATTCTTACTGATTTTGAACTGAATCAACAGTCAATTGTGAATATTCTTCTGGCAGCCGGCTCCGTCAATTGGACTCTTGCCCGCACATGGCTAATCCAATTACTCCCTTCTTTGGAGTACATTCACAATTCTGGTCTTACACATGGTCTCATTTGTCCTCAGAGCATTATTCTTTGTGAGCCGCAATTTAGTATAGATGCTTCCGATCTGAAAGTGATCAAACTTTGTCATCCTACATATGCCTTGACCTTGTTACGAATGAGCCAAATACGTGATGGCAAAATCACTAATACTTATTTCACCGATAAGTTCATACCTAGAAACTGGAAGGACCCTGATCCCTCGGCAACTATGGCAAGAACTGACATATGGCAATTGGGCGTTCTTTTCATGAGAATTATGCTCGGCTTTAATGTTCTTGAAATTGATTTCCAGAATCCTGAAGTCTTCCTCAACGAATTTCATTACAGAAAGTATTCGGATATTGAAGAGTATGCTGAAAGGGTTTATGATCTACTCAGAAAGATGGTACAGCCAAAAGCCTCGAAGAGATTCACTTTACTTGAACTAAATGCTGTGAAATTCTTCAGATCTGGGTTTGATATCAAGAATGATTTGAACATTGACAAGAATAAATGTCTTTCCACAATTTCAAAACCTGAGGATATGAAGAGAGATCCCATTGGATCTTCTCGCTATCAAAAATCTACCCTTGAAGCTGTTCGAAGAAACATCAACGATCCTGTCAGTAAAAGATATTCAAATACTCTTGGCTCCAAGCCGTTGAATTCGAACGAAAAGTTTAGAAATGCGTCCGAGGGCAATTCCACGATGCAGAACGACTCAAAAGACTCCACTCAAAACGAATCTCGGTATGCGCGAGAGTTCGAGGAAGTGGGTAAATTAGGCAAAGGGGGATTTGGTGAAGTAGTAAAAGCTCGGAACAGGATGGAAGGAACTTTTTATGCTATAAAAAAAATCAAACACAGGCAAAACAAACTTGAGAATTTACTTAGTGAGGTATTCTCTTTGGCAAGATTGAACCATCAATATATTGTCAGATACTATGGGTGTTGGGTCGAGGAAGTTCAACAACAAACGACTCGCAGTGATAGTGCTATATACTCAGAGGTCGAAAAAGACAGCCACTCAGACAGTTCAAGCAGCGATCTTGATGAGTTCGAGGCTCCTTTATATGTGAGGTCATCGTCTTTTCTTCAATATCAAGACAACTCGTTTCAAGTTGATTATTTCACAAATTCGGTTGCCCTGTTAGACTACGAAAGCGAATTCGATGATAATATTGTATTTGAAAACAGTGATGACAGTGAGAGTAATCATAGTGACGTCGAAGATGAAGAGGAAGACAGTATGCTGGATGATGACGCGGACAGTGTATACGACGATGAATTTTCGGCGTCAAAGCCTGAAGACCTGGTCTCAAACAGTGATTTTGTGCAAGGAAAATCACAAGGAAAATCACAAGGAAAGTCGATCTTGTATATACAGATGGAATTCTGTGAAAACAGCACGTTATTGGATTTGATTGAAAGAGGGCTTCCCGCCAATTCAAATGAATATTGGAGATTGTTTCGACAAATTCTCGATGCCGTTTCCTATATACACAATTCAGGTTTCATTCATCGAGATTTAAAGCCCACTAATATTTTTATCGATAAGTCTAAAAACATCAAAGTTGGTGACTTCGGTTTGGCTAAAAATTCTCAATTTTTATCTGCGCTTCTGCAAAATAATCAGGTCTCGGCTGTGGACAAAGATTTCTCAACGGTCGTTGGGACGTTTTTCTACACAGCTAAAGAAGTTGCGACTGGTCAATACGATGAGAAGGTGGATATGTATTCTTTGGGAATCATTTTTTTCGAAATGTGTTATCAACTCGGAACAGGAATGGAGAGAGCGATGATCCTTAACAATTTGCGTTTGGAAGAGGTCAAATTTCCGTCTGATTTCTTTGAAAATAAGAAGTCTACCGAAAAAAAACTTATCAGAGAACTTTTGAATCATGATCCAAAACAACGACCAAGTGCTTCTGAACTACTTCAGAGTGGTCTTCTTCCGGTGGAACATCAGGATGTGGTAATCAAGGAAGCACTCAAATCCTTAGCAGATCCGGCGTCACCATGGCAGCAACAAGTTAGGGAAACTTTGTTCAATCAGCCATATCTGTTGGCGCGGGACATTATGTTTGATAGGGTGGATAAAAACTCTTATGGCGGCATAGTTGAGTCTCAGACTAGTGATTATTTGATTTTCAGTCAAACTCTCGCCGAAGTTTTGAGAATCTTTAAAAATCACGGTGCCTTGCAAGAGTTTAGTGACAGCCTCTTGATACCTAAGTCTCTGATGCAAACTAAAGAGCATGTCTATGAACTTCTCGATCGAAGTGGATCTGTGTTGACCTTAACTTATGATTTGGTGTTACCACTTGCTAGGTTTTTGAGCCGTGAAGATACGAGGATCAAGAAGTGTTTCACGCACGAGTTTGTCTACCGTCCTAACTTTCGGGGAACAGGAAAGCCTGATAAATATAGTGCTGTTTCTTTCGATATCTTTTCACACTTTCAAAACTCATTGCTATCAGATTCAGCTGAGTGCATTAAAGCGGCAGATGAGATATTGGATTCTCTTCCTTGTTTTAAATTGAAGAACTCCCAGTCCCATATCGTTATAAATCACATGGATGTCCTAAATAGTGTGATTGACTTTGCATTCGGAGGTTCTCATTCACTTTCTCAAAACCGAAGATACGAGGTGATGGGAGTTTTGTCACAACTTGGTGTCGAGCGTGGTGCAGAGGAAATCAAAGCGTATCTACGAAATGATTTTAAGATCCAGCACACGGTTGTAAAAGACTTGATTGATGTTTTTAATTTCACCGTTGAGCCCGAAAAAGCAAAGCACAAACTTCGCAAGATTATGGTTGACTCGCCCCTACTTCAAAAGGTTGAGAAGGCGATGAGCAATTTGTTCGAAATAATTCAGCTTGCTAGGAAGTTGGGAATCAAATCCAATATTTTCTTTTGCCCTTTGAGCAATTACAATGCTAAGTATTACGATGGTGCTTTTATGTTCCAGGTGATATACAGAAATGAGAAAAACAGGAAGTTTTCGAGAGTTGCCACGGGAGGTCGTTACGATAAACTAATTGAGCACTTATCAAATGAGGCACTGACAACACACAAAACTCCTCATGCTGTTGGCTTTCAGTTAACGATGACTCTCTTGTTTTTGATCATGAAAAATTCGCGATCGAGAAACTTGCTCTCCACAACGGGCTCTAGAGCAGCGAATAGATGGAAACCAGTAAGATGTGACGTTCTCATTGTAAGCCTTCAAGAATCGACCATGAAGGATGGTGGACTCGAGTTACTTGGTGATATATGGGCACGCAATATTAGTTGTGATTGGTATGTTGCGACCTCTCAGGAGGACATGATCAACAAAGCTCAATCAGACGGCTGTAATTGGATCATTCATTTGAAGCAGCCTATCAGTTATGGCAGAAAATCAAGAAAAGGTCAGTACAAGCCAATTCGTTTGAAGAACTTTCAACTCAACAAAGACGTCGATTTAGATTATGACGAGGTTTTATTTCATCTCGGCAGTGAATTTGAAGACAGAGATCACGAGGTTTCAAAACCCATGCAACAAAACAGCGGTGTAAATGGCTTGGATGGCCCTAAGGAGGCAAGTCAAATTAGCCATCATATCGGGGAGCCAATTTTCAGCGTCGATATAGATCAGAAGGTTCTGGTAGTCCCGAACCTTGCCAAGGGAAAAAAGAGTAACAAGCGTGACAAGTGGGAGCTTGAGAATGACTCAAGGCTAGCGGCAGCAAGTATGCTTAAAGAGCTTGCAAAGGCGCCCATTTTGACAATTGATCTGACTGATGCGGTTCTTGATATGATTCTGTCGACATCATTACTTGTGCAACAGGAAGAATGGTTGAAACGCGCCTTCTCGACAAAAAAACAGCTTCCAAGAAGCTTCGGAATCAATATCTATGAATCTTTGAAAAAGGAAGCAGAAAGAGGTACTAGATGGGTAGTCTTACACGCTCCCAAGACTGACAAGACTACAATAGTGGATTTGCAAAAGTGAGGTCGAGCTCACTCGTCAAAGAGACGGCAAATAGATCGTAAAGATCGGAAATAAATTTCCTTTACTCGTAAGCTTTCATTGTTTATCTGCTATTATCGTTCTACGCTGTGCTCTCGAAGGCTAACGAAATGCTTCTTCCATAACCAGTATTCCTCAAGTCTTAACTTGCTGTATTCCGCATAATTGAAGTCTATTGTCGATAGTTCGCTTTGTATCATGGCCCATATACCCCAATAAAATCCAGGCATCCCATAATAACAAGCAATTTCATCGATCAATGCACTGACTTTTTCGTCTGGAGCATTTGCATCATTTAAGTATCCTTGACACCAAGAAACCATTACAGGGTTTTGAGGTGAAGCTTCGGGAATGGCTGATCTATCGCAATCAAAACCTTGCCATTCGGCAAAATGGTTAGCAATATCAAACGCTCTTGGTGCTGGAAGCATGTACTCATAATCAATGAACTGAATAGGGTTCTCTTCCAATGGAGGGAGATGAGTGTTTCCTTGTATGAAATCGCTAGCAAGGTTTTCACAGGACGGAACAATTATGTTTCCTGAAAGAAGGTCACAGTGTGATACCACAACAGGTGATTTTGTCACCAGTCTCAAAGTTTGCTTGAGCCATTTGTATTCTTTTAGGACGAGTGCTCTGATATTTTCAGTAGTGATATCATCAATAGATGTGTTTTCTTTGAATACTTTCACAAGCTCTTTGTTCTGCGGTACGATCTGTATCCATTCCTCAATGAGATCCCATATGTTATTAACCGATTTCGGCGCCCTCGCCTCCCCCTTTCCAGGTTTAAACTTGATGGCAGGTTTTCCTTCTGACCGTTTCTTGAGGTTCGCTGTGTACTTTCTAAGTGAGTTCACACCGTCCTCAATGTATTCACAATTTATGCTATTATGCCAGTTTCCAAGTTGTTGCGCTATAAGTGGGAATAAATGTTTGCTTGAAAGCTCACCAGGGTCCAAAGACCTGCCTGGCAAAAACCCATAAATGAGGCCATTAGCGAACCGGGCATTAATTGGAGGAGCCAAATTCAAGGAGTTGAGCACTAGGTGAGACACAAATTCTCTATTTCTGTCAATTATAAGATTTGTACCTTGCCCGTACACACGCATGAGAAATGTTTCGTTAGTAGCCTCATGATAACACGATAAAAGCATATTGGTTATTCCTCCAGTCATTTGCTTTATGGTAATCGAAGAAGACCATGACGGAAAGATTTTTGTCAAAAGAGTTTTGATCTGGGAATAGTTAGAGTCCAAGTTGCCCATCAAATCTACCGAGTATTGTGGTAAGTATACTGCATGTGTCGAATAGTCGTTCAATATTGACAGAGTAAAAACATCACAGTCAGAGTCTCCATCATCATCACCATCTGTATCTGTGGCAATATTGATTATGTTGTTCTTGGTCTCGAGATGTTTAAACTCAGGAATAGGGCTATCCAGAACACAGTCAGATGATACAACATGGCCTGTCACAGGCAAAATTGAGCACAGATTCACCTCCTTTAAGCCGGCTTTCTGGATTGAGAATCTCAAATGCCGAGTTTCAAATACAGCTTCTTCCTCGTCTTGCGTGTGTGACCCAGTCGATAGTCTGCGGCTGACGTCAGAATCCAAATCTGATAAGGAGGGGTTATTCAACGTGTAAAGAAGATTCTTCTTCTTTATAGCAAGACTCACTGGCGACTGGTGCGGTAGCAAACGATTTGAGTCCGGTGAAGAGTAGATTGGCGGGCTACTGGCTAATCTCTCTAGTGTGCCTTCATTCGTGTTGTTGAAAGCTGTAACGGGGACACAGTGAACAGTGCCACCAGACAAAATGCAATACACTGGACCAGACATAATTTTTGAAAATTTTTAGGTAATTCCTTTAAAATTGTACTTTTGGCAAAAAGGATGTTTTTTATTTTGAATAAGTAAAGGTTATTTCTTGTGGAACAGGGGTCTCGAAAGATCAAGAATGATGCCTCGTAATTACACACGACAAAAAAGAACCAACGATCTCAATAATATTGAAAGATAATTTAGGCAACGAAGTAACTAGGGTGGATTTATTTGAAATGCAAACGACTGGATTAGCGATTTAGAACCGATTCGTGGCCTCAGAAAAGGCGGTAACAATGAAAAAGGTATTCACCTCCATTGGTGTCTGACCTGCATATACTTCAAGAGATCTGGACTTTCCAGGTAGCGTCGCGTGAAGCCAGGCATTCAAAAATAGAACAAGATTGTGTTTTGATGAACTTAAGGTGAAGAGGTTTCAATGCGTGATCCCCTTTCAAAAGAAAAAAAGAAGACATTATTTGTAAAAATGTTCATCTAGTACTAGAAATGGTTTTAAAGAGTGTAATAAAATATTTCAAGAGTGTGTCTAACTTTTGCTACATTTTTGGCCGCAGAAAAGCCTCTCTGACTCCATGAAACTGTTCAATGGAACGAAAACCCTTAAGTAAGCCCTTATAGATTCTAAGCGTTCAACAAGCACCATTTCGGGGCTAATTTCCAACATTTTCGTATACTTTGCGCTCTTGCTGGTAGTATTATCATTGTCTTTGAACATGCAATTATCACATGCAATTCCTGATTAATAAAGAGAATAAGTGTGCTGGTACGTTGCGTGTATATACATGGGGCTGTGTCCACCAAAATCATCTTTAGTTATTTTTAATCATAGATCTAACTATACGTCCCTATATCGATACGTAGGTCCATTAAAACATCGGAACTCTTGATAAAAATACACAACTAGGAGAATATAAATGCCTGTAAATTTGAGATGGATATGCTCATGGTTCAATGTACTTAAGTACATTAGGAGCTAGTACCTCCGTTTGAAGCACCAATTACATAAGTCTGAGTAGGTTGCCAATTGAGGAATGGAAAGTCTATTTTACATGAATCTCAGAACAGTGTCTATGCAATTGGTGCCTGACAACCTTTACTTCGAATATCACTTTCCCCTCATACCTCACCAACAGGGGTATAAGCGGTCTCCTCATTCTCCATCTTTAGTAATCTTGGCTCGTAGCATGCTGGCTGCGATGGGCCTGGGAAAAGACGGAGGTACAGCCATGTTGCAATCATCAAGCCAATATTCAGACCAACGAAAACATCTACAAAGTGATGTCTATAGTCTTCGGTGCGACCCAATGCAATAAAAGCGGCTCCTAGTGTCGGTAAGAATGCCACAGCCCAACGGAGAGCCCCTGACTGTGGTCTTGTTACTGCAAGTTGTCCGGAGAGCCATAACGAAAGAAAAAATAGCCCAGCAAATGAAATGCTAGAGTGTCCCAGCGGCGTTGTACGAAAGCCATCCATTAACCGGGATATGTTCTCAGTCGTACAGACATCTTTCGCATAGACAAGAATGTCATTTGGAGCATCTGAGCGAGGGATACAGCGGGCTAAAAAGTCGGGTCTGTGTCTGCCGAAACTGTTTTTCAAAACATCCGTCACTATACTAGTAGTAAATACCGACACCACCAAACCGAGGATCGATACGTATGTGACGTATAATTTGTTTGCAGGTCTAGTGATCGCAAGCGATAATACAGCAATCACCACAAGCGGCACCCACGTTGAGTACACGAACAACATCTTATTTGGGACTCTCTCGGACTCAGCAAATGGATGCAGAATAGTAGGGTCATTTATGTAGAATTGTCTTTGAAAGGGTTGGATCCGATACAGAATTGGATAGAGAACAAAGAGAAGAGCCACGTAGATTAAGTCAGATACTCGCCAGCGAATAAAGAATGGGCCACCGCTCAAGTTGCGAATCCCAAAGGTCTCCCTATCAAAGGCGCTGTTTTTGTGAAAGTTTTCCATTAATTCTCGAAACGAAGACATATCAATCTTATTAAATTAAGCAGAATATGATCACGTAGAACGGTGGGCTCGGCCGACCGAGTGGTTATGGTCACGTGTTCCAGACTCGTCGAGCAACTAGGCAAAGAGACGAACAAGCGCGTTTCCACAGTGGCCTTAGGCTACTTCGTGCTGGGTAGCACTTCGACCTCAAATTCGTTTCAATTTCACATCGGAATTCGTTCCAATGGGTTTGAGGCACTGATAACTATCTAAATCTTAATTTTACGAAAATTTGATAAACTTTGGTGTACTTCAGTCATTAAACACGTTCGATCTGTTACAAACAGCAAACAATTGTCGAAAGACTATGCGTCTGATCTATCAACACAGTTCGTTTAGTATTTCATCTTTATCGGCCATTCTAAATTAGGTTGTTCAGAAGAAGGCAGTTCAGTATAAATGTGTTTCCCATGTCTGAAATAAATCATGGCCCTCAGCACTCACAACAACACACCAGAGTTCAAGCCATCAAGTCATGGTTATGTGATGCTCTCAAGCTTCGGTTTCAGCATTATTAATCTTTTGAATTTTTTAGCTCTGCTAAGTACTTATTTCTTTCCTCATACTCATTTATTCGCTTTTCATCCGTTAACTGTGCATTCCGTTGCCAATCAAGTTTTTGCATCCGCTGCTCGCGTTTCAAGTGCACTTGACCGCAAAATCTCTCCCCTGTACCCGCGCGACCAAACTTCCCCATGCTTAACGCCTTCAGATTTCCATCACGGACGTAGTACGTTGCTTAGCTTTCTACATATATCACCATAATAAAATCGAGAAAGTTAACCCTAATAACAAGAAATGAACAGCATGTATGGGTCTGAAGACCCTTTTGAAAATGGATGGGTTAATACTGAACCAGAGAACACAACCCTGCATTTTCCTGCCCTGGATCAAAGCTTCTCCGTATCGGTAACCCCTACAGATATATCAGCAAAAGTGCCCCCACAGTATCTACTTATTTTTAAGAAATTGAGGCCTCACATTTCAACTGTGAATGGCTTACAAGCATATGTATTCTCACCGCTTGTTGCCGAAAGCTTCGTCACATCTTATCAGGCGTCCAGAATCATTGATATTTTATACGATCATAATTTGATGCCTCCGGACATCGAAAACAACTTCTTTCATGTCTTAGGTCTTATAGCACTCGAGGTCAATACTACTGGATCGGGAGATTTCGTCACGCTACAATTCAGGTTAAATTCTGGCCTTCCGCTTTTGCCTCTTGATGCGGCAAATTTGCTTATGACAGATCATACTGAGGAGCCTACTATTCTTCAGAACGTTCAACCAAGCAAAGATCTCGATCCTTTGACATCACAATTGGCTAATACAAATCTTTTGGATGAGTTCACCAGAGAACTGGCTCGCTGGAATCCCGCCGAGCCCCATTCAACCGCGTTCAAGACCACCGATACAGATACGTCATTGCATGATCACACCACACTTCTGCTAGACCCTGATGCCACGGCTCCAGATTCAATTCACATTAATGACTTTGAGTATTTATCAAAACATGTCACGGGAATTCGTGACAAGTTTAAGCCCTTGGTAGAAACCCTGCGTCAGCTAAAAATTAAAGAAGTTCCGGAAAAAGAGGGGCTTTTATTCAAACACATAAACTACGCGATCACTCACGAAATCCCGTTGGGTATGAATAGCTCTGCTGGTGTCAAAAAAGTCATAAGAAGGTACTCAGATTTTGTATGGCTTCTTGAGTTTTTGCTCAGAAAGTACCCCTTCAGAGTGATCCCAGGCTTACCTCCGAAAAAGTTCACTGGTATGTGCTACGCTTTGATTTTTTGAACTTAGTTTTCAAGATTTTTACAATTTACTCAAAATTACCAGGTCTTGAGGGTTTTATTTATAAGTTTACTAACTAACCTAGTAGGAGCGTCTCCAGATTCTCAATTTTTACAGCGTAGGCGTCGGGGCTTACACAGGTTTTTGAATCAACTCGTCAAGCATCCAGTTTTGAAACACGAGCCAATTGTGATCACTTTTTTGACAGTCCCTACTGATTTGGTTTCGTGGAAGAGACAGGCTAGAATTGACTATTCTTTAGAGTTTAAGGGTGAGAAAATTCTGACAAACTTCATGAATTCTATTTGGCCATCTGTGGGCGACGAATTCTTGCATAACTGGAAAAATGCGGAGCTGAACTTGCCTAAATTAATTGAACTCTGGACAAAAATTGTCATGTTAGTCGAGAGACACGAGAAGAGACAACAGCAAGTAGCCTTTGATAACGGAAAGTTTGTGGAAATGATCACGAAATTTTCCGATCTTGACGAAACGCTTTATCCGCATAAAATTACTGACAATAAAGTCATCTCTACGTCAAACTCCAGTGATACAGGCTCCATAAACGAGTCTTTGTCCAGTATCTCAGCATTTTTCAACAAAGCCTCCACGCTCCTCATCGATGAAAGTTACATCATTAACACGGACATTTTGGAGAAGTTCAAAAACTTTTTGGATTGCTTATATTCGCTCCAGGAGTTATTTGACAGGTCAAAGAAGCTCTCTATCAATACTATCCCCCAACTTCAACAACGCATTCAAGAAAACGAACAGAGACATGAAAACCTTTCCAAAAATGATGCAGATATAAAAGGAAGTGAACTTGTGAAGTTGAGACAAGCTATCATCAACGATAAACAAGAAATGTTTCAGCAACTCAATAAAGACTGGCTCATTAAGAAGTGTTGTTTTGAAGAGTTTGTCATGTTTCAAGAAACTCAATTTTTGATATCAGAAGCTTGGTGCGACTGGTGTCGTGGACGATTTAAATTCCAAGAAAAGTTTTTTGGTCTTTACGAAGCATTGAACGATGAAATCTCATCTGAAATGCCCTTGCAAAGATAAAAAGAACTCTTAGTCACATCCCTGTTTTGAGGAAGTAACCTCGTTTTCTGCAATATCTTCCCATTTAATTATAAGCAGGTGCTGCAAATTTTGAAGATCGAGTTGGTTGTCGAAATATTTCTTATCCAAAACTTGGGTTATATTCAAAGCATATTTAGCATCATCAAACTTTGGGGTTCCGTATAAGTTAGCCAAAATTCTACCTGCACGAATTCCCAATGCAGCGCCTTCAGGAAATCCTTTGTCGAACCCATCTTGCAAACCCAGCTCTTGAGCTCTAGTGATACCGTCTAGATAGCCTTGATTCGCGTGAGCTCTCTTCAAGTCTGCGTAAGAAGATATCTTTTCCTCGTCGCTACCCCATACTTCATCTTTAAAGCTTGCACTCTCACGTGAGGCATCGTGGGTGTTTCCGGTCTCACCATGATACTCTTTAAGGCATGACATGTTTGTCTGTTTCTCCTTCAAGTCTATGGAGACCCAAGATGATGTGTGATGCTGAGTGTACTGCACAGTGAAAGTTACGTTGCGGACCAAATGCACTTTCAATGATATGATCGATCAACGCATTATACTATATTAATCTTCGACTGTGAGATTCTTTCTCATAAGGAAAATATAGAGTTCTATGTCGCTTTTTAGTTTATAGATCATTCAATAAACAGATACTGAAGAATAAGTACTGGTGATGAAAATCGTTTCAGCAAGCAGCGCGGCTCCTCACGTGATAGAGTCTATCAAGTAAAAACGTAGCATCATACTTCAATCACAGCCCAGACCTCCTTTTCATTTGCCTTGCAGCGAAAGCGTTGAACTCACCGCTTGATTTTGCCACTTTCGTTCAACTCACTATTATTGGTCAAAGGTGCCGGGAACCTTCAAGACGGGATTGCAACGATTCAGCTGAAAACGAAAAACGTCTGATTTTGTCAACACGGACTCGATCAGACAGACTCTCTTCTCGTCAGAGAATTTACCGGAAAAAATCAAAGTTTAATCTCTGTTTCACTCTTGATCACTATTCACGAAAATCTCTATCAAGACAGTCTAAAGAATGGCTGAGAATCTTGTTACGCAGGTGACCCAAGATAGTGGGATGGAGGGCGCAGCTTTAAACTACGAAGAGGATAACTCTAATGTTGATTACAACTCTAAAATTCACTTGAATATCAGAGGGAAAGCATTCAGTATTACGCGTGACGAGCTCATGAGCTTGCCTGAGAGTATACTATTAAGTCTATTTCCGAATGGCGTCTTCTTGGACTTTAATGGACAGGTAATCTCGAACTTAACAGAAGAAGACGTTGTGTTTGTTAATTTTGACCCAGAAAGCTTTGAATACATCTTGCACACTTTTGGAGATGCTCATGCAGATTTTAATAGAATGGAAAATCTCTCGCCGCAAGCTTCTGCATCCAGTCGCTTCGACTCTTCGGCGTCAGTATTACAATCCAAACCTGCGATCATTGTATTGCGGGAAGACTTGGACTATTACGTTATTCCTCCCATAGCAGGATGCTCGAATGAAGATATAAAGCATCTTAAACTTGAGGTAGCAAAGAAACTTTTGGCAAACAAGATGATCTTCTCTGGGCTTGGTTTCGACACCTCTTTGCCTAGTACAGTGTCACAGGCGCTTGGTCCAGCTGAGCAACACTTGTTTGATATGTTGTGCTCGTCTGGTTTTGGTAAAAGAGAAACATGGGGCAGTAGGTCTTTGGAACCTAGCAAGTGTGTTTTACAGTCTTTACTGTTGGTGCGTTTGGTCACTTCCCTGTCAACGCCTCCAGATTCACCATCTCTCAACCCAGTATCTTCTCAAGCATCCACAAGATCAAGATCCAGATCCAGGATCGCCACATTGGCAAGTACGGCAAGTCGAGCTGCCTCGAGGTCTTTGTCGAGGGCCAGGAAAACCAATGAGATCAACCATTCAAAGTTATTATTATTTTGGAGAAAACCTGCCAGAAAATGCTGGTGGTCAAACGAAGAGACAGAAGTATCTCTCCGCGGCACGAGTCTTGGCGAAAAAGTCAGCAATACTGTCAAAGTCAGGGTTCATATCAGGAGAGTATGGACTTTAGAACTATCTGTCATTGGAGTTCGGTAGACATTCCACATTATTTTCAATTCATTGTTGGGCTCAAATTTTCTCCCTTTACGTGGCATACATGTCGCTCTCCTTCAGAATTTTAGACCAAATTTTTTCAAGTTGGAGAGCATATCCAATGAACTAATTATTGCATCTTGACGGTAATCATCCACAATTAATACTAGGATGTAATCTTCGAATACGATCAAAACATCCAGATGTTTGACTTTGGCTATCTGCAGAAAAATTGATTTATATTCAGAAATCTGCATATTTTGACTTGTCCGTTTTGTATATCTGCCCAATTTAGCATAGACGGGTGACAGGTTCCTTTCCCCTACCCCCATCAATAGTCAAAACTATACTTAATCTCAATAATTAATTTTATTTCAGTAACACACTTTTACCGGCCGCGAAATGCGAGTGCGTCACTTTCGGTACAATATTTACGAAAACATTGGTTATGTGTCCCCACCACCTTAGGGGGAGCTCAGCAAGAAAATAGAATCGCTTCTTTTTGATAGATACATGTGCATTGAATAATGCCCGTGGGCTCAGCCCAAGTACGAAAACTATTAACGACTATAGAAAACCTAGCAGTAGGCCTTTCGTTCCCACGCTCCTCCCGTTCTTAGGCGCGGAACGCCTCACACTGAGCTTCAGCAAAAGCGTCCCTGTAGACGCGAAACCCATTGCTTGTATCGCTATAAATGTTTGTATAAATAACGAAGACCAGACTACTTAAATACGTGAATTAGGGACTCAATTTGACTTACCTCGCTCAACCCCTCAGGATAGATGAAAAGAGAGGGATGGCGAGTCTTATAAATTCAAGCGCGAAATGACCACCATTGAGAATAGATTGCTGAAATACAGTAGTGGCTTGTCTGCTTATGGCTTGAACTTTGAAGGAAAGTCTCCTCAACACTAGGAAGGGCGATAATTAGCTTTTTTCATACTGTCGGCCGTCGCAAGAAATTTGGAACTCAAAAGTACTCTGAAGCCCGGGCAATCCCAACACCAATGTAACTCAGCTTTATAATCATATTAATTTTGACTTCGAACTTTTTAAAATGGCTTTTGATTGGGTCAAGTGAGTGCAAACTATAAGAATGAGATTTCGTATGCAAGAAGATGATCTTTACGACTTTGACGCGACTGTAATGGTAATGGGAGTAATGAGACCAATCTGTTTTTCTACACTTATTTTAGAAATATGGAGCAGATTTCATAGATTGTGTTGAAGGAATTGTTTGATAAGGTCGTGAAAACAATTTACGAAGAGCACATGTCCGCGTAAGTATTGGCAGAAGAATTAGCCAGGGAGATAAATGCAGTAAATGTATAAGAAAATAGGACAGCTACCTAAACTCAGATACTTCAAAGACTTGTTTTGAAGATATGAGAAAGCAATTCTTGTTTGATATATTAGAAGGCCTTCAATCGGGGGTTGCCGATAATGGTGCGCAGGGTGCCAGGTGCTCAGCGAAACATAAACACCGCCTACGTTTTATGTGGGAAATGCGGAAGCCCAGTCCATAGAGTTGTATCCTACTAGGAAAAAACTACGTGGATACTTACATTTTTCTCGAGTTGTATATATTGTGTTGCAATTTATTCCGCAAAGTTGTTAGAAGCGCGGGTGATGCTAATACAGACAACCGAGATGCTTTTGGTCCTACATCTCTGGAGTTGTCTAAAGGTCTATATCAGTGTTGCGCGTTACGCGCGTTTTACGCCAAAATTACGATTTACGAAAATTGGGGCCATCGTAATCACCACCATAATTCAAATTACGTTTTTGGGAGCCATCGTAATCACCATCGTAATCGTAAATCTTAATTTGTGGCGTAATTTTGTCGTAAACATTTCGTAATTTATCGTAATGATTTTCGTAATTTATCGTAATGATTTTCGTAATTCTTCGGAATTCTTCGTAATTTGTTCGTAATTTGTTCATCATCCTATTTGCGAGCAACCTCTCCACTTGGCACTCTGAAAATGTGTTGATTAATATAGATTTATGTATTTACTTACTTCAAAACTGTGTTCCACCAATTTTAGTGCAAATCTTAACGAAACGGTACAGCAAATGTCGGTGTTTAGATTTGTAATGCTTGATTAAAGTTGTCATATTCCCCGTGTATTTATGGGTATACTTTCGAGAGCAATAAGGAACGTTACACGTAAGCGAGACAAGCATACCTTGGTCAGGTTTAGTCTCCAAAACTTGTCGTTAGAATAGACCTAATTTGAAAGCAGGCGAACTCAGCTGTTCTAATCTAATTGAATCAAAATCAGCCTGCGAACTAGACTCTTCCGAAGAGATATCTGTCATCGTAATTGAGCACGCAGAATTGTGAAAATGGGCTTTGGAGAAGGCGGCGTGAATGAGGCGAGTCGTTCTCGTTTTTTGTTCTCAATGAACGAGCGAGGAGCATTCGAGTATCACAAAATTTACGGCCGTGAATACGTGCATGTCAGGTGCTTCTGCTTGGGCTTCAACCCAATATCTGAACAAGATGTGCAGCACTGGTTAATGAGTACCTTACTGAAGGAAGACCTTAGAAAAACCGTGAAAAACGTAAAAAAGCGTGATAAAAAACGTAAAAAAGCGTAAAATAAACGTAAAAAACGTAAAAACAAAACGTATTACGATAAATTACGATTTACGAAAATGGGGGTCGTCGTAATCGTAAATCCTTAGCGCAAACGCGTAATTTTCATTACGATTTACGCAAAATTACGACAACGCGCAACACTGCCGGTCACCTCAAAGCTAATAAGAAATTTATACATCAATGACTAATAGGTCTTGCTCTGACAAGTTTTTCCAGTACGCTTCCGACATTTGTGGTGTAGAAATTTGAATTTAGAGTTTACTTTAGTTAACAAAACGTCGCGGTGGCCGGGTGCGGT
The DNA here is from genome assembly GCA_030561745.1 of Metschnikowia gelsemii. Classification (NCBI taxonomy): domain Eukaryota; kingdom Fungi; phylum Ascomycota; class Pichiomycetes; order Serinales; family Metschnikowiaceae; genus Metschnikowia; species Metschnikowia gelsemii. The sequence continues at coordinate 300,722 of JAKTYA010000126.1, forward strand.
GTGTATTGTACATGTAGAACAGTGGAAATAGAATTCCTGATCGCTTTGAAAGTTCCAAATGCGCCCACTTATTGAGGTGTTTTAGCCAAGGAGCTGCACATGGTAGAATTACGCTAACAACCACAGGAAAATATCAAGAGAGGTGACTCCTGTTGCGGACACACTAATATGGTTAATTTTATTTAAATGAGCTATTTTTTTACAGCTCTGGTCACTTAACATCATCTATCTTATCTTTCTATTTTATACTTGTATCATTTGCGGGCCCGTTGGCACTTTTCACAATGCAAGGAATGTACACTGCGAGTCTTGCGCACACACGCGTTCAGAATGCTCGTTCGTTTCTCACCTTGACTTTGAAATTACATCACAATCCTTTCAAGACTTTCAATCTTTTCGAATCTTTTGCTCTATGACTACACAATACAACCAAGAAAAACTCGATCATACACCTTGGGTTGAGAAGTACAGGCCGAAAAATCTTGATGACGTTGCCTCGCAAGACCATGCTGTGAAAGTGTTGAAGAAGACTTTGCAGCTGTCAAACTTGCCTCATATGCTCTTCTACGGACCTCCCGGTACGGGGAAGACTTCAACAGTTCTAGCATTGGCAAAGCAACTCTATGGTCCCCGTCTTTATAAGCTGCGGGTATTGGAATTGAATGCATCTGATGAACGTGGTATCTCCATAGTGAGGCTGAAGATCAAAAACTTTGCCAGACTTTCTGTGTCAAATCCAACTCCTGAAGATTTGGCAAATTATCCGTGCCCCCCATATAAAATTATTGTTCTCGATGAAGCAGACTCAATGACGAATGATGCCCAAGCTGCTTTGAGAAGAACTATGGAAAACTACTCTGGTGTGACGCGGTTCTGTTTAATATGTAACTACATTACCCGGATAATCGATCCATTGGCACTGAGATGCCTGAAGTTCAGATTTCGGCTGCTTGATAGTGTGAATGCATTGGCGAGATTGAGCCACATTGCCAATTTAGAAAGCGTGCGTGTGGCCAGGCCGGAGGTGTATGAAGAACTCATCGCAGTTTCGAACGGTGACTTGCGCAAAGCAATCACTTATTTGCAGTCTGCTGCAAGGCTCCACTCTTCGATACAAGCCAGTGACGCTGATGAATCTTCCGGTATATCTATTGACTCAGTTCGGGAATTAGCCGGTGTTGTGGACCAGACACTCATGACTTCCTTGGTCGAAGTCATAAAACTGAAAGATGTTGCGAAGGTTGCATCTAAAGTCCACCAGGTGATATTACTGGGATGGAGTGTCCAACAGGTTTCTGACCAATTACACGACATTTTGATCTTGGATGACACTTTAACCTCATCACAGAAGAATGAAATGGCTAGTGCCTTGTTTGAAACAGATAGAAGATTAAACAACGGCACAGATGAACATATTCAGTTGTTGAATTTGGCATTGCTGATCTCAAATTCCGTATAACTCAAGAAAGTATATCTAGGACATGAAATTTACTTTAAGGGGTAGGCATCATAGAACAACATAGTTACTTATTAATGAAAATCACTAAGAACTATTCTTGCCGCGTAATTTTGCTAATCTCAAACTTCGGGTCCCATACTTACATTCTCTGTCCAGGCTTTGGCCCTTGCTGCTGCCCCTGGTGTTGCTGTTGTTGCGGTTGAAGGTTATTTGGTGGAGCTTGGGGAAATCTTGGCGAAAATCCTGGTGGAATTTGAGAAAACCCTGGAGGAACGGCTCCTGCGGGGATATTTGGGCCAAATCTCATCCATGGTGGAGGGATTTCACTCCGCATTTGTTCCAATGAGGGACCCGTTGTGATGCCTTGTCCATTTTGCTGTGGGGGAGCTTGCTGACCAGGTAATCTTGGGTGATGAGGATTTGGGCCCCCAGGCAGAAACATCCCTGGTGGAAACATTACGCGCGTCATTTGCGCTTCTACCAATGGCTTCATACCGGGAGGAACTTTCATACCCATTGGCTGTTGTGCCAATCTCATTTGTGCGTCTTGGTACTGAATATATTGCTGCGGATTCACCTGTTGAAGATTTGTCTTAGGCTGGGTTTCATTGCTAATCTTTTGCAGGTCACTTGCACCAGAGCCATAAGGAGAATTTCTTTCTGTAGGCTGTTCGGTTGGCACCGCGGCTCCTTGCAGCGTAAACATATCCAAAGGAGCTGAAGCTTCACCGCCTGATCCAGGCTCACTCTTTTTTAGTAAAGAAAGAAAGAAAGAGTCATTTGTTGCGGGGCCTCTAGGATCCAGCATCATCATCGCATTAGGCCCGGCTGGTGGACCCGAGTGCATACGAAGCCCTTGTTGTGCATTGGAAAGTGTTGGTAAACCAGACATTGTTGGCGCATGAGATTGGGGTGATCCCACATTAAAGTTTTGAAAGTTTGACGGCATTCCTATAGGTGGACCGTGAGCGAATTCCTCCGGAGGCCGGAGTACACTTCCCGGATTCTGCTCAAGCAGATGATTTTGAAGATTCGACTCTCCATGGAAGAAACGCAGGCTTCCACCAGAATGGTCGCCTTTGAAGCTACCGCGTGAACTGTTGGGATTTTCTGGTTCAATTATGCGTAATTCCTTATTTTCAGGTTTAGAAGCCGATCCGCCAAAAAATGATGAGAATCTGGAGCTCTTGCTTTCTGTTTGTTTGCCGACTGGGACAGATTTGTTGTCGGGGAAAACATCTTCCAGTTTAACAAAAGAAAAAAAACTGTCGACCTCATTTGCCGGATGCACCTCCTCAGCATCTTGGAATTTCTCTGGTTCACCGTGCTTGCGTTTTTCCTCCTGGCGCATGTGCAGTTTCCAGCGCTCAAAGTCCTCTACCGTATTGCCCATGTCAATTCTTGAATCTGAATTAGACCCAGGTAAGTCCCAGTCAGGGGCCTCGTCTTCTGCGCCTTCGCCTAGAAGCTGAGAGATCTTTTCCGTAGACATGTGGTCAATATCAGAATGCTTTAAAAATCCGGCCGATTTGCGGTCCCAATTGAGTGAATCTGCAGCAGCTGCCGCAGCTGCATTTGCCATTTGATTGTTCCGGCGGCTCCGCTTCCCTGTTCCACCCAGAATATTGTGATTGTGGTTATTGTTTTTCCCATTCCCGGTATGGCCCTCCGATCCCCTTTGCTTGGTACGCCAAAACGATTGATCCGGAAGTCGAGAAATGTCAAATTCTAGAACCGAAGGACTCGACCTCAAATTCAAAAGAAAGTTTATCGAGTAAATTTTTGAGAGGTCTGTCTTTGCTTGGGGAATAAAGCTTTGAAAAGACGACCGATTAGATATAGGCTGCAGCTCGCCGTCGTTTCTCGGTTCGTATCCCTCCGGTTCAGGGGTCACTTCCTTTGCAGCGTTCGCCATAGCCGAATCTAGCAACTTTGAGAGGGCGCTACCAGGTTCTAACCCCGATTTTTTGCACAAAGCGCCCTTTTCTGTTGTCGCTTCCATTGGTGAGGACAAGCCAATTATTGCAGGGTCACTTAAAAGACCATTTTTATTCATACTTCTCGATCCAATAGGTTTCTGTAGGTTCTTGTTAATTCTTGAGTTGATGTCAATTGACTAGTTGACTACAACACCTTTATATGTCCTATTATCAATGCCTCTCATAAAATGTATAATAAAACTTGTGGAGAGTGCTAAAGAATGATTGAAGCCGTTGAAGAATCCGTCAATTCGAATACAATCGATATAATTCCCGCTGACGCTGTGAAATTATGAGTGAGAATGAGGGAAGTCGGTAGATTGATGACTGTGTTCTGTGTAATTCCTAAAAACTGGTCGCTTAGAGCTGAGAGGACAGGAGGGGAGAGTCGGTGCTGGACCTGAACGTATTGTGCGTCGTGTGTGACTCAAGACACACAGCTGCGCGACGCCACTGGCACTTCCCTTGAGGCTGAAGATTCAAGCCATGAGCTAGCTTGGATGCAAGGTTGATGTAGATGAATTTCCAGAGGTTCTAATTGCTGAGTGTTGCGAGAAGATCTCAGGTTCTGAAGAAAAGGGCTGATTGATGTATTGAGGTGGATGTATGCTTCAAAGGGCCTGCATCCCGGAGCTTGCAATTCTGGGCTAATTAACAGCGCAAAGTATCAAGTTCTACTCTTATTGAAAACATGGTTTTTTTCAATTTCCTGGTTTGTATGCCATTACTAAAAATTTTTTGTATTCTTTATCTTTGGAACGGCACGCTTATTCATGAATCTTTTTGTTTTATTCTATCTTGTGGCGAAACACTAATCAGGATAAACATGTTGACAGAAACAATATGAAAAATTATTGATTCAGTTAAAAGTATCATCATTGCTCTACTACTTTCGGAATTCTTTGAAACTGATTCTGTTTATTTTTTGTGAATGAAGGCAATTGGAAATATCACACAGGTTTGTGTCAAATGGTCGAATTTTTGCACACCTCTAATGTCCTTCTCAATGGACGATCATCTTCGAGAAATTAACACTGAGAGCCATATTGAGGAGTCTGTTAGATTGAATTTGCACAGTATCTTTATACATCGGTTCCAGGAATTCTAACTGGTTAATCTAGTATGCTTTATAAAGCCTAACCTCGGTAGAGTTGAGAATCCTAGTCTTCTGATGACAACCACTACCAGGCTCCAGCTTCTTTTACTTGGAATTTTGAATGTGTTCTCTATATTAGCATTATTCACCTTTCCGCGATTGTTAGCCTCGTGAAATTATACCAGCTCATTAAATGGTATTTATTATTCACTTTCAACTCAATTTAATCATGAAATAGCAAGTGATGACATTTGATTTATATTACCAATTGTAACCTAGCATAAGGTTAATGACGAGTGAACGGCATATTAAGTTTCTTTATTTCTTGGCACATGACGAACCAATCAATGACTCGTAAGTCATGGAAATGGCCTTGCTCCTGCCATCGATTGTTCAATTTGCCTCGCTCCTTCTCTTCCCACTTAAACAACTCATACATGAAACGCAAGTTAGGCTGAATCACAATATTGAGACGCCGAACGCGTACATATAAATATGCTTGAGGAAGATTGAGTTTGAGGCGCCTCATTACTTCAGCGATCACCACTGTGGCCGATCTCGAAACTCCAACACGGCAGTGAATTAAAAATTTAGTCTGCCCTTTTGAAGCAGTGTATTCTTGGTCAATGAAATCAAGAATTCGAGGCAAAGTCCTGCTTAAGTTATCAATTCCATCATCCTGAATATTGTTTACTTTCATCACGCAGCTGACGCTACATCGTAACCGATGTTCCATTTGCTTTAAGCACTTGGGCATAATGTGGAACATCTCCACATCACCATCACCCGACTTTTCGGTAACAATATCGTGGGTTTCATGAAGTTTAAACTTATTTATCCAATCAAGTGATTCCCCTACCGATATAACTTTCGTAACCCCTAGTTTAGAGAGTACCGTAAGGTTATTAGCATGCTTCAAAGACCCTAAGTAAATATACGGCAAGATTTTCGAGGGCAATGATCCTTCTAGATCTTCCACCCACTTCGTTTCGGATGCCGTGACTCTTTCGATTCTAGTTTGATCTGACTCATTATCTGAGCCATCGGAGTCTGAGGATGACTCTGAAGCAATGTAACCCAATCGATACTTTTTCGGTATGGTATTTTGATCTCGTTTCCCCAGCCCCTTGGGATTTAACAAGATATCGTTTATTTCTTCTTGAGCAATTGTTTCACCTTGAGACCAGATGATATTGCCACCTAACCTCGCAGGGCTGTACTTACGAAGCATAATCTCAAGCTTCCGAAGCACTTGGACATCCGAATTAAAAATATAGAATGGTCTGCCGTAGTCCAAATGAAGTTTGAGTATAGCCTTTTCAAGGGGAATGTCTTCTGCGTACATGAGGTAGCAAAATATTAAAAGCGACAGCTCTGTGTAACCATCAGAGCAGTAAATCAATGAGGCGAGGCTGTCTTCAGTCACAGAAGAGGAATATAGGTAAAGAAGTTTGCATGTATTCACGATACTGATCAAGTTGTCCTGTTTGCAATCGCCAAAGCCTATAGACCCCGTAGAAGGAAAATCTAGATGATGAACCTCGCCGACCTCTGATGCCTTTCGAGATGTAATGGTGTACTTGAAAAGTAAGTCATTGAGTAAGCTTTGAGAAGGAAATTTAGCATCGTTATGACAATAGATGAAGAGCTGCCAGTGGCCTCGTGGGGGTGGAAGCAAGGAGACGATATTCGAGTACATGGTTCTCGTCATGTGTTTCGTCAATAAGGAGTTTTCAGGGTCACAGTATTTCTCTGCATGTTCATGAACTGGGACAATCTGAGGGACATTAGCTGCGTTGTATTCCCTTTCTCCTTTCAAATACAGCATCATTATATGATGATCCCACATATTTCCCAGCCAAACATTGAGGTATGTTCTTGTTGCTGCTGACATAACAGTGGTCTCAAGCTTCTCCTTCACTTGATAGTCAGCATCCCACGAGCTAAAAGTATTGGATTTTAGCAGTGTTAAGGTATGAAGTTGTAACAATGTCTTCTTTCTGGCATCCAGGCCAACAAGTATAGAGTTGGTATCTCTGATAGTCCACATTCTGCCAAGATTTTCTTCAGTTTCATCACAATGATCAAAGACAAAAATATCGTATTTATGGGGGTTTTTGGGATCCTCGGCGATTTGCGCCACCTTAAGAAGTCTGGCATATGAGATACACTTGCAACCATATGCTTTATGATCCTTCTCGTGGCAATAGACAACAAAATCTGCACATTTTGCGATCTTGCTAACTTGAATTTGAAAATTTCTTAGCGAGATCCCTCGTTTGGGATCGGAATCGAGGAAGGTCGGCATGAACCCTGTTGCTAAACAATCCAGAATGATAGACTCAGTCAATCTCAGGGTATCAAGTAATGGATTGCAATCTCGACGAAACAATTGCTCCAATAACATTGTTACAATTGACATAACTTCTGAACGTGCAAACTCTATCCGCTGTAAGATTTCGTCTACTACCACCGTATTGCGTAAAATTTTTGTCTCGGTCTTTTTGGAAGATACTGTTGTTTCCACGCACATTAAAAAACGAGCTGACTCCGGTTTCTTGCAATCTCCACGAAAATCATTCTGATTTAAAAGTTCCCTTTTCTTAGACTGAGGCCCAAAGTACGAACGTTGAGCAAAATTTTCCGGGTGTAATCCATGAAGCCAGGGGAACATGTGGCTTGTAGGTGGTAGTGGGTTATTAAAGTACCAGTTGAAAGTCAGTATAAGTTGAGCTGGAGTTATTTTTCGTAAATCTAGTATTCTGAAAGATTCGGAGTTCGAATATGGCTCATAAATTTCGAAATTGGCGAAGTTCCTATCTAGCGGAGAAGTCGTCCTTTTTGTGGAGTGTCCAAATGATTTGTTAGCAATACATCGAGTAGTCTTGCACGGCGGCTCGATATCAAGTCTTTTTGTTTTTGAGGAGATTTCCTCATACTCCTGGCATTCCAGATCAGCCTTAGTCAAATGGTTATCAACTATCGCCAACATGGGGGAATTGAATGACTCAAAGCGGGCTCGAAATCTATCACGTTCATGAGACAGGTCATTTGAGGCTGACGAAGATCTCTTAGACTTAATATAAGTCGGATGAAAGGATGATGGCAAGCTTACAGCTTGATCAGGATTTTGTTGACAGGGACCCACTCTGGTTTCCCTGAGAGACGAAGGGCTTGTAGATTTGGAATCATCTAATGAAAGATTACACTGTAGCTTGGGTAGACTAGAAATCTTCCCTTCGTGATATAAAGGCGGAGACGGGATATTTATGGAATAGTCCAGAGGTACTCTAAGCAAGCAATCCTCACTGAAAGATAAGACGCGATGAACAAACATGTCCTCTTGCTGGCTACCCGAAGTGGTTCCACCAGGAGAGCCCTCCGGGCTTGCAGACACAGAACTTTGAGTCGTGGTCATTTCCCAAACACAATGTGTAGATCAATGTTGATAAATTTTGTAGTGGGCGGAATACTTGTAGATGTCCTATGGACGAGGGAATGTCTTTTGTCTGAATTCTTAACTTCAAGGTGACCGGTTTGTAATCTAATAACTCAGACCTCTTTGCTATTAGTTTTCCACTATCAAGCGTTTTTTATTGTTTGTGAAAGCACCCTGCTCTTTCTTCATGTAAAAACCAGGATAAAAAGATGCTCGAGATATATTTCGCAATATTTTTTATTTCAAATCTCGAATACTTAGTCAAGCACAAATTCAAATGCAAATATAAAACGATTCCACAAGTCTTGAATTGGTCACTTTTCAAATTGTGCGTCTAAAATAAGGCTAAAAGATGACCATTCAGGTGAGTTTCCGGAGATAAGATAAGATACGAGAAATCGCCAGCTACGTGATGCGATCACGTGTTTCTGGGATTATTATAGCGTACATTAATATGGTAATCGCGCAAGAGGATCAGTCATTAGAATGGATACCAAGGATCGGTAGGGTCAGAAAAAAGTGATGCGCGCAAAACCTCGCCAAATTGTATTACATTTTTGAAAGGTACGAAGTTGTGATAATGAGCTGCAGGACTCTTACACTTTCTTGTTCGAAGAATATACATATGGCGATTTTTGGGAATGTCTTTTTTTAAACTGTCTTTCTGTTGCTAGCTTGCTAACCTCTGTCTATCTGGACAAGCATTTGTGATTGATTAATATTTTCTGATCGCAGATCATAGATTTTGTGAGTAGGTTGTCAGCATAAACCCCGAGAAACTATACAATATAGGAGGATATTTACTTTACTGAAGCCACTTTCTAAAACGTTTTCGACAAAAGCTAGAGGCTCTTCAACAAATTTTTACCACTTAATTCCAAAACATTCTTTCCTAACAAAATTCTTCAAACCATATCTAAACCGCCTCAAAGTAATCAGTGACAATTCTGGCTCGAGGGTGTGCGTGTGTGTCAGAATCACGTGCGCGCTGTCTGTCCAACAAAGTTCATCAACAGTCAACATTCTACTCATTCTATCTAAGATCATGAATGACGATATAGATGCGATCATCGCCCAATTAGACCAGGCGCGTGACTTAGGATTTTCCGATCCAAGCGTTTTTCCTCAGATTGTTAAACAAATATTAAATCTTGTCAATAATCCAAACTTGACTGTTCAATCATGGTGTGCTAAATTTTTAAAGGATGCATTCACGAAAGACGGTCGCCATGTGTCTTCTGCGGTCAAAGTCGATTTGGCCATTGACGCATTGCCCTATTTGAAGGTTTTGGCAAGCATTCGCGATTTGGAGGTATTTAAAAATGTTATTGATGTCAGTACAATTGTCTTCAAGCTCACGTTTAAATATGTGGCAGAAAATGATGGCAGTACCAACGTTTGGGCCGGTATTAACGAGCTTAAGAACAACTTGGTGGTTAAATATGACACTCAGTTTCCTTTTGAATTGTCTTTCGACCGAGAACACGATGCCTTTCGTAACATCGACTGTAAGCTTGAGTTGTTAAAGTTTGTGATGACTGTCATTGATTATCAGCTGCGGTCCAACTCTAACAAGTTTTTCTCGGTGGCGCGTGTAAACCCACAACATACCCTTATTAAACCTGCTTTAATGGAAAGTGAGGCATCTGCGTTATTAGATGTTGTTTTGAAGACACTTAAAAATGACATACTTGTCACTCCGTTGGTAACGGCAACATTGAACCATTTGTCTGTGTTGGTGCGTAGAAAGCGTCAATTCATGGACCTCATACTTCCCGTCCTAGAATCGTTTGACTCGGCAACCAAATTGCAATCCAATTATGAAGCCTTGGAAACATTTAAGTTATCGAGGAAATATGTTGACCGAACCTTAAGAATTCTCTTTAATTACATGACCAAACTCCAATTGATTCCGTCAAAATACCAAGGTGCAATAAACAGGAAAGTTTCTCTACTCACAACCAAAGGAGACGAAATAAGAAAAAAGAATATTTTATTGGAGCACGTCTCAGACGCATCCATCAGAAAAAGGAAATTCGACGGATTTCAGAGCACCTACATTAAGTTGAAAACCTTTGACTACAAGAATCTATACTGCTTGACAGATTTAAACCAGGATATAAATAATTTTGATTTTTCTTCTATTCCTCAGAACATTCTCGTGTCGATGGCACTCACTGCTTTGAATCGTGCATCGACGCAAAAACTCTCTAAAGCTTTGGAAATACTTAGTGCTCGGTACAGAAATGCATTGGAAGATTCAGGAGATTTTGAATCAACCATCAAGAAAGAAATGGGTCAAGATAGTGATGAAGCTATCGGTAACCTCGAGGATGATTATAGCCCAGAGACGAGTTACTCGCTTCCTCCACCTAAAACTCTCTCCTTCCAACAGAAGAAAGACCACATTAACTTGATTGTCAAAAACTTTTTTGAGCTTGCCGCCAATAAACACTCAACCGCGGAAAATCATCAAGGCTCTTTCAATGGAAGTGCTAGTGATGAACTAACAAAGATTGTGATCAGCACTTGGAAAGAAGATTCGTGGTTGGTACTTCTTACCAGATTGGCTACAAGAGGAATGCATGCTGTTGACTCCAGGTCCAAGGATTCTACTGAGGTCAAAAATAATGATCAGTTGAGCGACATTATTCGCAAAGCATTGTTCGATTACTTCTTGGCAAATATTCATGAAAGAATTGATCTTGTGATCGAATGGTTAAATGAAGAGTGGTACAACGAAAAAGTCATGAATGAGCAAAGTCTCAAGGATGAAATTTCTGAAGAATTAACTCAAAAGTTTCGAAACAATCCTGAACTGGTTACAGACTTAGAGCAGCTGATTCAAAATGTGATGAGTAAGACAGTGATCGAAACGCCAATTTACAATAAATGGGCACAACAGGTTTTGGACGCAATGATACCTTTCTTGGAACCAACAGATCGAAAAGTTTTTCTCAGGCTATTGAGTGATTTGCCTTTTTTAAACAAGGGAATGATCGATGGGATCAAATCATTATGCGCTGACCCTGCTCGCTCCAAGCTCGGCTTTTTAGCCTTACAGTTTTTAATCATGTACCGGCCACCAGCAAAAACTTCATGTTTGAATGTACTTAGAGATCTTATGAAAGGAGATCAGGAAGACTTGAAATTTGAGGCACAAACATTGCTAAGCAAGTATGAGTAAATTGTCTCACCTGACTACAAGGGGAAAATAGTGCTTTCAAATAGGGCTAATTTGTGAAATGAGACCAACTCATCTCAAAGCTTATAGTTTGCTATCATGAGAGATATATCGATCTATCTTGGACTTCAGAGATTGATAAGAGGTTCATCTAGCGGACACGTTCATTTCGAAAAATTGAAAGATGATGAAACAGTTCTGAGCAAAACAAACCTTCTTCTTGTCTTTGTTACCAAAGGCCAAAGGCATTGTCTTAAAACCTCCAAAAATCATTTCCTGGGCCAAAATAGAGCAAGAATAATAGTATGTTTTTCAACTCAGTTGTACTAATCATTCTTGAGCAGGATTCTAAAATGATTCACAAATGCTCAAAATGGCTCGACTCATAACGCGTGGTCCGTGAATGAGTCGATGAACCGCGCAGGATTCAAATCAGTTTGAGCTTTATGTCGCATACGTATAAATCGATGGAAAAATGTAAATTTTGTTTTAGATCTTTACTGTGTTCATTAGAAGAAATGTAGATATTCTAACGTGATTTGCTTTGGGGGTCTTCCCCAAGAGGGGCTTCTCACATGGGGTCATGTTCGAAAGTTTTTTGGTATGTGCCTTTTGCGTTTTATCTTCCCTGTTTCAGACTCGCATTGACGCCTCATACGATCAAACCTTTGTATTATACAGGTCGGTCTGGCAGTGCTAGCCATATTTTTAGATAGGCGTGTTCGATACAATAAGATTCAGAAGGCTCCCACATACTCTGAAATCCTCGTCTTGTGGGTATATTACCGATCTGACAAGAACTTGCTCGAATACTTCTCAGGAACTCTCTGGACGTTCAAACAAAGCCTAGTTATCTCGGGTTTGTGGCCACCTTGACTGCCCGAAAGATTTCCACCAAATTTGGTTGGTTTGAAATTTCTATATTTCTAGACAAAAATTGTCCTTAGGGGCTCTCGGCTTCCAGAGGTAAGCTAAATGTTCGACCCAGATAAAAAAGCAGAGGGGCTCGACTCATCCACATTTGATATCGTCAAAATCGATGCGTTTCACAACACACGCTTCTGGACTGTAATATCATTTACTTGGGTTTGGATTGTTCTCATATTCAAAATTGCCATTTTGGCAGGTGATACATACACGTGCATAAGTATTTTGGTTTTCAATAGATGGTCGACGCTGGACTATAATGTTTATGCTTATAAAGTGGCCAAATGGATCTTCACAGGCTGCATTTTATTCCGCTTCCTCTTATTGGCCTACCAAATTGCTTGGGGAATTCACATATATCGTACCCGGAATATTGCCTTGGCATATCTAAATGCATATGCGCGTATGATGTACGCGCTTCGGAGCTACAATTATCAATGTCTATTCCACGATATCGATCAAGAAGGTTTCTTCGAATGGGCCTGTTTTCATGTTTATACGGAACTAGACAATGCTTTGGAAATCTTGGTTGCCGACTTACCTCGTCAAGTTATAAACTTCATGACTCTCCGTTATTATGCTACCGGCCAGGATCTTAACAACGATATTTTGGCCAACATCAAATCGATCGCTACGACGAACTTGAGGCTATCAATCATATTATCGTTTCAGTTATGTACGATGATACTTTTTCTTTTCTTCTTTTTCAAATTTCTTTTGGCGATTGTTCTTTACATTCCAATAAAGGTAAAGGTTGCCCACAAGGGTTTTCGTCTGTTGAAATCATATTGCTACAGATCTGTGAATGAAAATGTTCGCTTCTTGGTGAGACGTAACCACAAGTCCAATAAACAAATTCTAAAAGAAGGAGTCCTAGATATCGATGAGATTCGTGCCAACCCTCTACTAAATTCGAGCTCTACGTTTGACGTGAGGTCATGGCTGAAGACAGTCGATCTCAGCAATGCCAGTCTGGATTCTCTAAATTCCACTACTTCAAGCGTTAATGAAATTAATGGTCAATCAGCAGCGGCAATCAACCTTACGCAATTCTTCCTGGATGAATCACCTATCAATCCTTCTATCCCCTCACTACGCTCGCATAACATCTCTCACCTACGGGAAAATCCGTTTGCTGATTTCAATATGGGTACTGCGTCTGGCCAAAACGAAATCATTAATAGTGACAATCCTTTCGCTGATACTAGAACTCTGGTGCATCCTGTGAGAATTGCCCCACCAGGACGTACCCAAACTTCAGAATCTCTTCTTTCTCGGCGCACAGGTGAAAAAGCGGCACTCTCAGGAGTACTGAGTCTTGAAAGCAAGAGTAGGATGCGAAAGAATGAATTGGGTCATTTGTATAACGATAACAGTACGTCTGTTTCTAGTCATGGCAATGGAAATTCATCTAACACGAGCTTACTAAATAAAAGGCTGCTTCCGGCGATGATCTCACTGAGGGAAAGCTCAGTAGGATCAGAAGACTCCTTAGACTATGGTCACTACCCAGAGCCAGACTATGTGAGGGCACTGCTGGCTGGACTGGGTAATATTGGTGCTTCAGACTTTGGCTATACAGGCGCTACTCGGGCTGGGGATGAGACGCCTTACCCTGTTAGAGGAGTGTCACAATATTTTAAAGACAAAACAGACGTTTGATTATCAATGTGAGACAGGCGCACTAAGCACAGCATCTTATCTTAGAATTGTATACGCTTGGATGTTCCACTGAAGCCGGTGAGTGCCATCTGAAGGCTGCACCCACGATCAAAGGTCTGGAGAAGCAATCCAAAATGGCTCAAATAAAAATCAAAGAGAAGATTGAAGTCACCTATAATACCTCTTGATTCACTATTTACACATACCCTCATTTTGTGGACTCGTACTCTTCCCTCAATTTAGCCAACTCTTCGTTGGAAATGGGGGGAATTGGAATATCGGCGAAGTCATCTTTGCTTAGAACATTCCAGGTATACATGTAGACGCCTAAAGGAACTGCTCCAACGATAAAGAAGGCGGCAAAGTTCTTCCAGAAAAAAGGCTGTCTAACTCTATATAAAGCAGGCGTCATTAGGAATGTTTTAGGATCTCTGTAACGATTATGGCCCTTTCTGGGATGTTAGTATTGGAGCTTGCGGAGTTCAAATTATGTCGTAGTAAGGCCGAGTCTTTGTATCATTGAAGACGATTTTCAAACATACGGGGCACCGATTACAGGCATGGTTGGTTATATTGTGCTACAGGTATCATGAAGAGCGCAGCAAATACAGTGATCTTTATTGGTCGTGCGATTTCTAAAATTCTGATAAATGATAAAACAGCATTCAACTACCGAATCAACCCTACGAAATAAAGGAGGAAATGAAACAAGGCATTTCATTTTGCAGGAAGCTTTGGACAAATTAGATTTATGTTCTGCTATATACGAATCAGAGAAATGACGTAACACAAAAGTGCAGTTACTTAATTTTTGCGCAAATTTCATTCGAAAATGGGGAATTAAACAACCTAATTGATTGAAAACTAATCTTTCAGACGATCAGTAATTTCATATTTCAGAACAACTGTATTCACGAGTCAATAAACTTCATGCTCTTTAATTCAAATATATTACAGCAGAAAACTAGGTTTCAGTAAGCCTTGAATATTGAAATCTTATTTAAATGATTTAATCACGGTAACATAGTTTTCGTGTTTGATCAAGAAAAATTAGGACTTAATGCACTAGGACCATTATTCTATTTAGAATAATCAAACTTAGTAATGGTTTAGACGCCATAAAGTGACTTTACCCGTATCGTTTCCTATAGCTAGCATTTGGCCATTTGGGGAGAATTCTGCAGCAGTCACACGACCTAATGGCGTGCCGCTAGTTGGCCAGTTCGAAAACACAGTACCCAGGGGCAAGTGAACAAGCTTCAAGGCGTCTTTTTTTTGCTTTGATGAAATACACATAATTTGGCCATCAGGCGAGAATGCAATGTGAGAGATCGATGTGACCAAATTTGTGACCTCTTTGAAAGGATTAGGATTTTTGCTTGGCTGCGAGGTCTCAAATGTGGTGCGATCAAATATGTTCACAACACCTGATTTGGTACCCACCGCCAACCATCGGTCGCTAGGCCCACCGAGATTAATTTTAGTGACATTCACGGCGCTCGCATCGGTCCAGCGACGGGAAGGCTTGCTGCCGGATGCATCGATACTAAATTCCCAGATCTCACCGGATTCATTAGATACAATGAGCATTTGTTCATCGTGCGTGAAGGCAAAATCAGCCACAAAACCATTCACTTTGAATCCTTTCGTAAATTGGCCTGTCTGCGCACTCACCAAATTTACCCATCCCGAGGATCCGAGTAATGCAATATATATTCCAAATGGAGAAAGTTTAAAGTACTCGTAGGATTTTTGAAAGTTTTCCTGACCGTACATTCTCAGTATTTTTTCAACCTCCCCACTGACAAGATCCCACCTGTTCATATACCTTCTACGTCCAGACATATAGACCATGTTCGAGCCCTTCAAAGTCAGAAATCGACATGTTTGTATTGGCTGATCGCGAAAATGAATCAGAGACACGAACTGGTTGGTCTTTCCATCGATATGATAAATACGAAGGGTACGATCGAATCCACCAGTGATCAAGAGAGGATGCAGTGAGTGAAAGTCCATACTTTGAATCGCACCTCTAGATCGTCTTACAGCATTGGCATCTTTCAATCGCAGAACTTCAATTTTGTGAGCGGGAAGAAGCTTGGTGGAAGTTTGGAGGAATTTTCCTGTGGAGGTTAAAATGTTGGCCAAAGTTGCAGTATTGAGCCCCACCTTCGCATCTTCTTCATCTTCCAGGACATATTCGTCATTGTCATCTTCGTTACCACCCCAATTGTCTGCCCAATTAGGTCTTGGATAAATCTTCTCATACTGTGCCCTCAACCTGACTTGGTAAGTGGTTCCACTTAGAGATTGCTCTTCCTGGATTTGACGCAACTTTTTCAAACGCACAGACATGACGGAAACAGTGATTTTCTCGTCATCAGAGTCGACCCACGCGACCTCTTCGTCGCTCAGCTCTTTTTCGTCGATGTCCATTGCGTCTTGCTTATCAAGGGCTATTGTAGCATCAGCACCTTCATCTATGAAAAACATATCATCTTCATTCTCTTCTGCTAGGAAAGCTTCATCTTCTGAAAGTCCATTTGAGAAGTCATCGTCTTCTGCATCGGAGTACTCGTAAAGATTTTCAATTTTACGCAAATTGGCTTCAAACCCGAATTGGTCCCCAAAAACAAGTTTTTCAAGAATTAGCTCCTCTTCATCTTTTGAAGGTATAAAATCTGCTCTGCTTGACATTCTTCTATTCAAGTATGCACAGAAAGGTTTGTAAGATTTAAAGGGATTAATAGCTTGGTCCTATTCAAATTGTCTGTAGGCGAGCATCGAAATTTTGGTCAATGCGATGCCCATTGACATGGCATGACCTGCAGAAAACTGGTTCTATTTATTAATCCCATAACATATTGTTCACTTGAACTTGATCAAAAAATGAGTTCGAGCATGTGATTAATTAGTGAATACAATGCAATTTTTGATCTCTTAACTACGATATTTTATTTTTTCAATTCTCCCAAGAAGGTAACGAAGTACTTTTTGAAATCCTTCCCATTCACTTCAACCAATTTGGTACAAAAGTCTTTGGCGATCACCTCCTCCAAACCCATGTTTGTCAAATAGTTTCCCAAAAAGTTCACAAACTCTTGTTGGCTCAGGCACTTTTGATATGTCACTAGGAGAACTGAGAGCTCCAGCGCAATGTTACGTACTTGTGCGTCTTTCAAGTTAAAATCTTTCTCCCGAAATGGCAATTCGAAACATAACTTGACTGTACTATCCATCAAGTACGCATCGATTCCCTCAATAGGTGCGACTGTTGGAGAAAACTTGTCAGCAGCATCATTGAGCTTGCCGTTATTGCAACCTAAGATCGCGATTATGTTTCCGAATTGCGTGATAGCAGCTTTTGTAGTCATCGGATCGATCAAATCACAGGAATATTCGACGATTGAGGTCAATATTCTGGGAAATAGACTTTTGTTTGTCTCAGTTAATAATAAAGAGAACTGACTGTTGAGAACCAAAATGCTTATGAATGATAAAAACGATCTTTTCAAAGCGTATTTCTCCCTCACCAAATCTGGGTAGTTCTCGTCCTCAATCGAGAGAGTGTCGTATATTTTCTGGAACATCGGGGTTAGCAAATCATTTAGCAACTGAAAGATCACATCATTGTTCTTGAACTGATGCACAAGCTGGCCCACAAATCCTGCGAAATCTCCCAATTCTTGAATCTTAAGGTTGGGTGCTGCTAAGATTAGAGATATGAGCTTGCTCAAGTGCGAGCTACTTTGGGTATCCATTATGGGCACAAGACGAGCAAATGCAAAACGCGCAGCATCTCTCACAGACTCAAACTTGTTAAAGTTCTCTAAGGAGATTAAAACGACCTGTGCTGCGTTGCCGATTTTAACGCCGAGTTGAGTGTTATTTTTCAACGAGTCCGACTTTCCTGGTGCCTGTGTATCAAGACCCTTCACAATAGTGGCAATCGCAAATAACAGATGATGTGTTTGTAGAGGTATTAAAGGATTGGAATCTTTATCTTCTCTAGAGATGCATGCCTCCAAATTCCCAAATAATGGCTGCAAGAGAACATCGACCGACTTTGCACAGGTATCAGGAGAATCTGTTAAGGTAACCAACATACCTAACGCTTCAAACAAGTATAGTTGGCTGTTGAAGTTTCCATGCTCCACGAGGTCGTCATCTTCATCCCTCGTGGCCAACTCCGCTTCGATGGCAAGAAGTGGCTGAACCTTAATCAATAGATTTTCTAAGAAAAAAGAATTGAGGGCCGGTTTCGTGGCGCTGACAAATCTGAAAAAAAGATACCAACATCTCAACCTAACACTTTCAACTCCATGAAACAAACCGCATTCAGAAAAGAGGTCCAATATTTTTGAGGATAGCTGATCCATGCTAGTCTGAGTAGTATTCATGAAGTTTTTTGTACTGAAATGGCGAATGATCAATTCGAAAAAAGCGAGCTGATTTTTAGGATGGTTGAGTAGATGGAAGTGATTGATAATTTTGATCAACAATTCTTGAACAGCCCGGTAAGGCTTGGAGTTCGAGATTTCAGTTTTCGGGAGGTTTATTAAGTTGTTTTTCAATGAGTCTGCAAAGTTGCTGAGCTCGTATAGGCCCAATTCCACGACATTCCAGTTTTGGTTCTCAGAAGAGGACGGACCAGCGAAAATCGAGGATTCTATGATAAGTGGAACAACGTCTAAGTACAAGGGGGGATTCAAACCAGCAATTGTGTCCTGAAATGTTTTCAACTTTTGACGAATCTCAATGAACTGATCATCATCGTCAAAGCCATCGCTATCTGAGTCATATTTCATTTTTTCAATTAGGTTTTTGAGAATTGCAGACAACAATTCGTTAGAGGCGACGGCTGGGATTTTCTTGCATATTAACAAATATTGCTGTACGAATGGAAAAACTTGTTGTGAAACATCATCATACTCATGCGTCAAGAATTCGAAAGTGATGGGCCACAACTTTGCTAGCTGGATATTCACCTCCAGAACCAAGCTAGAATCATTCTCCAAAACAATACACAGTTCGATTCCTATTTGATTGGAAAGCCTGGCTAAATTTTCGATGAAGTCCAAATCATCGTCTTTCAAAGACCCAATTACCGACGTCAAGTCCAATAAATTGATTAGCTGTAGCTTGTTTACAGGCTTCATTTTTTTGGAAATTATCTCCAAAAGTGTAAGGCAAGCCTGGTTGCGTAATTCAGGATTCTTCAAGAATTCGTAAACGATATTTAAGAACCCTTCCTGTATGAACAATGATATGTCCATCCAATCGATGTAGTATCCAACAACTTTCAACGCATTGTCGAGAATAGCGGAGTCTTTAACTTCGGTGAGAGTGGTCTTCCAGCTCGAAATCAAAGAGTTCATATCACGATCTCGTATTAAGTCTTTTAAAAAATTATTGCGTTCTTGCGAATCGTTTGCTCGCGAGATGAGCTTATCTCCAATCTCAAAGTGAATAGAGATTAACGTTCTCATGTAGTAGTCGATGCTCGCCAATTTTTGGGACTGAATCAATAACAAGAATGTTTTCAAAAAATCCACATTAAGCAGAGGATATACGTAGCAGAACAAACGACCAAATAAGTCACTTAGTTTGTTTTTCAAATAGACTTCATCATTAGCATCTGAAGCAATGATTTCCTTGAGATACTTGAACAAATTTGTGTTCAATGCGTACAACTGTTCCTGATCCAACTTTTCTGTATTTTCATCAATGACTTGAAAGATGAAAAATTTTAACCCAGAATTTAAGATTTCTCCCTTGATCGACGAGTTAAGAAGGATATCCACACATGTCTTGAAACCTTCTTCTGTCGACTTTACGTCGTTTATAAACTGAAACGCTTGATTCTTTAACCCGGCATCGGAAGTCCCACTTAGTGCGATATTTACGGCCTGTTGAATTTGCTGATCCATCTTTTTTACGGGATAAAGCTCCTTTTGAATATATGGACTTTTGAATGCAGTTAAGCTGGTTGATTCACAGTAATCGAACTTTCTTTGATGTAATGATACTGTTGTCACAAACGTTGGAAGATGACCAATGAGAAGAGTTCACCAACAGGTCTGTATGTGACAGCGGGGAGATAAAACGTGAAATCTCAAGAGAATACTGACCCAATGAAATAAACACACACAGATTTGTGTTTGCTGTAGATTTCCAGGCCAGAAGGTATTAAGAAAGCTCTACCTCTTTGTGAAAATTCAATGATCAGTGAGTTGACTTACTGAGGTTCCAATATGATGGTAAAAAATTTGGAGACGAAAGTTTTCTCATGACGAGTGTCACGTGACAGAGATCAAAATATTCTCGATTCACACGACACTTATCGCAGGGACCGTTTGCTTGGCGCGGATGATCACTGGTTTTAGGAGAAATAAGAATACTGAGCCCTATTCAAAGACATGCAACTTTGCTTAGCCTGTCTAGATTCTTGAAACTTATTGATTACTTCCAATGTTATTATGTACATTGTTTTCTAGAGAGATTCAAAGCTTGGCTCCTTGCAGATTTCAGGCATCACAACACGTCATTGGGTCTCTCTTACAATCAATAATATATATGAATGACTGATACTTTTCATACACAATGATCTAATCCAGAATGAGGTTTGATTGGCACTTTTTGCACACATCTGAAACCTTACGTGAATACCGTAATTCTTGCTTGGGATAATGTAGCACATCCCCTTATACGGTTTCTACGTGACATCAACGGTTTTTTTTGGAACAGAGAATAGGTTCAGGCCAGGACACTATCCGGTAATTTACCCTGGGAATAAGTAGGTCCAAATCTGAATATAAATGACATTGCACCCCGGCAATTTCTCCCCTCGGAGTCGGTTTATCAGGTAATCAGGGCGTGAACCCGAACTAGAACATTCTATCGCAAACCAAAGCGGCGCATAAGGTTGTATTGTGGATAAAGATTAGACTGTATGGATGCTATGAACATCTATTTAGGTTAATATCTTTTATATTAAGGAATCCAGACCAATAATCTCTTATCAAGAGGAAAAGGTGTCTCAAAGAAATGGACTGACCGTAGGGCAGGCCCACGGGAGTAATCCATCTTCAAAGGAAGTGTCGGCTAATAGCCCCAGCCTTTCCAGGCGGATATGGCTAACCTAATAGCCTATTAGTTACAGACATGTGACTAAGGCATCTAGAGGAATATGCTTCTGGGAAATGAATGGATAGTGTGTTAGTAACCGGATAACCAGGTTAATGGTTAAGTTGGTTATTAAAGGTCAACTCTCCTTCACTTCAGAATTAATTCCTTCGTCGAGGTTTTCCTGGAAGGAGAAAATCCTTCCAGTGAGTCAGAGTTTCACGTTCCATATGCAGCTCTACGTCTCTAGGCAATCCCATTGGTCAACATGCTACGTGGAAGTAAGCGGCAACTAAAGTGTTTCGTACACAGGCCATATTGAAGACAATACGGCTCTGTAGTGAAGTACAGACACTGGGCCGCAACAGGTTGATCTTCCTCAACATGTATTACGTAACAATCTCTGTTTTCAAACTGTCACGCAATTATCACGTATCCCAACAACCGGGCTATTCGCGAAATAGTCAAGATGAAAAACTCTGATATATATTGTCGTAACTGATGCATGATTATTACCATGCAACCGCATACTCTGACGCAGTGATGGCACAAAATATCATTTCGCTATATTTTGCGCGCGCGAAATTAATATGTGATGAAACACATGATATAAAAGCGAAGATATATTATCAGATAATTTGATTATTTAGTAAGATATATTTCGCTATTTGGCACGTGACTGAGAGAATCCTCAAAAAAATTGATCTTGTGAACGTGAATGACATCATCACTTGTCTCAAGTTATCGTTTTTCATGAATTACCTGAGTTTTGAAGTGTGAAATGTTATGAAACTCATGTATAAATTATGCCAGTCCGCCGGCCTGTCAATAAAAAACTGTTAGATATCGGGATATAATCAATTTCAAAAGTGATTATCATAGTTAAGCTCCACGTCAATTCTACACACGTAAGGAATGGTCTTATTGCTTGTCTCATATCAGTCACCTTGAAGCTATTTCGTGGCTTCCTCAAAGAGTTCAAGAAACTCGCAAATTTCAGTAGTTTGGTCCCATGTAAAGTCGTCACCATCAAAAGTTTTCAATTTGTAACTAGCTCGCACAGCACTAGAATGAGTTTTAAGCGTCCTCCAAAGACTTGGTGGTTTCGGGCCGCAAGGTGATAAACCTCCTCAACATGTAATCTCATGAAAGCCGCCGAGTTGCGTTACCTTGAAGTAGCACTTGAGGCTTCGTATCCTCGCTAGTATTTCGTGCTTTAACGAGCTCTGTGAAATGATTTCCTAGGCGATGAGTATTGTTGACCGCCTTGATAATAGAATAAACAATTCTGGGAATTCTTCTCAAACGACTGAATAGATCCTTTTGATGAGGACGGTCTTCCTCGGCAGCTTTTAACGAGTCACAGAAACTCTTTGATTTGCTGGTTTGAAATAAGTACAGCACAAGAAGTCATTGACTGACAAGTTCAAAACGTGACCGGCACATCATATGTCTCCGCTGAACTCTAGTCCGGTAGGTATTGCATTACAACTCCTTGTAAACAACTTCATCATGGTACTTATTGGTTTAGCATTATCCCTGGTAATAGAGATAATACGATCACTTATATGGTACACATCAAGAACACGAGCAACATGGTCATATAAAATTTTGCCAGTATAAGACGTCGCTTTATTGAGATGTTCAAATCCAATGACAAACTTTTCGAGAAGATTTTCAACATTATGAAGGTGCAAAGTAATCGCGAGAAAATCTTGATTGTTACGAGATCTTCACTCGTCTAGAGTGAAAGCAAAGTTACCCTCATGATCAGCAAGCTGTTTAATCAAGCGTTTCCGCTCGCAACCTGCAAGATTTTCAAGCACAAATTGCGCTTCACGGCGTGATATCAAAGGAAGATTGGGGAACTCACATCTCCTTACAATCTCAAGTAGTACTCTTAAGGAAGGGCTTTCCACTGTGGTAAAAGGTAGTTTTTGAGCCACTAAGAAGTTCACGAGTGCGACGCTGAAAAGAGGCATGCTGAAAGCGGGGACGTAGCATTTTTTAAGACGAGCGACTGAGGCTGTTGTGTCTATTTCAGAGATTGATGATTGTCGAGAAGAATTTGTGATAAGCTTGATGACATGAGACAACATGTGCGTTTCATTGAGTGATAAGTTTTGTGGTATTGTTTCTCTTATTAATTTTCAATTGTAAAGCACTGGGTGGCGGTTTATTTAATGAATTCTCAAATTTGTCGAGTTGAGCGGCCACTTCGACTTTGTTACATTAGGACAGCTCGTGCGATAGGCTTATCTTTCTATTTTTTTTTTTTTTAAAGAAACATCAAATTGCAGGACGGCGGGCTTTAGATGCAGGACTGCATGTCTCTCACACACACAGCAACCCTACACCTACTACCTACCAAAAACTATAGACTTTATAGAAAAACCCACAATCGATCGTACTACTGTTTCAAGTGAATAGACTAAAAGCCTATCCACGAGCCGGACCTCAGCATATTCCCGAGGAAATATATTGACCCCTGCAGCCAAAGGTTCGAGTCTCCAAGTGTAAAGTCCTAGCGGAATGACTTTGGAAGAATTATATAATGGATACAATTCAAATTTGGGAAGTAAACGTTGTTGGCGGTCATGCCTTCGATATAAGTTTCGTTTCGAGACATTTTAGTTTCGGGCTTTTGATCCACAGTAAAACAAAGTCAACAAAATGTGAGTAATAGAGTGATTTAATAACTTTGCCTTAAAATTAGCGGGGAGAAAGCCCCTTCAAATACTTTTGACTCATGTATTTTTACAATAAAATATATTCAACTTCTGTAGCCAGCTATGTGCTCTTTGTTGGATCAAATTTAAAGGGGTAAACGGCTCCAAAGATTTCTGCAGACGCGTTTCATGTTTTAGGATAAAGACAATAGCTTTGAGTTTTTCAGAGAAATAATGTTGAAGATTTCGGCAGTTGCGTGTCCCGAAAAAAAAATCAATAGCTAAAGCTGAAATTGAATCGTGATTGTGCCCTTCATCTCGGAGAAGACTTTAAGCAGCAGGTTTGTGTATTCCTTCTGGCTGACAAGCACTTTGAAGGCCGTGTATGTTTTAGTTGAGCCAAGCTGCAAAAATCATTTTATACGTGTCCCTCGCTTCCACGCTTCCCTAAATTGTCTTCTTTGGACCTTTTCCGTAACATTGAATTATAGTGTCCCCAAACGTTCTCTTACTCTTTGATAGACGACTTAATCAGCGTTTTCAGGGCAATGAGTAGACATGAATCCACATTGGTGGCGTTTACAGCAAAGTTCTATAATATACCATGAAACATGTTATATATATTTTAGAATATATCGACTCGCGTACGTGCATAATAGTTCGGCGATATTACGCATATTATTGTGAAAGTATTTTACTAATCATGAATTTCATGTTCGCGACTTACTAGTTTTGCACAACACTGACTCTGACGTGTAAAGGTCTCTTTACCCTGAGTCAACCCGCCACTTATGGCATTCTTCTTTGGCTTACTAATGAGTTTTTTTGTTGAATTTAGTTTTACAAAAAACATGACCACAGCTTAATCAAGTCTTTCAAGTTCATGGTTTATTGATTACCTGCTTCAGTAAAATTCCACAATACTATGTTAACTTGTAATTGCATCAAACAGATTGAAATGTAAAACACTGCTTAAATTCACTCTTAATTTCACAAGGTTTGACTAGACTTTTTTCTTTTTCGGATACTGGGGTTTAAATTTGGCTTCATTAAAAGAAGGTCTCATGGCTGATGTGTGCGGGAATCGCTTTGTTATCGAGAACTTCTGATCATGCAGTGTAGTTGGATCGGTGCATCAGATGAACAGACTAAAATGGATGCAAGCGTACTTAGGTAGGTACTGCATCAAAGGGGCTCAATTTTTTTTTTCGTTCGCTCAATCAATCTCTTAAGTTTAATCATGTCAACCGCATATACCTGCGTAGAATGCAAGCGAAGTTGCTCGCTTGTTGGTGTAGCTCACCTATCAAATGGGCCATTCAACACGAGATTCAATGGTAAGCCATTGCATTAACAAAGATCACGTTTATCTCATTTGATATTTTATTTAAATTTCTGGATGACAACAAGATGTAAAGCCATTTATTTTTTCCAAGATATTGCCGATGACTTAAGGCCACCATCAACGAGTACGCGCATAAATTAATGCGTCAATCGCATAAATCCCAGGAGCAATGATCATCAATCGAGAACTTTCAAATTTCGGGAAATTAAGCTCAGCCCCATATTTGATTGGCAAAGCAAAAAATACAAGCCCCATGAAGGTTGCTAAGCGAAGTGTACAGTACAGTTATTCCATAACTTGCACATGTCTTCATTTTTCGTCATCCAACTTGCAGACCAGTGAGGTTTGGCACATAAGTTCCGTATCGGCACTCTTGAGACACCTCAAATCAATGTTTCGAAGCCGCTTTCTTATCACGAGTCATGCTGCAACGATAAAGTTTCTCTGTATGAACTATAGCAGTCGAAGAAACTTTACCATTCTCTTTCATATCATGAAGTAGTCGGAAAAAGCAAGTAATTAACCAACTAATAGGGCTCTCGGGTAAGAAGCTTCGGATAATTATTGCTTTGAGTTTGCATAGACGACGTAGTATTGCGTCCCTGTGCTGTATGAAATTTGAAATTTTCCGAAATCAAAGCGATGGCGGAAAGATTACTGCATGCAGCCTTTTGGAGACAACTCCGGGAAACCCCCTTCATTCAGGTTCAAGTTAAAGCTTGAACACAGGATTGAACAGGATTGCACGCCGAAGATCTCAGACTTGACCCGCAAAACTTAGATCTCCCTCCTCCAGCCGCCACCCCAGTATCCATATAAGTTGGTCGGTACAAAGTTATTTTGAGATTCTTGTGAGTTTAAAGTTTGTGTGCGAAAAATTTAAAGAAAAGATTTCGAGGAAAGGGAAAAGAATAAGATTCAGCAGGGAAGTAGAGAGGTAATATCCCCTTTGCCAGATCTAGGCACTTAGGTATCGAGGAGATCAAGACGATATGCATGACAATCACCGGATGCAATTTATACCCAACCAAGCCAAATCGCGGGTTTAGCTTTTTGCGCAATCTGCCTTAAGCCAGCACCGAGAGATCTAACATACATGTGGAAGTCTAGACACGCAAGACTTACTAATCAAAAAGTTTTGTCACACGAATAATAGGATGTTTCTCAGTACTTCTATAGGGGTGCAAAAAAAACAAAGAGACAGACACTCTTGTGAAGTTCAATCTTTTGTATAAGTACAGATCCATATGGCAAGAATTTGATACACATACAAACTTATCTATTGTAAGATATCCGCTCACACTGGTGGCCGGGTTTGCGATACGCAGCGAGATCTCGTTAAATTTCTCAGGGTAACCCCCCATGCATAACACAATATATACAGGTAGACAGGCACACATCAAGTCTTGGCGCTACCTTATTCAAGGGTCGCATACTTTTGCAAATGCTTTGGCACAGCCTCCCACAAATTCCTGTCATGCAACCACAGTTTGGAAAACATTTTTGCACTGTATTTGTGTGCAGAATCACAGAGAATAGTAACAATGTTAGAATTCTCTGGTAAAGTCTTGGCAACTTGCATTGCTGCGACAACGTTCAAAGCACTGGTCCCGCCGACATAGATTCCTTCTTCGTCTAATAATTGGTACACCATAGCGATGGAATCTTCGTCAGGAATTTTGATTGCATCATCGATAAGTTCTATTTCTTGTTTTAAGTTTTCGGTTACACGACCCTGTCCGATGCCCTCAGTAAAGGACGACCCTCCTCTTATTATATCCTTCCCGCCACTCTTTACGAATGAGTACAAAATTGATCCTGGAGGATCAGCCAATACACACTTAACTTGGGGATTCATGTGCTTTAAGTATCTCGTGACACCAGCAAAGGTTCCACCTGTTCCCGTTGAACAAGTCCAGGCATCAACTTCACCGTTTAGCTGAGCCCAAATTTCAGGACCTGTGGAGTCGATATGGGCTTGTTTGTTGGCAATGTTATCGAACTGATTGGTCCAAACCGCATTTTCAAGCAGTACTGCGTGCCTTTTGGCTTGATGGTTGTAGTTTTGGGGGTTGTCGTAGCCAACTGCAGGAACAGGATGAACTTCAGCACCCAAAAGACGTAAAGTTTCTATTTTAGCTTGGGATTGAGTATTGGGCATGTAAATAACACATTTATATCCACGCAGGCGGCAGACATGTGCTAATCCGATTCCCGTATTTCCCGCGGTACCTTCAACAACAGTGCCGCCTGGTTGAATCAAGCCCTTCTTTTCGGCATCATCTAGGATAAACTTAGCTGCACGATCCTTGATTGAACCCCCTGGATTCATATATTCCGCTTTGGCAAATACATTTCTGCCGACTGACTTAGATATTTTGGGGAGTCGAATGAGCGGAGTGTTTCCGATCGCATCCGAAAATCCATTGGCAACAAGAGGCACAAAAGGAGGTTTATAATCTTGCGCAGAAACCGATAGTTTAATGGTTCTTGTACCAAAATCAAAGCTTTGCCTGAGTTCTTTCCTGAATCCGGCCGTCAACATCTTGGTTGTTCTTCATTCAAACATTTACTTGGTGGTCATGTTCAAGTTAAGCTACCTCGCAATATCACGTGACGAAAATAAAAAATTGTGGAGGGTCTACTTGAGAAGCTCGAAAAAGAGAGACGAAAACGGCTAGTTATTTGGATGTTTCTCTTGACCTTAATCAAAATGCAAAAACAATCACATAAAGCTTTTTATTTGGATTTGATTTGTTACGTAATTTTTCACTTAAGCTAATTTTGTCATAATAGTCTGGCCACGTGGGTCGAGTTTGGAAGAGACCTCCGACAACGCACGTGAGATGATTCCGAACCCGTAGTCCGCTTAAATGCGGCTTACAAACGTTCTTTGTCACGCAGATCCTCTGAAATACAAATCTTGCCCTTCTTGCATATCGCTCTAGGTGCGAAGATGTTGAAGACCCTGGAGTTGTACATTGATCGCGCACTGCCTGACAACTGAAAAAACTCGCAGCACCTTACAGCAACTTCAAAATATTGTGAATAACAAAAATTTGGACTCAAGAGGTCTTGATATAATTCGATTTGCTCTGAGAATAGAGTGCAATGATGAATTGTTTTCTTTTTCAAAATATATCTTGGATTTCTTTTTCGCTGGCGTCAATCATCCCTATTAATCAAGTATGATAGATGATCTGTAGTAGATGCATATCTCGCAGGAATGCATCGTAAGGTGACGCAGACAACGGCAGCTTACATGATGCGGTTACGAAACAAGGGGCTCATAATCAGTGCTATCCCAAGAATTATCATGTGTAGAGACAACATCCAAGATTACGTTTCTTTTCTTAAGTCTGAATTCTTGCGCTTTATATTTCGATGAAATCCGCATGTCGAAACATAGTTCGCTTGATTATATTTTTCACATAGCCCTTACTTTTGAAGTTCAACACCATAGACATCCTGCTTAAATTTTTCCAATCAAGTTTAAAGTTTCACTAACAATCACTTTGCACAATGTTTGCTTCTAGGCCCCAAGAAATGCCCCGCTTACCCTCGTTCAATGAGTTGATGTATTCAATCATTGGCCAGCCTTCGTTGCCCCAGATTAATAACCCACATACTTTGTTGAGGCTGGCTGATCCAGCCGATCAACCTCCAAATTCTTCTCAAGCTCTGTGGATATACCAGGCAGAGTTTCGTCCACAATTATTACAACTGCCCCACCAATTTCCTGGATTTCCAACACCAAACTATCAGGCCAATACAAGAAGTTTTTCTGCGTTTCTGCCAGCATCAGAGCCATTGAGCTCTCCATCTGCTTTATCCTCTCCCTTGTCGTCATCATCGTTAAGTTCACTCTCAATCGCTGGGTCACCTACAATTTCTGCAAGGTCTCCTGGTGCCGTATCGCTTGAAGAGGACCGCGAAACGGTATCCGTAGGATCTAGAAGAAATCACGTTTGCAAAACATGCGGGAGGCCATTCACAACGCTGGGACATTTGGCCCGTCACAATCGCATACATACCGGTGAGAGGAATCACAAATGTCCATTTCCCCAATGCACTGCCCGATTTGCTCGCCAAGATAATTGTACACAGCACTATAGAACCCATTTGAATGGCAAGAGCAAAAGATCGCGGGGCAAGAAGCTTAAGTGATCAAAAGGAATGAACCTTGTAGATAGGTTGCAGCAAATCCTTGCAAAACTTATTCATTCCTTTCTAGACTCACACAAAAATTCAATTTCATGGTTGTATTATATTAGGTATTATATCTGGCAGATAAATAAAAAGAAAAATTTTGTTCCAAGCGAGCCCATCAAACATATTTGGCTACATAAATTTCTATTCTTAGCAGATAAGTTGAAATGGTAAACTCTTTATATTATTCAGCTGTGATTGATGAAAAGCTATTGGCATGAGACAAGCTCAACTACATCTAACAAAACAGGAGCACAACGCGAGTGGACAGGAGCGTCGTAAAGTTTATAAGATTCTCCTGAGTGACATTGATAGAATAAGTCAGCCTTTTCATACTCTAACTGACCTTTAGCGGACACCAGCCATTTGCTTGGCACAAGCTTGTCTCCTTCAACTAAATCCTCAAATTGAAATTGGTGACCTTCGTCTACCGATGCAATTTGATGTTGGCGGCTACTTAGCACACCATCATTTAAACTTAACGCGAGCACGGACTCACTTAGGCAGGCGAGAGGAATAATAGAAGGGCCAGTACGTAATCTCTTAGCCCCTGGTTCTCGAGAAACTTCGGCTACGGAAATTGCTTGCAAGGCCTGTGCCTCTGGGTCAGCCAATTCTTTGGGAGAATTAGTCATATAGTTTTCCGACGTCGCAAAACTTTCTTGAGAATCTTCGAATTTATAAGCACTCAAAACGAGCCCAAAGTTAAAAGGCAAAGACGTGAAACGGCTTTGCGGATCACTAGCCCCACCAGTTATTATCGTGAGCAAAACATGCATGGCTGCAATTTTCTTGAAAAATTTCATAAAAAAAAGATTGGCAATTCCCAGACTAAGAACTTTGGTTTTTCACAAAACTGCAACTCTGTTGTAACAGCTCTCTGAATCTCCGATAATGATCAAGAGCACATTTCTCGGAGTTTGTACCCCTTCTTTGCCATTTGCGTCTCAACAATTATGCACACTACACATTTTCCCCTATATTGCATTTATCGGGGTACTGTTCAATTCATTTATTAAAATTTCGATTAAAAAAATTGCGAAAGGGTAAATTCTAAATATTCTGTTGTATAAAACCCTACACGACACAAAGATAAAGGCTGGTTATTTACCAATGACGATGAGACGACTATACGACTTTGAGCCTTTTCGAACCTTACTTTGAAGTTTGAACTATCTCACTTATCGAAAGATCTTACCACAGCAGCGATGCGGAAAATGTTGAGAAATGCGAGAATCTGAGCTGCGAGTAGTTTACTCATCTTTCAACTCATCGCTCGTTTCGTCGCTCAATATTGCATCCCTAAAATTTTGAAGAGAAATCAATCGCTCGTTATCAGCGAAATTAAGATTAAGTAATACTCGATAATGACAGTGTTAGCTTGATCATGAGTCACGTGCTCCATCACCAATTAAATATGATATGATATTCCTGAGAATGCTCCAGATACTAAAGGTGTGAATAACAAACAAATGTCGAACTGCTGTTAGTATGCAAGGTCGCGGCGATTCATCCTCAAAATGTAAACTCCCCTTTAGTAATCCCTGTTCTTCTCATCAACTTAAAAATGCTTTTTAGAACACTTGGCCAAGCTACAGTATGTGATCGATTTAAATTCTGACCATTTAGAAGGCTTCTTTTCCTCGTGAAACTTATATGTGCTTATTCAGCTTCCCAAGCGAGATATTTATCGCCAATTAGGCCTGCAAAAACAAGATCACTCCCCAATGATGCTTTTTAAACGGTCATCTTCTTTATTCAAATATAAAGCACATCTTTCTAATATACTTTCTAGAAGCTAATTTTCAAACAACCTTGTTCAACTAGGTCTATATCCACAGAGATCAAGAATGCTCTTGATAGTGCCGTTCTGTCCGCACCTGTCGTGCTCTTCATGAAAGGAACTCCCGAGTTCCCACAATGTGGATTCTCAAGGGCCACTATTCAAATGTTGGGACAACAAGGGGTTGACCCAACAAAGTTCGCAGCTTACAATGTTTTGGAAGATCCAGAATTGAGAGAGGGGATCAAAGAGTATAGTCAATGGCCCACCATTCCACAACTTTATGTGAACAAGGAGTTCGTGGGTGGCTGTGATATAGTCCAGTCTATGGCTCAAAGTGGTGACTTAGCAGAGCTTTTGGAATCTAACGACTGTTTAGTGCCTGAAGAAGATGAAGTTCTTCAACAAACCGACATCAAACCTTCTGATAGATCATAATCTCCGTCATATTTAGTAAAGAGAACACTACATCGAAGATTCAAATCATTCGCTGTAAAACTGATATATTATGTATACAAGAAGCCAATGCCTGTGCCAATATTGCGAAAACATTGCCTGAATTGAAATGGCGAGAAATAAGAGAATCAATGGGAGTTAATGTTTATGAAGGCTCAACGACATTGCGTTTTCACTTTCTGCCACTCTTAGTAGAGGAGCGTCTTCTTAGTAAGTTCAGGTCATCCAAATTAAGCGTGAATTCGAACCCACCGTTGGCGTTGCTGAGAACTGACGATGACCGCGTCGCATACTCGTCATCGCCCAGTTTCAGGGAATCCTCAGATGTTGTTGAAGATATGGAGCTATTTTGTAAACCATCTTGCGCATGTACTTCCTGGCGTATTTGGAATTGGGTGATGGAGTTGTTATCATCAAATTCAAGAATATCACTGCCATCAAAGTCTTTGGAACTAAGATCATCCGAACAAGCGAATCGATTCTCAGCAAGATCTACCTGGTTATCCTCATCAGAATTGCTAAAAGCATCTTCACTATCAATGTCGTCATAACATTCGTTCAAAGTAGATATGAGGCTATTCTTGTTGAAGACATCACCGAAGTTCACACCATTCATAGGGTTAGGAGTTCGCGGTAAGTTGCTGATGGCTTTGGTATCGTTATGCGTCCCCGAATCGAACTTGACCTCCTTAAAACCAGCAGTGGTTTTTAACTTTTCTCTCTTCACCTGTGCTAGCAGATGTAAGCTTACGTAAGACATGGCAGGGTTATCAAAGACTTGTTTGATGGCAATCTTCGGGGACAATAAGCCTCCAGCAATTCCGGTCGGGCTCTTCATTCTCTTAGATGATATCTGATGAAGCGGAGATTCAACATTAGACACGCACAATTGCTGTTCTGGAAAATAACTTTCTTGTTTCAAAGGCACACTAGTAGCCATCCATGGATGTTTGTAAATACCATCAATCGTGATTCTCAATTCTGCACTCACCACCAACATCCTAGATATTAAATCTTTTGCATCGGAGCTAATTTCGTCCCACCAAGGATTTAAAAACACGTAATCCCCAGTTAGAATCTTATGTGTGAGTACTTCGTTGTCATCATCATAGAAAGGAGGGAACCCACAAAGTGAAGTGTATAAGAAGCAGCCCAATGACCAAATATCAACACTTTTGGAGTAAAAATTACTTTTAGAGTGTGCAGCCTTAAAGCGGCGTTTCCTTTCGACTCCACAATGAATAACTTCCGGGGCCGTATAACCTGCTGTCCCGCAAGGCGTTTTCAAATTACTTCGAGCCATGCCAAAGGAGGCTGCGGGATCGTACCTGAGCTGTTTTGCCAATCCGAAGTCTGCGAGTTTTATAGTCCCTATACCTCCACCACCAACCCCTGGGTAAAATGTACCTTCATCCACTTTAGATTCATCATCTGAGGACCGAAGAGAAGCATGGTACTCGGTTACAGATCGATCTACTTTGACAATACTTTTGAAAAGTAGGTTTTCAGGCTTGATATCTCTGTGAACAACATTGTTATCGTGCATAAAGCGAACCGCATCGAGAAGCTGTAAAAAGACATGCCTGCAAAGATCCTCTGAGAGATATGTATGCTCAATGATTTTATCAAAAATTTCACCACCATCACAGTACTCTAGTACAAGATAACTATTATCTTCCGACTCAAAAGATTCAATGAGCTTGAGAATATTTGAATGTTTCCCCGAATTGTTGAGAGTGTTCATCACGGAAATTTCATTATTTATGTTAGCAATTTGTTTTTGTGACAAGTTCTTTTTGTTGATGACCTTAATAGCGACATCTTCTCCTGTTTTGGTATTGACTCCTTTATAAACATGAGAAAACGCACCCTCTCCTAAGAGCGATTTAATCTGGTAGTGTTGGTAGTGTGGAGGTAAATTAGAAAATTTATCAATGTTAAACAAGGAGGCACCTTCTCTCCGAGGTTTTGTTTCAAGCATTTCAACCAATTATATGGACGCTTGAAGAGGTGCTGCCACCAATCAAAGGAAAGAAGAGAAGAATGCGAGTATCTTAGACCTCTTACAAGCTCAAAGAAATAAGATCGCGTATTTCACGCTTGGTATTTTTTCTTCGCTAAGCTTTGTTACCTGCCAATTATCTCTCAATTGGATTGAATCGAATGAACGGTAAATTGGTAGTTGAAACAGTGATGTGGAGTAGGCGACACTATGTTCTATCTGTACCGAGTCAGTCAAACGGAGAAACACGGAATGGCTTGAGATTGATTCAGTAGCTTCTTTTGACAAACTCTAGTTACTCTTACCAATGTTCTTCAGGCGAGACTCAGTTTAAGAAAAAGATGAGAAAGTCTGTGGGGTGTTTCCTATTTAATAGCCGGTACTGTTTTTTCCTAAGTTTAATGCGCGCTATAATTAACTAAATGTGAAGCACGAGCACAGTAGTCGCAGAGGAGTCAATGCCACACTTGGGATTGTCGGAGAGCTTCAAAACTTAAAATTTTAGACACCAGTTCTTTGGGCAAAAAATGTGCTCTCCATGATTTCCCTTAAGGTAAAAGATTACTTTAAGACGCGATTGTGGTTCGCGCTTGGGAGTGATGATTACAAAATATGCGAGCATGACGTCAGATTCTGAGGCGAGGATGTGAAACTGCAGCCTACATAACAAACAAAAAATGATGCCATCTGTTCATGGGTCCTCAGGCAGTTGTTCGCAATGAGCTATATCCCCGAACTAGAAGCTTCCAAAGGAAACTTATATTCTGAACTTTACCCAGCTTAACTAATGACTTAAAACAATTTGGAAATGGAAACGAAACATTTATGTTACACCAGCTAAATGCGTAAATATCGCGCGTCACGCGCGAAATTCCCCTGAAGCGGGTTTATATATCAAACTCCTTTATAGACTGTATAGAGGCATAATACTTTGAAAAGGATGACGAGAAGCCTTTCCAATTTCAGTCTAGTAGATTAGTATGCCAAGAAGATATCCGAAGTATACCAAAGGTCAACTTGAATTCATGGTGTTTCCGGAGAAGAGGCCCCGGGGGTAAAGCGATCTTCTCATGCGGGAGTTTCAGGTGTGTCAACAGCTGATGCTCCTGGCGGCTAAATCAACTGGACCTGATCCACAACTATCATGTAACTAGGTTAATTAAGAGATAACAGTGTCATGATAGGTTATTCAGTGAACAACTAGCTATAGAATAGTAATACTGTGATAGACTGAAGAGATTGAAAAGAAAGAATGTCCATTAAGTCTTAGTGAAGGATTTTCACTAAGTCCTTTATCTATACATTAGACCTTAGACAGTTTGCTACGTCCAACCATTATTGAGTCACACACTACAAGTAGGAAACAGAGACATATCAGTCACTCTGATCGCGTGCTTCTATAGTCATGATGCCTCCATGTTTAGATATTACTGCTATTCAGACGATATTCTTTGGGATTTATACTGGTATATCACTCAAAGAATAAGAAATGATGGAAATATTAGGTTTCCTCTTCCTCCTCTCTTTTGATTCTTAAACTTTAAAATATTGATTGAAAATAAATATTAAGAATCAAGATTAGAGAAATTCAAGTCCTGACAAAGAACCAGTTAATATCATTTATCAAAGGGATCATAAGTTTGTATCGTGGCAATAACGAGGCGATATCATTGACTGAAAATAAACTTAGGGTTCCGACTAATCAAATGGGAACAGCCACGCTACGAACATTACTTAAAGTATAAATTAACATAGGATCTTGTCCAACGTTTTCTGAGGTCACAATGAATAAAGTTAAAAAATATTAACGCACACTAACATAAGCGGTGCGACACTGCAAATGGTGAGCCTGGAAAGGATGCGCTTAAAGGGGAAAACAGTGTGCTTCTCTCATCACGTGATCTGGTCTTTCTCGCATCTCATCACATTTTTCGATGGGAGCTGACAATTAAATATTCAGAAAGTATCCAATGAGTAAGGCAAAAGCGAAAATTTCTTTGTCGGTAGGTCTCGATGCTTCCATTATCGAAGATCTTCAATCCGTATCGGTAATTGGGGTTTACGAAGACTTATCACCCATTGTGAGCTTCGTCAAACAAAATGGATTGACCAGATCCTTCAGCAATATGATCAATTTCAGTTCGGCTAATGATTTGGGCCAATTAACTAGAGCTGCTCAGCAACTTTCAATCGTGTTGGATATTATAAACTACGTTTTGGGAGAGAAAACTCCCTCGCCAAATTTAGCAGTCAAGCTTTCACTCCTTGAGGAAGTCACCCGTATCAATGAAGCCTATGGTATGCTTTGCTCGAATTTGAAGATCGTTTACAAAATATATGGAATGAGAAAGCCTGCTGTAACGGTTGCTATAACAAAAATATTGCGATGTCTCGTGGAGTATAATGATCTGAACTTAATTTCCCTCTTTATCGATAGCTTTGATTTTTGCAATGCTGCAGTTTACAATATTCTCGTGCCGACCAGAGATGACTTCGAAAAAAAAATTATTGATGAAAAGGCAATGCGTAATGCGTTTGTTGAGTTTTGGATTTCTTTATGCTCGGCGAGCAATCCAACCCTTCGTAAGGCGCTTTTGACAAATTTTAAGATCATGAACAATTTTTGGAAATACTTGGATATGGAGAGGTTTGAAATTCTCAGCAGAATATTGCATTTCATTGATCGGTCTGTATTTTCGGAGCCAACATTCAAAAGGGCTACGAAATGTCGTATTCTAAATGAGAATTTCTTGTATAACATCCGCTCACTTTTTCCCCTCGTGAAATCTGAAATCGATAGACAAGGTGACAATGAAGATGTGCATGATTTCAACCAGTTTAAACTGAATTTTATTACATTTATGAACACCTTGGTGTCTGACGAGAACAAAGGAATCACATACCCAGAAAATGATTTTGGAACTCCGTTGGTGGTAAACAACGTGCAATTCAACATTAACAACAAATTGATATATACACTTCTTACTGCTATGAGGCCGTGGGATTCATTTGTCCAGCATCAATTTGTTATGCAAATTCTTCATCACAACCATGAATTGCTTCCACCTTACATGCATTGGATTGTTTCGAATTCTGGAGGGTACCATGAACCCTCATTAACCTCCTATTGGATAGGACACACACTTCTATACACTTCGATTTTGAAGTCTGAAAATCTCCCTTCCAAAGCTGAATTCGTATCCTTACTTCCTCTCTCTAAAAATGCCCTAAGTGACTGTATCGCATTCCCCAGCGACTTGGTTAAGCAATTAGGTTTACAGATGATATTACTTCAACTTCAACGCCTATTGAAAGCAAAGAATGTCACCCAATCTTTCAAAGATCAGGTTTTGAGCAACTTACCTTCTCATGCCGCTTTTATTCCTTTGTTGAGCCATCCAAACGGAATTATTAAGCTTACTGCCACACTGATCTTGACTGCGCAAGAAGAACTTGCTCCTAAATCCTCCTCCTCTGCAATCATAGGTGTTGTGAACACCCAACTCGGAGCATTAAATTTGAGTCCCGAAAAGTGCGATAGCTTCGAATTGGTTTTGCTTGATATGTATCTCTCGGTTCAGTCAAACAATGACCTCAAATGGTGGAACAAAGTAACTAAGGATAATTCTTTCTTCACGTCACTTCTCAAATTTTCAAACTTGCCTCTTCTTAGAGGAAAGATCTTCCGAATTTTACAAAAGCTCACGAAATCGACCTTGGTATTCAATGAAGACAATGTCGTTGAATCACCTCTTCTTGTATTGGTCGAAACGACCGCATCCTTTGGTAATGTCAAGTGTCTCGAGAAACTCTGGGCTTGTCTTGATGAGACTATTTTCCGTGCTGTTAATACTCCCTATAAATATTTGGACAGGTCGCACAAATCCTATGACGATATGAGTATTTTCCTAGTCGTGCTTCTTGAACAAATTGATTTTGTTCCTAACTTAAAAGATGAAAAAGGTGTTTTAGAATGGTTGGAAAAATTGGCAATGCGAATGGCAGTGATTGGGGAACCGATATCTGGAATCAGGAAAGCGGCACTCGATTCTAATGCTCCTGTTACTTTAAGATTCACCGAATTAAAGGCACCGGAGAACATCACCTCCAAACTAGAATTTGCCGAGGCTGTTTTCGTGCTTGGGGAAACTATCAAAACAAAGAAGGGAACGACGGCTATTTTCAGGTTAATGACAAATTTGGGTGATTTCTTAATAAATTCCGATCTTTGTGATTCATCTCTCTTAAATTTTGTTGTTTCGCCAAGCAAGTGGACATTCCTCTCGAACTTAGGCAAGGAGTCCATTACAGATCACGAAATCCTCGGGGTTTGCCTCTATAATGAACTCATCTCCCAGCTCAAAATCGATTTTGGCAATTCAGAATTAAGTGATTTTGTTTTCAAACAATCCTTGAACAAATTATCTGAAAAAAATCAATCGCTTCTCAAAAAGTTGTTGTGGGTTTTAGACGATTCACAATTAAAAGCAATTTCCGATTGTGAAGTTAACGAAATTTTGCTTTTAGGGGCGTGTTCGCTTTTGAAGCAGAGAAACGTCGACTTCAAGCCTGATCTATCTATACTTATGAAAATCAGTTCAGCCGAAGTGCATCAAATTTTGTCCCATTCGCAGCCCTCTGAGGATCAAATAGATTTGATTATTCGAAGCCCGAAATTCTACTATCTTCTCGAAAATGGATCTGTGGATACATCAAACTGGCTTCTCAAGGCAGACAACTTGCCAGACTCTTTGATCTATCAGATTGGTGCTTGCTATCCTGAATTAGCAAGGAAATATCAGACCCGACTTGTTAGCCTCGCTCTTACAATGGATAATTGGAACAATTCATTGAAGATATTTGCCGCTTGCCTTCCTTTTTTTGATCGTGAACAGATCATCAACCTAGTCTTTTCCAGATCCGAGCCCGCTACAAAACAATCAATGACTTCAGTGTTTGTAAGCTTTGTGGGTTCTCTTGTTGCATCTCAGAATGCAATGCCCGACATGGCAAAAAGTTGGCTTCATAAAGCAGTGCTTTATGTGACAAAAAAATTTGCAGAATCGGAAAAACTCTCTGAAGCCTTTGGAGAATTTATGAACGCGTTTCAAGAATTAATCGGTGGTGATAGAGATTTGTTAAAGATGGTGCCTGCAAAAATTCTCGATGCCCAGCTTGAGGTGCTATTGGCCAGCAAACTTTGGTCGAACCAAACTATAACTCTTAAGTATGTGAATCGTGTGATTCTTGCACTGAAACACAAAGCTCTTGCTTCGGAAAAGCTATTGCAATTGTTTATTTACAACGAAAAGAATCCACTCCACAGTCTTCCCAATGAGTCCAATTCCGAAACCCGCTTCGAATCTTCTTTGATAATATATTCCTTATTTCACTCAAATGAAGCGGCTTCATCTACAATGACTTTGCTAGAGGATATCCTTATTTTATACTTAGGATCACAGAGAGCCGAAGACTTGCTTCTCAAAGACGTGCTCCAAACAATCGAGAAAAGATTGTCGCAAAGTTGGGTAAGTCGAATCACGAATTGGGACTATCAAGATGAAATAAATCAAGAGGAAGTAGATCTCATTGGCGAGGAACGGCTCTTCATAAAAGACTCATCCTCTTTTGTTGTCTCTTTGAATAAGACGTTTGTTAAAAACACAATTGCCGCCAATTTGAATACCCAACAGATTCCAAAAACCAGATCCTACGAGAAATTCGCAGAATTCTTTGCACATTGCCCGTCGGGCGCCCATCAGAAGACAGTGTATGATCCAGAGTTCTTGATGCTTTTAATAATCAATAACGAGGAATTAGCACAAGAAAGTGAAGAAGGGATTCATTTCAACATAATGAAGCTTGTGGAATCGGAACTTTTACGATTTATCATCACATCTCTCGCTTGCAATAGAATCCGGGAAGTTGGAATAATCATTCTAATGGGTATTTTGAAGGACTTGTGTGAGTCCACTTTTCCCTTCAGGGACAAGAATCTTATGAAAGTTTACATCTCCTCAATCATGCACACTATACGGGTTGCCGATCATTCCGTGCCATTAGTTTGGTATGTTATTGGCTCTTTGTGTGCCGTTATAACAAACCCTGGCCACCATTTATATGAACGTGTTCACCGATACATCTTATCTACGCCAATTATCAAGCCTAATAGTGTACCTCTTTTTGATTCGGTGATATCGTGTCTGAAGAGCGATGATTTCATTAACGAAGATGATTACCACAAACCAGTCATCTGGCTCGTTGACCATATGGCAGATGGTATCAAGAGTTCTGAGGATTTGAATCTTTTGAGAACAAGAGATGTTTCGGAGTGGATCCTTAACACTTTCAATTCCAACTATGCTTCAACGCGTCTCCACCTTAAGATTTTAAAATTCCTTTATGCTGTTCAGAACATAGGACCCGATGGATCTGATTTCTTAGTAACCAAATTTGCAGGATTATCCGCATTGGAAGTCATCAAAAGATCTATACACCCCATTAAGATCTCTGGTTTACAGGAATGTCTCAATTTAGATCAACTTGCTTTGCGCGTTGGCTTACTCAGGAATCGAAAAAGAGTGCGGGAGTGGTCGTTCAATGATGTTGGAAACGCAGTCAAACGTACTCATCTAAAATAAGATCGCGATCCTGAGATATCGAACGTAAACGAAAATAGTATCCGAAACTAAAAAGTCAGTAAGTTTTCATGAGTAATTGAATCACGATTTTCTTTCATACAGTACTTAAGTAACCATAGCCTTATTAAATTATCGACGGATATCGAAGAAGGTCCGCGCACCAGTGCGACCAAGTACTCACATGAGTCGGGAGAAGATACATGGACTACACATGTAAAGATGTCCGTATGTAAATTCATTTGTTGAACATTCTCGAATATTGAAATTTCGCAAACCCTTGAAAAAGGAGTTTTCTAACACTCAAGCTTGGTAAGCTCACACACGTTGGTATTGATTTGGTGTTAGTCTCTATCATTCTTGCGGGAATTCATAGGAACACAGGTTTGGTATTCGATACATCGCATTTCTCTTCGGTCGATTTTAGGAAATGGTTCGGTAAGTACCTTGAATTTGGAGAGAGTTGTTACGACCGGACCGTGTCTCTTTTAAAATTCTCTGGGTACTTCAAGCAAAAGAACTTGATGCTTGATTTTGTGCAGAAGGAAGCCAATACAATCTTAAGAGAACAAACTGGTAGAAGCATGAGAGATTTCCAATCAAAAGAATCTTAAAGCGATGCAGCTTTGATTATTTTCATGTGATTGCGGGATTGAATAAATCATAGCTAGGAGGTATTTCAGCTCTCCCATCCTGCAACACTATAGTCATTTTTTGAACCTCTATCTCACAATCTTTCACAAAACATATTGGGATTCCAATTTCGCCAGTATTTGTCTAGTTTGGAAACGTATAGTACTTTTGAAAATTAATACATGTCTATTTTTATCGAAAATAGAATTGTCCATAAAATTGCGCATGCGACTCACGCGAGATACTTGTTCAGGACGAGATGAAATTCTTGACATTTGTGACACAGCGAAGTTATCAAATTAACCTGACAGTTTTTTACCCCAGAAAGAGAATATTGTCAGCTGCCAATACTATTAGTGGATCCATCGTTGAGATCTATCTATTACTTGATATTCTCCATCCGCCAAGGATAAAAGATAGTATCGGAGAAGTGCTGAGTTAGACCAAACACCCTGGCTCTTTCACAGAAAATAGATACTAACATTCTTGGTACATTACAAACATAACTTAATGTCTATTCAGACCTTTTCACCCGAGAGCTTTATTGAGGCCATTCAGCTTGAACAAAAATGTGATTTACTAGCTACCACTCACTATCTCCTGTCTTTCTCCCCAAAAAAGTTGGCAGCATTTGGCTTGGCAATAATTAATTTGACTGTGATAAATCTCAAGAGCACTTTAGGTGGGAAACTTTCAGTGGAATTAACTCTTGACCCTGCTTATTGCCAACCGGGGGATGAGATACAGTATGGATCTTTAAAAGTGGGAGATATAGTAAAGTTTGACCGCATGAACCAATCAAGTGACTCCCAAGACACTTCCTTAGAGGGTGTTGTCACACGATTAAACGGAAAATATATTCATGTGTCAATAAAGGAGGACACTTTCGATGTTGATATCATGAACCTTTATAACAACACTGGCAATGATGGCAACCGAATTTGGGTAGTCAAGCTCACTAATTCCATAACTTATAAAAGAATGCTTCAAGCCATGACTAGGCTCATCGAGTTAAAGGAGAGTGAAAAATCTGATGTTATACAAATTCTTTTAGGAGAACGGCGATTTTACCCAAGGCAAGCAAACAAACAGAAACTTCAATACTGGGACAACAATTTGAACCAATCACAAAAAGATGCAATTGAATTTTCTATATTCAGGTCTCCGGTTACTATTATACACGGGCCTCCTGGAACAGGAAAAACTTTTACACTTATCGAACTCATCAAGCAACTTAGGTTTACTCAAGGAGAAAGATTACTCGTCTGTGGCGCCTCTAATATATCGGTAGACAATATATTGGAGCGATTATCTCTTTGTTTTACGCCAGTTGCTGATGATTCTGGTCTTAAGAAAACAAGGAAGAAAACTGCAGCTAAATCAAGAGGTTCACCGGATAAGCTTATTCGAGTTGGTCATCCCGCTCGTCTACTTCCAACAAACCTCAGGCATTCGCTTGATGTACTCTCGAAATCAAATCTTACCCCTGAAGGCGGCGACAATCAGTTACTTCTAAAGGACATCAATAGTGATATTTAAAGCACGCTTACGAAAATCAAAAAGACCAAGCATTATTCTGAACGAAGAGCCCTCTGGAGTGAAGTGAAGCAATTACGGCAAGAATTGAGAGAAAGAGAAAGGAAAATTACTCAACACCTTATTGTAAACGCCGATGTTGTCCTCTCAACACTCCACGGCGCGGGATCAAACGAACTCTACAATGTTTATAAAAGTTTTGACTATTCTCCCGAAAAGCCTTTGTTTGATACCATTATTATAGACGAGGTGTCCCAATCTTTGGAGCCCCAATGTTGGATTCCGTTGATAAATCATCTCGGATGTAAGAGATTGGTTATAGCAGGTGACAATCAGCAGCTACCCCCGACGGTCGAATCAAGCAAAGAAGCGTGCGCTCTAAGAAAATCAGGAATTTCTATTGCTGATTTAGGTAACACGCTATTTGATCGGCTAATTACTGATCACAATGGCGATGAATATAAGAAGCTACTAAATGTGCAATATAGAATGAATAGCCATATCATGGAATTTCCATCCCGGGAGCTATATGAAGGAAAACTTACTGCAGGAGATAGTGTCAAGGCAATACTACTTTCTGAC
Source organism: Metschnikowia gelsemii (assembly GCA_030561745.1). Classification (NCBI taxonomy): domain Eukaryota; kingdom Fungi; phylum Ascomycota; class Pichiomycetes; order Serinales; family Metschnikowiaceae; genus Metschnikowia; species Metschnikowia gelsemii. Next base: position 343,446 of record JAKTYA010000126.1, read on the forward strand.
CTTGCCGGAGTGGAAGAGACAGAAGATACTTCTGTTCCGTGTATCTGGTATGATACTCAAGGTGGTGATTTCCCCGAACAGGTTATAGAAGATGAATCATCAATCTCGAATTTGAAAACATCGACGAGCTCGAAATTCAATGAAATGGAAATTCTTGTGGTGAGCGATCACGTCCAGAAATTGACGTCGGCTGGCCTTAGTCCAAACAAAATCGGTGTCATTTCGCCATACAGCGCGCAGGTACTGGCTATTAAAAAGGAATTGGTTAAAGTCAATCGAGATGAGATCGAGGTTTCGACAATTGATGGATTTCAAGGTAGAGAAAAGGAAGCTATAATCGTATCGTTGGTACGCTCGAACGAATCTCGGGAAGTTGGCTTTTTAAACGATTTTAGAAGACTAAACGTCGCCATGACACGCCCGAAACGGCATCTTTGCGTCATCGGAGACATTGAAAATCTTGAAAAGAGTGGAGTTCAATTTCTTCGTGATTGGGCAAAACATGCAGAAGAGAAATTCGAGGTGAGGTACCCAAACATAATGGACTACTAAATGAACTAGAGTTTAAACTGCCAGGCGATATCTCATGCACCATTCGCAATGTGAGCTGATATCTGTAACACATGTCAATGAAGAGGATTTGCGAGGCGAATAAGCCATTAATCAAGAGTCCTTTCATTTTTAGAGCACTTACACTCCAGACATGCTTACTCAGAACTATGGCCTTGATGTAGAGTATATTCAAAAATTAGTTACGTCTTTCTTTTGGAATATCTTCGCCCGCGCAAATCGACTGGTTGAAATCAGCTTGGCCTTCGCTGCGAATTCCCCTATCGAGGTGTCTGTAGAATGTCTCTGAGCATAACGAAATCTCTCAGGTAAAAGCGAAATATTATAGATGAGATTAATGTATCCTCCATACGATAGAAATATTTTTCTGGTATACTCCTCGAGCCTTCGAATGAACTTTCTTCCCAGTTCAGAATTTACATCCCTATTGAGGAATGGTTCAGCTTAGTTTCCAATTGTTTTGGCGGGATGTTTTTTCAAATATCAGATGGTCCAAATAAAATACCTAGTGGCTCATCAAAATAACGGATATTCCGACCCTCCAAGATCAAAGGCAGTAGTCAAACACATCCTAGTGGCGACCAGGACATCTCACAGATGAACAAAATGTCCTTTACGATTCCTCAGTATTTATATGAGATGTTTCCGGCTTTCCAAAGTAAAATAGGAAGATTTGTGTCAGACGCATGGTAGTATCACCAAAAGGATATAACCTCCTGACAATGAAAATAGTTCAAAGTCTGTTCGAGATATTTCAATAAGAACCCAGGCACAATTTACTCCCCGCCAATTATTATAACATTAACCAATTCCCGTCAACCCTCTCAATTCTTCATATACTTGGAAGTCATATTTGCTGCTCAATGCGTTTATGTCAGACTTAAATGAGGTACAGTCACCCCTACACCATCTTTTGACATTGATCATCGTCACGTCTTCTAAAAGTGAGGATCAAAGTTCATCGCCTGCTTCGGCTCCCTAGTAAGGACTCCGAAATATTTTTGGGTGATGGGTGTAGACTTCTAAACATTCTAGAATTTAGTAAGGACTCTCAAATATTTTGTATGGAAATAAATATATCCTTGGATATTGTTCTGCATGAGAACTGAAGAAACCCATACATCCGTAATCACCACCATTATTCAAATAACGTTTTTGGGAGCCATCGTAATCACCATCGTAATCGTAAATCGTAATAACCACACGCAACACTGTTACTGCTCATTACTTGCTTCATGACTTGACCCATTCATACGGAACAATGGAAATGCCTGCTAAAACTGCGCCACAGCTCACTGCCGTACAACAAGAAGAACTTTCTACGAGTCTATCTAAGTTTATCGTTCCTTTTTATGTGACTGCTCAGCACCTTATGTTTGAAAGTACCACAATCGCACCGGGCCAGACCTATACCGTGCCCACCTTCGTGGGTCTAAGAACATTCTGGTCTGACCGGAGGAAAAGGGGATGGCCACCATGATTCGCTTTTGGTACAGCATATTTATTTTATAGTCTACGATGTGAACCATTATTGTGTTTGTTCTTTTAACCCCACTGCGTGCATCTCATGATGAGGCAAACCTGGTGCCATTTCCGCTCTTGGTCTTGTTAGTTGTGTATTTTACGACGGCAGAGGAGGTCGTTCCCTGACGACACTTTTCGCCAGGATATCTTGACTGTGATAATCAGGAAGGATTAAGATTTCATTCATGATCCTTTTTTCTCAATTATCTCTGGTTCAACTTATTTCACACCAGAGAATGACTGAGCTCCTTCTGTGTGCTCGAGGACTAGCATCTTTTTCAACCAGGGGATAATGTGAGGATACAGAATGAGTGTGACACGAGACTCGAGTCACCTGACTCGCGGGCACATGTCTGTCACAATGAGTAGATTAGTAGGACTAGGGGCTTTGCCCTTGAAACTGGGAACTACACTTATTTCTGGATTCCTAAGATCAGATCCTAATAGAACCCAAACTAACATTCTACCGCCGTCTGATCTAACCACAAGACGTGCGGTCACCCTAAGTCGTCGACTTCCGTATATCTCATTATCGTTCCTTAAAATATTACAAAAATAAAACGAAACAATTAAAATACTGTAATGCAGCCAACCCCCTGGCAAATTATGCAGTCCTGACTATAAAAGTACCGTCGCGAGCGCGTTTCGGGAATGTGCGTAGATAGGTGGTTGTGGAGACCGTGTTCCAGTACAGTTATAATCTTCTTAGGTCTTAAGCTAATCTTAACATTTACTTTTTTTAGTGAGAGAAGTTTACTTAAGGATTCTTCTATAGAGAGCAAGACTTAAAGGGTGTAAATTCCGTCTCTTAGAACCAGAATTGCACGTTTCTCGGGTCCTAGATGTTTATGCTCTAATGCATAATGAAGCGCGATTCACTCACATCATTCCAAAACAAAAGTCCAAACCACCAATGCTCGTAACCTGAATCGAGACCGTTTTCGATTGCCTTATAAAAGCCATGGACCTACATTTGCCCACATTTTTAGATATCTCGTACGCTTTCAAACATCTCAAATAAGATTGGACGACTTTCTGGGAGAACGTCATTTTTAGATTCACACGTCGTATTTCAAATCTGCAATTCCATTCACCTCAAGAAATAAGCGATAATGAGGCTTCTTTCATTAACTAGTACATTAGCCCTAATCTCGGTTTCTATGGCAAAAACATACTATTTGACAAGATATCACTATGTTACAGTTGATGTGAACGGTAAAGTAGTTAGCACCATTATTTCACTATCTCAAGAAAATGATGCTCTGCAAGCCACCGCTACTATATCCAGTGACCTTTACTCTCAGCAAGAGACCACCTTACTTACCATGAGGACTTCGTCGCCTTCCTTAGGCAATTTCAAATCCGAAGCTGCAGGCGCCATGGGGTCCACTATTATCACCGGACCTACTCTCGAAACAACCAGTCAAAAAGAATTTCACATTTCAACACCGGTAACCCAAGGGGTGAGTATTGCATCAACTAGCAAAGCCACGCAAGAAACGACCCAAGCACATGAAGAATCTTCGACAACCATCTCAACATCCTCCGCTGGCTCGGATTCTGGCATCGATAGTGAGATCGCATCATCCAGTGTGGACACAAACTTTGCCAAGGCCATTTTAGACGCGCATAACACTAAGAGAGCTGCGCATTCAGCTTCTTCGTTGTCTTGGTCAGCCGAGCTTTTCAATTACGCCCAGGCTTACGCTGATTCATATACTTGTGGGTCCTCCTTAGTTCATAGTGGAGGTGCCTACGGGGAAAATTTGGCTTATGGTTACTCCAGTGGTGTCGCTGCCTTCGAAGGTTGGTATTCTGAGGGTGAAGATTACGATTATAGCTCTGTGAATGTGCTTGATCATTTCACGCAGATTATTTGGAAAAGCACGACAAAGTTAGGATGTGCGTATAAGTCTTGCGGTGGTGGTTTGTATGTAATTTGCTCTTATGACCCAGCCGGAAATTTCGTCGGCAAGGAATCGGCAAATCTTCAGGCAAACTAGGTAAGAGTGATCAAAATTGTTGAGTGATTTGAGAAATTAGTAAGGTATCATCAAGAGGGCAGGCGCTCTGCGAGTTGAATGTCTTTCGTTTATTGCGTTTATATCAGAGTACAAGACATTAAATTTTCTTGAGGGTAAAAACTCCGACTTCAAGCACCGAGCTGCTCTATTTATCTGAATATCTTCTCAGTTGAGAGATCTAGCTTTCAAAAGCTAACATACAGAACAGATCTCAAACGCAGGTAGTCAGATTCTTTTGAAACTTGGATCTATGGTGACTATCCTTTTCAGGCTCGCGGAGAACTATACAGTACCATCGGTCGAACAGGTCTCTCCGCCAAGAGCGAAAACGAAAGCCAAACCCAAATTCTTTTGCGAGCAATTGTTTAAAATGAGTCTGCAAGACCAAGTAGCATCACCTGGTAATTCAGTATACCAAGGTCAAGTTTCACCCTTTCAGGTTGAAAAAGTTCTCAAAAAAGAGGCTGATATGGAGAGCATGTCCCTTGACGAGGACAGATGCGCTGATGGCTCATTGGATTCACACCTGCTTCCTCACAATCAGCTTAAGAAGACTGCCCGCGCTTGTATTCGATGTCGTTTTAGGCACACGCGATGTCCTGGGGGTCAACCTTGTCTGAAATGTCAGATGGCAAAGACTAAGTGTGAGTACGTTGAGTATGAAAAGCGATTAGTGGTTTCTCGAAAGTACATTTATAAACTCCAAGATGATATTGCCAAGCTCAAAAGGGAAAATGCATGTCTTCGAAATAGTCTCAAGGAAGAACAAATCAAGAACAAGCATGCTCAGATGAATCCCTCCCTGTCTGAAGCTTTACCCTCTCAAACCAGACAATTTGAACATTCGCCATTTCCTTCTTCAGAAACTCATCCTGATTTTGATGAGCTAAATCCAGAAACCTTTGATCCCAATGGTGAAGTCATTCATCCTACTCTTGATAAATATGGCCGCTTGATACAATCCAGAACTGGAGAAAAGGTGTATGTTGGGTCATCGTCGATGACCCTCTTTGGACTTGAAATACAGAATATGGCACCCACACTACCGAAGTCAAATTTGCTTCATCTCAATTCTTCGGTATCCTCTCCGATAGAGCTTTCGCATGATCAAATGAATGCAGGGCGACTGTCACAAATGGATGCTGGGTATTCCGAAAAAAAGCGTGAGACGAGAATCCTAGAAAAAGAAGGAAACGCCTACAATATAACTTTGGCCAAGACAAATACTCGCCCTGGACTATCTGTTAACTTTACACTTCCAACGTACTCGTATGCCATCTTATTGGTTGACACCTTCATAAATTACAACGACGGATGCTTCTATTTCTTCAATGAAGGGTTAGTTAAAAAGTATCTCATGAACTTGTATTCTGGCAATAGTGAAGAGAATAAGAAAATTATCAAGCGAAACATTTCAACAAAAGTCAATCCATCTGATGATGAAAACCTGATCAAAAAGGATACTGATGATGACACAATCCTTGAGACTATCTGGTTTTGCAAAATACTATTAATATTTGCTATAGGAGAGATGTATCTCGGTACAGAATCCGATACACATATTAAAAACCTGAAACAAGATACCATAAATGCTTTTGCAAAGAAAAAAAGCAAGAAGAAAGCTGAAGGCGAGAGAAATACATTGCCTGGCTCAGGGTTTTTTTATCAAGCATCTGAGTTATTTACCGGACTCTTTGCTTCCGGTGCGATTGACAATATCACAAAAGATGGTGGTATTGAAGTGATGTTGCTTTATGCTTTCTATCTTCAAGTTGCGGATTGCACGATAGCTTCTTATTTCTACTTTGGCTTGGCACTTCGTTCCACCCTCATCTTAGGCTGGCATGTGGATGCGGATAAAGAAAACTTGAATAGATTCGAATTGGAGCACCGAAGAAGAATCTGGTGGACCGTTTACATGTACGAACGTATGCTCTCCTCTAAAGCAGGTTTGCCATTGAGTTTTGCTGATGACAGTGTCTCCACTGAGTTGCCATTTGACTTCAACATCAGCTTGAGTAATTCCTCAAAAGATGATAATGATGTAAGAGGATCCTACATTTTCCCATCATCTGAATACATCAATAATTGCGTCACCATCACTCAGATCAATGCCATCATTCTATCTTCACTTTATACTAAACAGCCTACGGCGAATATTCTTCCAGTTGTCTCTGATTTGGTTCAACGTTTGTTCAAATGGAAGAACTCGCTACCAGAATTCTTGAAAGTTGACTTTTCGGTAAAAACCCCAACGATCACCCGATTGATTGTGAATCTCATGACAGAGTACTTTCAGGGTATGAATTTAGCTGTCAGACCCTTATTATTCCATTTTGCCACAAAAAAGTTGAAAGAATTGCAGTCAGTTGATCACGAATCTAAATTTATCGATCTCTCAAAATACTCCAAAAATGTGTTGACTTTACTTAATGCTTCATTCCAAGCCTCGATTAACACTATTAAATGTATTTGGGCATTACTTCCGCAAAATATGGTCGCTTTATTTGGTTGGATGGATCGTGAGTATTTGTTCACATCCGCATCTACTTTGATCTTATTTAATGCATCATTTGGGGTTCATGATGCAACGAGACATCATTTGGATCATGCCTTAACAATCTTCACGAGAATGAAAAAATTAGGAAACTACCCTGCTGCTCTCAGAAGAGCCCAATTGCTCAAGTTAATAAGAGTTCTTGATTTCAACGGAGTCATGTTTGATCTTTTACAAAAGCATGATGATGGTAGTAGCTTTTCTTCGGTAGAAGATTCAAAGATGGACTTTGAAGAAAGTTTTGCTCATCGCGTTTCTGAACCAGCTTTCAGACAACCCAGCCCGGAATACTCTAATCCTCCAGTTGTTCCAGAACCCCTTCGCTCTGATTTGGACTTCATTCAGTTCAATGGTCCAGTTCCATCTGCTACCAGACCAACATCAAATCGCCATACACCCACGATTGCTGCTTCTGAAAATCTCACAAATGAAAGTTCATTTGGTCCAGCTTTAGGCTATAAAATCGAAGGCGACTTCTATTCTAATTCTGATTTGGCAGGAATAGAAGGCGTCACATATCTTGATGAGGAACAAAAGATGTGGAATGAGATCACAAATGATGCTGGGTGGTTACAACCTTCGGGAATGACTGGGAGTACCTCATTAGGATTGGACCAAAAACCTGGAATTTATAATGAAATCTCGAACAATCATAGGGTACCATCTAAAAACAACGATTACAATCAAAGCTATTCAATGAACAATATTGTTGGGGCCTACAGCGACATCATCAATCTGGAATTCCATCAAGACGCATTTTGATTCCTCCAATTTGAATATTAATCAATTAGTTAGCGGCGAATAATTTTTTAGCTAAAAAAGAACTATAAGAACTCTAATGATAGGTCAGTTGGCGGGATTTGTTGTTGAAGGATTTGTTGCGGGGAAATGGACAGCATGTTAGGAACTTTTTTATGTATCCCTGTTTGAGGATTGATTAGAGCAGTAGGGTCACTGTATACCGGTGTGTCAGGCTCTTTAGACATCATCTGAGGAGATATCCCGCCGGCGAAAGACATATCTAAATGCTTCGAGTGGTGTTGCGGAAGATGATGCTGGACAGGAATTTTAGATGTTACACTTGTCAGAGAATGTCCTCGAGGTACAGTTGTTTGCAGGGAGTGGAATTGGGGTGAAGTGTTGTTTTGAGTGCCATTATACAGAGGAAACGCCAGAGAAGGGTATTGTTGCCGCTGATGTGTCTGCAACGAATCCTGTTGCAACGTCGAAAGATGTTTTATCAGAGAGCTTGATTGTTGCGTTACTTGTGGGAGTTGTTGTTGCAGCGTATGGGGCATCTGTGAATTTTGTGCATTTTGAACCATTTGAGGCATTTGAGATTCCTGTTGCAGTTTCATTTGGTGCATCTTAAGCTTTAGGAATTCTATAGCCTCGGGATATAACTCTTGAAGTCTTTTGTATAACTGTCTTAATTCTGGAATTTCTGATGGAGGAGATATAATCACAGGAAATTCAATCCTATTAGGCTGTTGTGCTGCTGTCTTATTGGTATACAGGTTGTCCAAATATGAAAGAACGCCCAAGTTGCATTGTAACCGGCGATTGATGTTGTTATACTGTTCTAGAACGCCATGGCGGGATTGGGGTGACATTTGTTGAATAGCTAGTCGGTTGCTTAGGATCCTAACATAAATTTCATGGGCCTTTTTAATGAGTATGGAATTGATCAAGAGCAAAACTGTCACCCGATCTTTATCAATGTCAATTCGTCCGCCATCCGACATTTTGGTCTATGTTTCAACGGGTCCCTGATGTAGATTTCTTTTTCTTGAATCTCGATCAAAGACTACGAAAAATTTTCAAGCTTTTTGAGTGTATGTGTACAATGCAATCTTTGCCGTGGAGACCGGGCTTCTGAGTTTATCAATGTTCAGCGGGCAAGAAGTACCTCAAAATATTTTTGAGGTTCTGCGCGGAATGTTTGCAGTGGCATGTTTTTCCTTTAAGCATTTCCAGCACCTCACCCCGGTAATGCGATGGAAACTTCAGGTAGCTTCGCACCAAATCCCCACGACCGAATATTACTTAATTGAACATTTGAAACTTTGGCGGCTCACCAATTAACGATCAATCCATGCTGATAGAGCGTGAGAACTGAAGCATAGTATATGTCACAATTTGCAGGTCATGTAGTCGAAATTACTAAACAAATACAAAAGCGTTAATGCGCTTATTTACAACTTGCTAGAAAGCTTAGGCACAGCCTCGGTGAGATCAGAAACTAAGGCAATGTCTGCAATATTGAAAATCGGGGCTTCTGGATCCTTGTTTATGGCAACAATTGTCTTTGAATCTTTCATTCCAGCTAAGTGTTGAATGGCACCTGAGACACCAACAGCAACATATAGGTCAGGGGCAACAATTTTCCCGGTTTGACCAACCTGTAAAGAGTTATCACAAAATCCAGCATCAACTGCTGCCCTCGTAGCGCCGATAGCTGCATTTAATTTGGACGCCAAGGGCTCCAAAAGGGAGTCAAAAGTTTCTTTATTCTTAAGACCACGCCCTCCTGCCACAACTTTAGCTGCGGATCCCAATTCGGGTCTCTCGGAATTGATCAATTGCTCGGAAACAAATTCAGTACGATTCTCTGCATTATTCAGAGAGCAAATTTCTTCAACGGGGACGCTATCCGAAGTAAGTTTCGCGGGCACAAACGCCGAGGCCCGTATTGAGGCTAACTTGATCAGATCATTACTCTTAACCGTAGCCAAAGCATTACCGGCATATATTGGTCTGATAAATGTGTCGTCAGCTAGCACCTTGATAACATCTGACACCGGTTGAACATCAATCAAAGCCCCTAATCTTGGCAAAAAAGACTTACCAACAGCACTTGCAGGTGTGATCACATGTGTGAAGTCCCTTGTCTCTACGATCTCTTTCAATAAAGGGGCTAATTCTTCAGCTAGATATTTGTCGTACTTTATATCTTTCGCCAACAATACGTTTGTAAGACCTTCTATTTGGCTGACTGAAGAAACAATTTTTTCCCCTTCTGAACCGGCTAGGACCGCGGTGATGGGTTTACCAAAGGCTCGAGCAGCTGTGATTGCCGACAAAGAAGATGAGGTTATGCATCCATTTGCCGACTCAACAAATGCAAGGGTTTTGAACTTCACTAAGGATGAGGAGAAGAACCTCCTAGTCGTGAAAAAACGCATCATCATTAATCTCTTCGAAACAACCAATAGTTTGTATGTCTCGATCGAGCGTTTGAGATAAAATCTGGAATGGATTCTATCTGCAGTGCTCGCTTGGAATCGGTCCGATTTTTGGGCCTTACAGGCCCTGGCCACCATGCTCAGACAGATTGTGCAAAGAATAGCCTTCGAAGTAACAGCTTAGCATTACTTATATTTAAACTCCTTCGGAAAAGCTCAAGTAACTAAATTTTTGCCACTTTAGTACGAAGTTAAGCCACAACAACCGAGCATATGTAAACATGAAAGAAATACAAAAATCAGTCAGCGGGGATTGGTGGGATGTTCAATATAAGATATGTTTAATCATACTTTCTTGGACTTCTATTACTTTTTGCCTCTTGGGAAATATCACCTTCTATGTGATGGTACCAATTCAAAATTCAGCTTTTTAGATAACTACTATTTCATCACCCCAACTGGGTATGGAAGCAGAATGCACCATCAAAATAGTTCTCTTATACAGCGATTTCACAGGTTAATCAGAGATGACAATTTATGACTAAGGGAGCGTAGCCGAATCACCAGCGAGTGCCCCTAAAAACCTTCGGGATTATTTAGTTATATGCCTGGTCGGATAATAATCATCGTTCTTCAAGCCCAACAGGCTCGAGCTAACACATTAATTTAGATTTATAATTTCGGCAACTTTGAGATTCAGGATTTAAGGGCCTAGCAGGGCAAGCTCCCTAGGAGTTGCGGTTCGGGTCAGTTGTACCAGAGACGGGCTTAGCCACAACAATTTTATTTTGTATTCTTTGGAATGAATCAGGTAATAGATGTATAATAGACCAGTGAGAACATAGTCCCGTCCTCATTTTATCAAAGTTTTGAAATTATCTATTTTTTTTAATATCTTCAATTTTTCAATTTTAATCTTTTTATTGTTTACTTTTTTTTTTCAAATGCACAAATATTACCATTGTGCACTGCAGAGTAAGAATTTTCAAAATTGCTCTTCTACTTGCTTGCCTTACAGCATACCTGTGTATCCTCAAAAAATTCCAAACAAACCCAAACGTCGTTATTGTTCCGCTTGTAAAACTACCTTTCGAGCAAATAAACTTCTGGTTTTTTTGAATAAACCACAAAATTTCATATTCTATTCTCATGTAATTCGGTGAAAGGTGTCATAAAAATTGTTCCCGTCACTTCCAATCAGGGAATAGCTAAAGGATTAGAAGATACCTAAACCATGACTTTGACTGAAAGAGGAAGATTTTCCAAGAATGACCATATCTTAACTCCTAGCGCTAGAGTCATTTCTAACAAGAGGCTCAATGAAAATAGCAGGACCTATCTCAATAGAAAACATGCTACAACTTATGGAAGCACTTCTTTCAGAAACTTGGAGGACGACACAAAAAGTTCCGATGAGGAATCCTTCTTCCTCCAGAGACCATTACTCAAGTCGAACCATGACGAAACAGAAACTAGTATGCGACCTCAATCGAGTAATTCTGAATCAGTTACTGAATATTTCCCGGGAAGTACCCCCTTAACCTTGATGGAACTTCTTCCTTACTATTTACCTATCTTCTCTTGGATTAATGAATACTGTTTAGAATATTTTGTGGGAGACTTGGTGGGTGGGGTATCTTTGGCGACATTTCAGATTCCTTTGGCCATTTCATATTCAAGCTCGCTAGCAAAAGTGCCGATCACTTGTGGCTTATATTCCTTGGGTGTTGCTCCTTTGATATATATGGTGTTAGGCTCAGTTCCACAGATGATTACAGGCCCAGAGGCGCCGATGTCTCTCATAATAGGACAAGCGGTTGAACCCATTTTACACCATGCTAAAAGAAGTAAAGTTTCTGTTTCGGAATACGTCGTGGCAATTACCTTTATAAGTGGAGCTACCCTCTTCGGATTTGGGATAGGAAGATTTGGCTTTCTAGATAACATACTTTGTGACTCTTTGTTGAAAGGGTTTATTTGCGGGGTAGGAACCGTCATGATAATCAACTCTTTGATTCCCCTGCTTGGTCTCGAAGATCTTTTGAAACAAGTTTTAGAGGAAAGAAACGAAACTCATTTCCATTCATCGTTTGACAAACTTCGCTTTGTGATCAATAATTATGGGGAAGCACATTTGCTTACTCTCCGGGTAAGTGCGATCTCATTTGTGTCGATTATGGGCATTCGTTTTCTTAAACGACAAGCGGCATCGTCTCAGAAGTGTGGGCTTCCATATGCAATTTACATTCCTGAGATTTTGATCTTGGTATCCACAGCCACGACCTTGTGTTATAAAATGCTGTGGGCTGAACAAGGATTGGAGATCGTTGGCAAGGTCTCTCGTGTCTCTGCTGAAATTCCTCTTTTCAATCCATTATCTACGAGTCATTTGGAATTAATAAAACAGCTTAGCTCCTCTGGCTTTGTTTGCGCAATGCTTGGCTTCTTCGAATCAACTACAGCTCTGAAATCTTTGGGTTCTAGATTTGATTTACCAATATCATCCAATCGTGAGCTAGTAGCTCTAGGTGCAATAAACTTAGTTTGTTCTATCTTTGGTGGCTTGCCATCTTTTGGAGGATACGGAAGATCGAAGATAAATTCTCTTTCAGCAAAAACAACTTTTTCGGGTGCTATAATGGGTGTTATTTCTTTACTCACGGTCCGTTTCATTTTAAAGCTTTTGCACTTTATTCCTAAATGTGTCTTGAGTGTCATAACAGCAGTAATTGGATTTCTGTTGATAAGTGAGGGCCCTCAAGAAATTGCTTTTCACTGGAGTTCATGTGGTTACAACGAATTGATCACTTTTTCCATCACAGTTTTCACGACAATATTCTTCTCGATAGAAGCTGGTATCGCTGTTGGTTTAATTTATCTGTTCATTAGAGTTATAAAAAACTCTGCTGAATCGAATATTCAAATTCTCGGCAGAGTCCCAGGGACTAATACTTTCTTGGATGCAGACCTAGCCAATGATTACGCTAAGTATGAGTTTAAGAAAGACCTGGCCCAAATCTTGCCCCATGCGTTTGAAAAACGATCTTCACAGCTCAATCTATTCACGGATAGATTCCGGCCACTTAACTTCCAGGCTCTTGAGGAGATTGAAGGATGCCTAATAATCAAGATACCTGAGCCTCTCACATTCACTAATGCAAGTGATTTGAGATCTAGGCTTAAAAGAATAGAAATGTATGGTTCGGCTAAAGCCCACCCTGCTTTGAAGAGAAGCAGAGATGCTTCAATGTCAAAGTACATGATATTTGATTTGGAGGGAATGTCATTCATTGACTCTTCCGCGGCGCATCTCTTATTTCAATCATTACAACTTTACAAAAATCGCAACATCAAATCATTCTTCGTCCGGGTGAGCAAAAGTCGGCGTTTGCGTGAAAGGTTGAAGAATACTGGTATCACAAACATCTTGAAGTCAGATCTCGACTCCATGAAAACGGATAAAATAGACGACGGGATCTCATCATCTAGTTTTCTGAGATATCATCATCATTTTTCTATGGCTCAGGAAATTCTTCATTATAGGAGTGAAGATTCGAATGATTCATATCCCACCGAATCTAAAGACAGTCCCTTCTTCGGTCACATCAGAAATGCACTAAGGCTAATCGACTACTACGAGCGCCAGTTTTTCTCTCCTGATTTACTAACAGTATAAAAATTGCTTCTTGTCTCGCTACTAGTATTATTTAAGAGTCGGCTACTCTGTAACTATTTTAAGCTGTCTGTCATACTGTCATGGGACCAACTGGGTGAAATATAACGAAACACTTTCCTACTTGGCACGCTCGAAAATGAAAGGAGACCATCAAAGATTGCTATTTTCTAAATTTGCGATCGTTGTGAATATTTAGTGGTTAAGAGTACATAGCTGCTCCCTTTAGTAGTTCTTTACTTGCTAAGATTTAAATATATTACTGTATCCATTTGTAGTGAAAAATGGACGCAAAGAGAATTGATAACCGCTTACGCAGACTTGGAAACGCGTCAAGAAACGCAAAAACACCTTTACACCATAAACTTTATGAATTAAGTTTGCGTCGCATCATGGTCATTTTAAAAGAACGTTTAAAAGATGATTGACCAAAATGATAATCTTCAATTAAAAGAAGAATATGAATTATGGCGAAAGAACTGCCGATTCATGTATGATTTTGTGAGTGAGACTGCCCTCACGTGGCCATCGTTAACTGTTCAATGGCTTCCTCAAAGTCACGAAAACAATACATTCGATGCCAGGCTCATACTCGGAACTCACACCTCCGGTAAAGATGATGATTACCTCAAGATAGCCTCAACTAAAATAACGCAAAAATCTCTTATAGTATCAGACAAGAAACTCAAATCGTCTTCGGCCATCAAAATTTCTAATAAAATCAAGGCTTCCAGTGAGATTAATAGAGCCCGGTACATGCCACAGGACCCTTCCTTGGTGGCCACCATCAACGGCGATGGCGGGTGTGAAATTTTTAACTTGAAAGAGGTAAAAAAAGAGCACCTGTTCTCGCCGCATCGGGAAAACGGGTACGGCCTTTCATGGAACAATTTTCATAGAGGAATCTTGCTTACAGCTTCCGATGATATGACAAGCGTGATTACTGACATAAATAAGTTGGGTTCAAATGGGGGTCTTATCAAGAGGTTTGAAAGTCATACCAAGATTGTGAACGACGCCAAATGGCATACGTTTGACGCATACATTTTTGGTTCTGTTTCTGATGATGAGAATGTTTACATCTTTGACACACGCGCTCCAAACAAGCCTGTTCAGAAGTTCTTCAATCAAGGATCAGGAGGAATCAATAGTATAGCTTTCTCGCCATTTTCAAGAAATTTACTAGCCGTCGGGAATGAAAACTCGAATATCAGTTTCCTAGATCTCAGGGCTTTCCCTCGAACCAGTTCCTCGGGCGGTGCACTCCATACAATGATGGGACACGGAGGTGGTATCACAAGTATGGAGTTCTCGCCAAACAAAGACGGAATATTAGCCTCGGGTTCACAAGATCGGAGAGTCATCATATGGGATTTGGGTAAAATTGGAGAAGAGCAAGTACAAGAAGATGCTGAAGATGGTGCTCCTGAGATATTTATGATGCACGCAGGTCACACCGGTGCAGTTACTGATCTAAGCTGGTGTCCGTTCCAAGAGTGGACCCTTGCCTCTACAGCTGATGATAACATTCTTCACTTATGGAAGGTGAGTGACTCGTTAATAGCGGACGCAGTCTCTGATGTCAAGTTGCACAAATTAGAGTAGCCTTTGATTAATCAAATTTACTTTCCTCATGATGCTCAGTTTCACAATTTGAAAATTAATGTGTCATAGCATTCTATTATAGTGAGTAGTATTCGAGCCATGAGGGTGGGCAAGTGTATCTAAGTGCGTCATTTGGCTGGATTCGTGAGCGCGCACGACTACTTTGACCTTCATTTTCGACTGAACTGCGCATGGGCTAGTATCATCCTCTCATCGAACATGACAGATTTTCCTCCGAATTTATCAATTCGTCCTTTGACGATTGAGGATTTGAGCCTGTGCTTGGAATTGGAGGCCAAAGGTTTTCCAGAGCAAGAAAGATGCACGGAAGACAAGTTTAAGTACAGATTGACAGTTTGCCCAGAGCTTTGTTCGGGTTTGTTTGTGAGAGAGTATGGTTATAGATACAACGCAATAAACTTGCCTGATGTTGCAAAGCGGTTGGACAATGAAGAAAGCTCAAAAACAGATCTGTCTGACTCTGAGGGTGACGATACTGTCGACGTGAAACTACCCGTGACACTGTCTGTTGTGAAAGAATCCTTGATAGGCCATGTCATTGCCACTAAAATTTTCTCAGACAAAATTACAGAGGCTTCGATGGAACTTCCACTGGAGAACGATCACACGAGAGGTCATATCGAGCAATCAAGATCTATAGGTGTTCATGGGTTAGTGATTGATCCAAAGTGGCAGGGTAAGAACTTGGGAACCTTATTGATGCACGATTATATTCAGAGATTATCCAACCAAGATTTAGGCAGCAGAGTTGTTATTATCGTTCACAAGGAACTTATTCCATTCTATGAGAAAATTGGCTTTGTTAACCACGGAGAAAGCCAGTGCAACTTTGCTAATGAGAAATGGTATGACTTAAGCATCGACTTAGTCTCACAGGAAGAGTAAGTGGTGAATATAATGGACGGGCTTCGAGCGGTTCAAGGAATCTTCTATGAACCTAATGAAAGGTGCCGAAATTAAATAAAGAAATGATCAATCTATTTAACTATCGACTGTAGTTTTTATCTGTTTTGACTGAACTCCATGGTGAATATATCGAGTCTCGTTTCATATTTTTACGTTGCAATTCCTAGGATATCACGATTCTTCTCTATTCTCTATCTTTTGATTCTGCTAAAGCCTAAATGCAATAATTACATAGCACGATTTTTGTGAGCAGGACCTATTGCCATGTGTTTTCGCGTGTTCTGGGCGTGCGCCGATTCTTCTTGTGGTTGAGATTATTGAGCCGCGGCAAGATTTCTTGTAAATGGGAAGACTATAGTGGCATGAAAGTTCCTTCCACCATTCGCCGACTTTTTGATGTCTTTCCTTTAAAGTATTATAAAGATGATACTGAAGCTACCTCTTCGTCAAACGAGATATACACTTTCGTGCAGCCAAATATTACTAAACATCATGAGAGACAGTTCACTTTAGCGGTTCACAATGTTCGTCGCATTACCTTAAATTGTGAAATTACAAAATTTATTCCGTCAGATCCGGTCGGTCTTACTGCCTCATTATTGCTCTGTCGCAAACACGATTTACTATTACCAAATGAGAAGGCAATCGATAGATCTGTACACAGCATCATTCCGTTATCATATCTAGCCTCGCCCCGCAAACAGCTCCCATTGCTCTTGGAAACGAATGACAAGACGGACGTGTCAATAACAGACAGTCTGCACATTTATATATCAAGCCCTGTCGCGAGCTCAGAATCTTGCTTTTCGGAGTCTCTTTTCGACGAGTACTTAGATGGCTTAAGTGATTTGTGGACTCTTACTTTGCTTACAGATGAAATCCAAAGAGGCTCAATTACCTTCAAAGAATTGTTTTACAGGGACTCTGAGATGCAAAGAGATAACATTATATGCAAAAAAATTGATTCTAAGCTCATAGGCGAAATCCAATCCTGGAATTCTTTTGAAACGAGATTCCCTTATCTTTTCACAAGCTCCACAGTTACCACCAAAGCGGTACCCGATTGGGCTTTTTCTTCGACGAGGAATCTTGAGGCTATTTGGCAGGAATACCGTGGTAAACTAGCTGAGCTTGAATATTTCATTCCCGTGTTGATGTCATATTTAAAGACGGCTGATAGATGCGAGGCTGTGGAAATTCTTGAACTCAAGTTCACAGCATTCGTCATATGTGTGATGTATTTTCTTCCAGAAAATACGCAACTTTCCACTATTCTCCGAAACTTTGATGAAGCTTTAGATTACAGTAGGCAGATATTGATGCAATTTTAGTGACAGATGATAGTCTTGGAAGAATCAACACACATAAGATATTTTGAGCTAAAGAAAAGACTAATCTGAAAAGTTTAATGGGCATCCCAATCTTAAGCAAATCTCAATAAATCCAAGGAAGTCTGTTCAAACTTTTGAGTTTTAGGAAGTGCCGAATGAGATGAAGTTGGCTTGACTCGATGTGAAAGTGCCCTTTTTTGCTGTTTCGTATTTGCCGAATAAATTCAGCCATTGTTACTGGATGTCTGGCTTATGAGCCTCAGAATATTTACTGAGTCCGAAAAAAGCTTGATTGTTTTCTACCATTGGCCATTTCTCGGAATAATTCTGATTATACGGACATGCAAATTTTGACTGAATAGACTACTGAATTGCAATGGAGTTCACATTACTCGTTAACAAGGATGTGACATTATCCTCTATGATAGCCTCAGACCTGTCAGATAAATGCTTCTTCGGATCTTGTTTGCCCACGTATCTGGTCTTCAATTTTTCCTCCAGTAACTCCTTTTCCTCTGCAACTCTTTCATTATAAGATTTCGCAATTTTTACCAAGCTTTGAATATTTGATAGGTTTTCATGTTCAGAATGACTGTAATCTGTCATTTTCAATCCGCTCTGCCAAGACTTCTTGTGAAGGTTTAAAAGCATATTTGTTTCATACAGAGTTTTGTGGTAGTCAATATTCAACGAGTAATATTGCCTGTTAAGGCCGTGAATCAATGCTTGAATAGATGGCTTATTCAAGTGACCGACATTCGAAGTTGACTGCCTTGGTTCCTGGCCTCTCATCAATGTGCTGGCATCAATGGTTCTGAATGCGTCAATGACAACTTTCCCTTTGACCGATTGGATTGGGTCAATGACAACTGCAACTGCTCTCTTGTTTAATTGCTCAAAGCTCTGTTGCGTGTTAACATCCACTGAAGAAAGCCAGCAACCAAAGCCCGGATGAGAGTGATACCAGCCAACAACCATTTGGTCACGACCCGTTTGTCTCAACATATCCATCATTTTCGTTTGGAAAACATCATCAACTGCTTCAACAGAAACGCCTGTTCCAGATTGAGGCATTGCAAATACATCTTTGACGTGAATGGTGAAATCGTCCACAAACTCGCCGAGCATTAAACCCATGACTTCCATAGGCACACCAGCCCTGCCGTGTTTAAGCATTTTTAAAAGTGCCAAAGAGGAAATATAAACGGTTTCTGAATCATCTATCGCAGCAGAATCAGACAGTTGAGTTCCCCCAGGTCCTACAGCGCTATTTGTACCGCCAAGTAATCTTTGTAATCTTTCCATTTTTTGTAAGGGACATCAACTTAACGAGTGATTTGTCTGAGCTAAGGTGGCGATAAGTCAATTTTGAGTCGCGCACTTCTTTCTCCGTTCCAACAACTCTCGAGCCTGCCGTTGCTCATTATTGCCTATTCCATTAAATAGGTGTTACCGACGTTCTTTTTCATAACCGGCTTTCTACATCGCTTGTGAAAGAAAACAACCTTATTTTCACTTAATTGTTGGCTTATCGTGTTGGATTGAAAGTGAAAACTGTGTCGCTCAACTTTTGTAGAAATTAATTTTCCAAGCTGACTTAACTTCTTAATTTCTCATAAAACATTTACTATGACAGCAAATATGTTTGAAGCGTGTATTCTTAGCTTTTGATCTATATTTTCACAACGTTTCAAGTCTGTGTGTTGATAAATTAGAGCAAATTTATCGGGTGGACGCTGGACATGGTGGTCTCTCACCTGTTCCTTGGTGCACACTGCACACTGTATTGGCGATACATTATTTTCAGTGAGCCGCACGATCTTTGCGTGCAGTTTCGGATGTTACGTGTGATCATCTAACGACAACTCAAAGACAAGAATTGTCTTGCAACGAGCGCAAACTCACAAGTAAAAGCCATGTACTCAGAGGCAGTTGAATGCGAAAAAAGGAAATATCCAGCAAAAGAGCATGCAAGGAGGGTTTACAAGCAATTTAAACTTTGCAAAGATACCCTTTCTGTCGGATTTTTTTTGAGTGGAGAGAATCTTGAGCTTTATACCTACAGCGACCAAACCAAGCCTCTTCGTCAAAATCGATATTTTTATTACTTAAGTGGTTGTGAGATTCCCGGGTCGCATATATTATACCAGGCTGACTCTGATAAATTGACCCTCTTTTTGCCAAACGTCGATGAAGAGGACATTATGTGGAGCGGGCCGCCTGTTCTGACGGAGGAGGCTTTAAAAAATTATGACGTTGATGAAGTCAAATTTGTCAAATATTTGGATGATATACTCAAGACGTTGACTCAGAAAAAAGTCTCGCTCTTTACCATGGACTTCAACAAGTGGAATACCCCTTTTAAAGATTATTTGATCGGGAACGATAATGCTTTGACTCACGCGTTGGACGAATGCAGATTGATAAAAGACTCTTTCGAAATCTCCCTTATGAAGCACGCTGCTTCCATAACTGATAAATGTCATCTCGCTGTCATGTCGGCAACTCCTATTGAGACAAATGAAACTCATATCCACGCTGAGTTCATGTATCATGCTCTCAGACAGGGCTCTAAGTATCAACTGTATGACCCAATTTGCTGTGCAGGTCCCAATTGCTCTACATTGCATTATGTTAAAAATGATGACGCGATCACAGAGGATAGAAAATCCATCCTCATTGATGCAGGAGCTGAATGGAGATGTTATGCATCTGATGTGACCAGATGTTTTCCAATCAATGGGGACTGGACAAAAGAGCATCTAGAAATATATCGACTTGTTTTGAAAATGCAGAAAGTAACAATGTCCATGATTAGGCCTGGAGCTTTGTGGGATGATATTCACTTGGAAGCTCACAGAGTTTTGATCAGGGAGTTTTTGCGACTTGGAATATTTGCAAACGGTGACGAAGATACAATATTTCAATCTGACATAACTGCTAGATTTTTTCCACATGGTCTTGGTCACTTGTTGGGCATGGACACTCATGATGTCGGAGGACATGCCGATTATGATGACCCAGATCAGAAATTGAAATACTTAAGATTGAGACGAAAGTTACAACAAGGAATGGTTGTCACGGATGAACCTGGGGTTTATTTTTCTCCTTTCTTGCTTAAAGATGTCCTAGAAAGCCCTTGCAAATCGAGATTCATCAATAAAGAAATCCTCGACAAGTACTGGTACGTGGGGGGAGTACGTATTGAGGATGATTTGCTTATTACCAGCGATGGGTTCGAAAATCTTACGAAAATCACATCCGATCCTGAGGAAATCTCAGAGATCATTAAAAGTAGTTCGGCAGCAGGAACTACGAGGTTTCATAATTTAGTGTAATTTGTATGTCAAATAAAACAGTGTCACGTGAAATTTATATACAGTCCGACGATAATCGTTTTCGGCTCCCGCCCTTTTTCTTACCCGCTATGGTCATATCCTAAAGGCATTTCAAAAGAAACATAACAAAAATGGATGAGAATTACGATGTGATTGTCTTAGGCACCGGGCTCACGGAATGTGTACTCTCCGGCATATTATCAGTGGAGGGAAAGAAGGTGCTTCACATTGATAGACAAGACTTTTACGGAGGGGAATCTGCTTCGTTGAACTTGCTGCAGCTTTACCAGAAATTTAAGCCATCTTCACAAAAGCCAAGTTCTATAAAAGGACGCGACCGTGATTGGTGTGTGGATTTGATTCCAAAGTTTTTAATGAGCAATGGTGAGTTGACTAATATTCTTGTACATACGGAGGTGACTAAGTATATTGAGTTTAAGCAAATCGGAGGAAGCTACGTTTACCGGTCAGGTAAAATTTCAAAAGTTCCCTCTAATGAGATTGAGGCTTTGAGAAGCTCTTTGATGGGAATTTTTGAAAAGAGGCGAATGAAACGCTTCTTGGAATTTGTTGCCGGTTATGACGAAGATGTTGCCTCAACCCACCAGGGCTTAAACTTAGACAAGAATACCATGGACGAAATTTACACACATTTTGGATTGGAGAGAGGTACCAAAGATTTCATAGGACATGCCATGGCTTTGTGGGCAAATGATGACTATTTAAATGAGGTTGCGAGGCCATCTATTGAGAGAATTATTCTCTATGTTCAATCGGTTGCAAAGTATGGTAAGTCTCCCTATATTTATCCCTTATATGGGTTGGGCGAATTGCCTCAAGGCTTTGCTCGTTTATCTGCAATTTATGGCGGAACGTACATGTTGGATACCCCGATTGAAGAAGTCTTATACGACGAAAGAAAACAGTTCAAAGGTGTGGTGACTAAGGAAGGCGTTGCTAAGGCTCCGATAGTGATAGCTGATCCAACTTATTTCCCTGATCGTGTCAAGAAGACTGGAAGTAAGGTCATACGGGCAATGTGTGTCCTAGACCATCCCGTGCCCAATACCAACAATTTGGAATCGGTTCAAATCATCATTCCTCAAAATCAAGTTGGACGCCAAAATGACATATATATCGCAGTTCTTTCCGATGAACACTGTGTCGTGCCAAAAGGCTACTATCTTGCGATTGTTTCCACCATCGTTGAAACCACCGCTCCGCACATAGAATTGGAGCCTGCTTTCAAACTATTGGGAACACGCATCGATACACTCATGGGCCTTGCTGAATTGTATGAACCAATAGAAGATGGATCTGAGAGCAATGTATTTATCTCCAAGAGTTACGATCCTTCTTCACATTTTGAAAGCACTACAGACGACATAAAGGACATCTATTTCAGAGTCACAGGGAAGCCACTAGTTTTGAAAAAAAGACCAACGGATGAAGAGCTGGAGAACTTGATTTGATTATCCTACATTATAGTTGTCATTTATATACCAATTCTATTTTCGTCTTCTTGATAACAATTTCAAAATAGTGATGAAGCCGCAAGCTCAACGTTACCGTTTGCCAACTTTAGTGCTTTTATAGCTTCCTCTTCAGTGAATCCTAAAGATGTAATTTGCGAAATAGATACATTTGAGAACAGATCCTTCGCGGGTCCTTTCTTTGTTCCATCCTGCTCTCCATTGGGCTTTTGCCCGGATATCACTGAGACTTCACCAGCTCTCAATGAAGTTGGGGGCCTTCTGTCTTCATTTCTCCTCGACAATTCAGCTTGTGAAGGTAAAACAGTCCTCTCGATTTCATAATCGGTTAGAAACTTGAGTTCTTCGCCTCCAACGATGAGGGCGTCTTTGGCCAAATCAACATTACATTTGTGTCTTCTTAGCATATCTAAGCCAAACAAGATACCAACGGGAATATCTAAAATTGTAAATGAGCAAGGAATTTCGATATTCAAGCCGCTTAAACTGACTGGCACACTGTGAATTCTTCCCTCTGAACGTTGACTTCCAACACCACGTGTCATAGAAGCAAATCTTCTGTCTATCAAATTCAGAATTCCAAACTTCTCTGCCAATTTAGGATGGAGAACAGTGGTTTGGGCGCCAGTATCAACCAAGGCATAAGCATCGTGACCGTTAATTCTTAGCTTTAAATATAGTAAATTGACAGCCACAAACGATTCAGGAGAAATATCGTAAGCCAATTGCAAATTTTCCTGAATCTGATTTTGCCGAATCAACTCCATGATCTGCGCTTGAGAATCTGGGTGATCAGGGTCATTTTGTAAATTCTTAAGCAAATCAACACTCGTTGGGGATGAGATTATTCGCTGCTCGTTTCTGTACGTATACTTTGTATCGGACAGAGGGAACTTCGATGGCGATTGTGTCGAAATCCCGACTTCACCTACACCTTGATCTGTTGGTTGGCCACAATTGTAGCCTTGGTTGGACGAATTCTGGATACCGATCGCACATTCAAGAGAGACAAATTCATTGTCAATGATTCCCATCTCGCTAAGGGCCGATTTGCCTTCGGTGAGTACTTTGTCGTTATAAATCAATGTCTGTGCATTTACAGGGATGTCGGTTTCAGATTCAATTAATATTTTGAGATCATCAAGCATAAGATCGTTAGAGATATCAAGTCGGAGATTATTGGTATCACCCTGAAATATAATTGTGATCTGCATCTCTCGAAATTAGGCTTGAAATGAATATTTAAGTATCTAGGAATGCTTCTATATAAACATCAAAGACCTGGTCCAAGATGCAGGTTATTTGGCGTTCAGCATTGGCCGCTCCTCGTACGCCACTTGACAATCTTGAACGTCCATTTTCGAATTTATTGATCCCCACTTCCAAGCCGAGGGCCATCTTTGAAGTTATTCCTCAACGACTCAAAAACCAGTTCGACCAAAGTCACTGAAACCACTAAAATCACTATGCTGGTTGAGTATCTACCTCCTCTGAACCTATAAGACTGGACATAACATTGCTATTTGCGTTCCATTCAACAACATTTTTTCAATGACTCTTCCCTCATCACCATCACTGCCCAATTCAGTGACATTCTGTAAAACCACATTTACAAAGTCGTCGAACCCGATTAACGTTCCTTGAAATTCCTTGTTATTAGACAACAAAACTTTTATCGGTGAACCGATGGACTTATCAATAACTTCTAGTGGCAACATCGCAGTAGGGCTTTCCGAGGTTTTTGTATCATTTCTGGTCTCGGATTCAGCATATTCTTTGGAGTCATCACCCATCTTGTTTCGACAATTGAGGTGATCTTTGATGATTCCGAAGTAGTTTTTCTCCATATGCCAATGATGCGCGCATTCTATGCCTTGCTTTTAGCAATTAGAGTGCACACGCTTAAGGCTCCCTTTACATTCACGGCGTGGCATTGAAATAAATTTGGTTCTAGCCTGCCTCAATTTTAGTATAAAGATGACAATCAGCTTTTCATTTGCATCATTGTATTGATTGCTCTTTATAAATATATTTAGCCTATCTAGTTGCCGTCTTCGATAGGAAACCACCGCAAAATTGACTGGTGAGCTTGCTGCATTCAGTCGACGGCAAAGAGCAACCCTTTTTCCCCTCTTCAAGCCATAAGAAGGCCGATTCGTAGCATATTATCTTACTTTGGGGAGGCACTTGTAATTTATGTCGTGTTTCTTGGAATTCCTTTGCCTCTCCATCCATCGAAATCGATTAGAGCTTGCATACAACCCCATTCAGTTATCTTATTCTGCAACCAAACAAGATTGACCGGTTTTGTCAAAAAGTCATTGCAACCGGCAGTGAGAGCATTTTTCTTATCAACTGAAGAATTGGAAGATGCTGTAAGTGCCACAATTATCACTGGTGATCTAAAGGTGTTAAGGTCTAGCTTCTGATCCCCTTTGATTTTCAAATGTCCTGTCGCTTGATTATTTGTCAACTCATGTTGCGCAAACACGCCTATTCGGTTCACTTTCTCGAGATATCTTATTTCTTTGGTAGCCTCAATTCCCGATTTTACCGGCAATTGAATATCCATGAGAACCAAATGAAATCCACCTTTTCTCCATTTGTCGACAGCTTCCTGACCATTTTTCGCAATTTGATAATGGATCTTATGCTTTCTTAAAAAAGCACCAAGAATTGCTTGGTTGATAGAGTTATCTTCCACTACCAAAACCGAAATGGAAGGTAACACTTGTTCAAAGGTTGAAGTCGTCAATTTCTTTTCAACATTGTCGCGCATCTTTTCCTGTGAGTCAAGGGCATTGTTAGAATTTTGGGTACTACTTTTGCCACCTGTGCTTAAATGAGGAGATTCACGGCTAGCCATCAGTAATGGCGACTTTCTCACGGAGCCGGAATTTGATTCTAAACCTCCACATTGGTTTTTAGCACGTAGGTTTTCATGCCCAAGACTGCACCGTTTCTCGGGTATTCTTGCTCCTGCGTTGACCAGACCGCTACTTTGCTTAGGGCCGACTTTATTGATGAGATTTTCGTCTAAAGATAGTCTCTTCAAGGAATTTTGCTCACCAAGAGAGAAATTTTTAGGAAGAAGAAGAACAGCCTGGGAGTTATTACCCTTAGAGTGCGGTGTAAAAGAAATTGGTGATTGTGACGGACTGGATTGAGAACGCTTATGTGTTAGCCCAAGTGGAGAGGGCTCACTGTGTATTCTCGGAGACTCTGGAGAATACTTTTCTAGAATCAAAGTCTTTGAAAATTGCTGTGGGTTTTGAGGTTTGGGGGTTTGCAAGCTGGAAGTCATCGAGGATTGTCTTTGTACACTAGATTGGCTTGGGTAGGGGAAATCAGCCTGCTCCAATTCCTTAGATCTGGTTTCTTCGGTCCTTTGACCATTGACATGCGGTAAATTCAACTGAATCTGTGGCTGGTCTTTTTTCACGTCTACTATGAAAGCATCGATCATTGTCATGTCGCTTCCAAAATAGTCATCCAAAATTTCCCATATATTTTTATCAGACTCAATCAAAGCAAACGAGGACTCACCATTGGTGCCGTTAAGTGGCGGATGTCTGTGACTAGTCGCGTCGCCTGATTCATTTTTCAATCGATTGATGGGCGCTTTATTCTTCAAGCTTTTAGAGTGTTGTGTCTGATCTCGTCTTTGAAGATTGACAAAGATCCGAAGCTCTGATGGATCATACAGCTTTGCTATCGTGTTTGGATATTTCTGAAAAATTGCAGTTTTGAGGTCGTCGACGATGTCGAATCTGTTCATCATAATTGAAGTTGGGGATCCGTTAGTTCGCTTGACCCAAACTCGTTTTAGGGCCCTCGACCCCGGAATCTTACTGTTATCATGGGATGAATACTCTTTTTGGTTTTCATAATTTAGGTTTTTTACCATCCTGCCAGATAAATAATTTTCGGGACTGTGTTCTGTCATCTAACCAAGCCTAAAATCCTGTAATATTAGGTGAACAGGGGGTGTAAAATGCAGGACAATTTGTTGATACTGAATACTATGAACCTAATTTATCAAGAGTCAGAGGTCTCTAAATCCTCGTCATCATCCCACAAAAATTCTTCTTCGTCTTCTTGATCCTCTTCCTTTTCAACTAATATTCTAGATTTTCCGTTTCCTACTTGTTGTGCATCGGTTTGCGCAGACTCCTTCACGCTCTCTCCTATATCATCATCAGAGTCTTCTTTCCGTATTAAAGAGATATCACTCGTGGTACTTTGAGAGAGAAGTTCTTTCCTTGCTTTTTCCCCAGCTTTCAATTTTGATTCTTGCTTGAAGTATCTAAACCAGAACTGCGTGTAGGTGAGTTTCGTCGGAACGAGCTGACTCATCAATTTTTCCAAGGTCCCCTGGTACTTATTCAAAAGACTGCTAATTTCTTTTGTCTTGTCGTCAACTACAAATTTGCCTAGCTCCGCTTCGTCGTCAAACTTTAAATCCAAATAAAGTTTTTCTGTGGTGTGCAATTTAAAGAGCTCCATATCGTAGCGTGTGGATCCGTAGGCATCTCCAGGAATAATGGGTAGAGGTGATGATTCCTTGAATTTTCGGTCTGGCGACGATGATGCATTAGGCACAACAGCACTAGAAAGAAAGGAAGTGATAGAGCTTACAAAATATCCAGCCTTCTGTTCAACAATCTCGAGCCTAGAGTCTAATTCGTCTAGAGCTTTGTTTGCCAGGACGGATATCGAAGAAAGATCAATTTTGGGGTCCGAAGCATTCACTAAATTGTTCAAAGTCGACTTCACGAGGGATTCGCCATCACCGATAACATCTCTTCTTGAAGAGTCGTTTTTTTCCTGCTTATTTTCTTGTGAAAGATCCTCACGTGCTTGGACATTCAACCTGTGTTTGGAGTCGCTGATACTGCGTGAAGCACTATTCCAAAACGTGGATATTTTGGATTCAATCAGGGTGTATACATCATCTATCTCATGTTCCAAGCGAGTCATAGATGGAAAGCTCTGTTCAGTGTCTTCTGGTTGGCCCAATTTGCCATCCTTCAGTGATTTTTCACTGGAAATAGCGGGTTCTGTGAATTCCATTGTGGCGTAATACAGAAGAGATTATTCACACGTCATGAGGAAACTAGCTAAGTAAGAGGTCACGTGAGCCACCAGCTTCTCGAAAGGGTGGACGTTAATAGTTTCTGAATCCTTTTTCTATTTTTACCTGAGACATCTCTTGGAAGGGCGTATTAAAAAACTGTAAGAGATATTATTTTATGCTATCAAAGAACCCTCTGAAGTCGGACTTTCATACTTCCTTCAAGCTTTGTTCAAGAATACTTACTATTTTTCAGTTGTGTCCTAATGCGCTCATGTGACTAGATTCGCATTTTGACACTTCTCAGAGAAATCTGTCGGGTAATAGAAATTGTGCTTCACCACTTCAAATGTTCCCAGGTATCCAAAGATGTTTGATAAACATTGAGAATGCTAGATTTTATAAACTTTTACCAAGAGGAATAGGTAAGGAGTCTTTGTTCTCGTCACCGATAAATCAATTCAGAATTTTCTCAGATGACAATAAACCGACGTTTTGGGGAGTGACTGGCCCCCGTAGGTCAGACTTCTTGAGGGTTGTGGCATGCATGTACATTTCTGAGCCTCCATTGGCTAGATCTTATCCTTTCACGTCCCAAAGCGGTATTATGAGAAACATTCAGTATATAGACTTTAGAGAAAATTCTGGGCTTGATAAGTGTCACATGGCAGCTAGGTATGAGGCGTACTCCTTTAAAGGGAAGTTAGAAATGACAGACGATGTTAACTCGGTGAAAAACTATGTGTCCGGGGCAAATAATTACAACAGCAACAGGTCTACCGATCAAGAGAAAGACTTAACCCAAAATTTACTAGCGAAATTTGGTTTGGGTGACTTGCAACACAAGTGGATCAATACCCTTAGTAACGGGCAAATGAGAAGGGCGAGAATTGCAAAAGCGATCCGCACAAGGCCACAAATGCTAGTCATTGACGATCCATTTTTGGGACTTGATTCGAAAGCGACCAGATTAGTTTCTGAGGCCCTCAATCGAATAGCTTCAGAATTGAATATCAGTATAGTTGCAGGGTTGCGAACTGCAGACGAAATTCCTCACTGGATAACAAACTTTGCTTTTGTGGACGAAACTGGCTTATCGAATATTGATAAATTTGCCCTTTCAAAGAAGCAAATTGACACAATTGATGACAACATATTACAATTTCAGCTTTCAAATTATAATTCGCACGCTCTTCGCGAGATACCGCCACCAAATGCCGACCATGCTTTCATTGAATTCAGAAACGCTTCAGTAATCTACAAGAATAAACCAGTATTGCTGGATTTCAATTGGAACATTAAGAAAGGTTCAAGTTGGAGGATAATGGGAGACAATGGGTCAGGAAAGACTACCATATTGTCTTTGATTACAGCAGAGCACCCGCAGTCCTGGAAATCCGTTTTGAGTATTGATGGGATTGTTCGTAAGCCAGGGAATGGTGTCAACTACTTCGATATCAACAACAAAGTTGGAATCTCGTCACCTGAGCTCCACGCTACAGTTCCATTTGGAGTGCAATCACGTCACATCATCTCAAACGGATTAATTCCTGATATTGGGAATTCGAACTTCAGAGCGGTCTACAAAAAGCAGAGTTTTCCACCATATGCGCAATCAATTTTGCAGCATTTTGATCTGGAATTGAAGGATAACGCAGGCTTAACCTTTAACGAACTTTCTGTCTCTCTACAAAAGCTTACCTTATTTTTGAGAGCCATAATAAAGAATCCGGATATTCTTATTTTAGATGAGGCGTTCTCGGGTATGGAAGAAAATTTAGTGCAAAAGTGTCACTCTTTCATTGAGCAGAATTTAAAAGACACCACTATTTTGACCGTAGGTCACCTCGATTGGGAGGTTCCATCTCATGAGTATGTTTTGAAGCTTGAAGGCGGTTCAAGTAGGTCATATAAATATTTTGTTAGGATCAAGTGAGTAATGAAAGAAATGATCAGAGAGGCATATAATGTCTGAGCAGCGTCATATTGTATTTCGGATCGCGACCTAAACATAAGCGCAAACTAGCGAGCGCGACCCCGTTTTCGCGCCATGCAACACTTTTCTTCCCTCGACATTCCACTTTTTGCCTGATTCTAGAAATCGAGGACCGAATGTGTTTTCAGACGAATATGTCGACATTTATACCCGATGCTCCGAATGATCCGCGACCAGATGATGTGAAAGCGGATCTTGAATATGGCAAACTAACATCAAGAGAGCATTTATATGTTTCAAAACATCCGGTAGGTGAGCCATTGCCAACCCCTATTGATGATGAACCACCATACTTAATCCACTTGGCTACTTTATTGAGTTATTTGATTTTAATAATCATAGGACACATACGTGATTTTTTTGGCAAGATATTTAAGCCGCAAGATTACGAAGACTTAATTGAAAAAGATGGATATGCTCCTTGGTACGATGGATTTGAGAATTTTTATGTTAGACGTTTAAAGACAAGAATAGATGATTGTTTTGCCAGACCTGTTCATGGAGCCCCAGGAAGGTACATCAAGTGCTTCGAAAGAGCCCGTAAAAACAAAGACTATACATATTCAGGGCAATCCGTGGAGTGCTTAAACTTGTCATCTTACAATTACTTGGGATTTGCACAGTCACACGGTGTTTGCACGGACAATGTTTTACTGCGAGTCAACGACTTTGGCACATCATCATGTTCGCCGAGAAATGCAATCGGAACGACTAATCTACACGTGAAATGCGAGAAGGTAATTGCCAACTTTGTTGGGAAGCAGGATGCAATCATCGTGAGCCAAGGCTATGGAACAAATGCAAGTCTCTTTGCATCACTAGTGGACTCTCAGTCCTTAGTCATCAGTGACTCTTTAAATCATGCGTCAACTCGTTTCGGAATTAGGCTTTCAGGTGCAATTGTGAAGGTCTTTAAGCACAATGACATGAAGGATTTGGAAAAGCTTATCAGGAATCAAATTGCACAGGGTCAACCAAAAACGCATCGCCCTTGGAAAAAGATAATTATTGCAGTCGAAGGTTTGTACTCCATGGAAGGAAATATGGTAAATCTTCCAGCTGTGGTGAAATTGAAAGAAAAATACAAGTGTTATCTTTTTGTTGACGAAGCTCACTCCATTGGTGCTCTTGGTCCACAAGGGCGCGGAATATGCGACTATTTTCTGGTGGACCCAAAGGGCGTTGATATATTAATGGGCACGTTGACTAAATCCTTTGGTGCCACCGGCGGTTACATTGCAGGTGATAAATGGATGCTAGACAAGCTTAGACTCAGTTATTTGAATAACAGCTTTGGCGAAGGCGTTCCTCCACCAGTTTTGGAGCAAATCATATCTTCTCTTAGTGTTATTGATGGGTCAATCAATCCAGGAGAAGGCGAACAAAGATTGAAAAGGATTGCATTCAATTCAAGGTACCTACGTCTCGGGCTCAAAAAATTGGGCTTCATTGTATACGGTGCCGATGACTCCCCGGTAATCCCTCTCTTGTTGTACTTGCCAGCGAAAATGCCAGCTGTCTCGAGAATCTTATACTCCATGAAAATTGCCGTTGTGATTGTTGGGTATCCTGCTACACCCATTACAACTGCTAGAGTGAGATTGTGCGTGAGTTCAGCATTAACTAAAGAGGACTTAGACTACGTCCTTACAAAATTCAGTGATGTTGGAGATATTCTATATTTGAAGAATAGTAGTGGCATTGCTGGTGGGTCGAGGTTGCCCGGTGTTCGCCCAAGAATGTCTATTGAAGAAGTTCTCGAAACAAATGTAGCAGACTGCAAGCTTCCTAGATTATTTTAATCACAAATGTCTTATTAATAGCCACCTCTAATCGTTTTGTTCAGCATTACTTTTGCTTTTCGTATTCACGAGTTTTTTTTTCGTCGCTACTGTATTGCAGCCCCAATCCGTACATTTTGTTGCGGCCCAGTGTCTGTACTTCACAACAGAGCCGTATTGTCTTTAATAAGGCCTCTGGACGGAACACCGCTAAAACTTCTACGTAGCATGTTGACCAATGGGATTGCCTAGAGACGTATAACTACATATAGAACGTAAAGCTCTGACTCACTGGAAGGGTTTTCACCTTCCAGGAAAACCTCGACGAGAAAACTAATCCTGAAGTTAAGGAAAGTTGACCTCCAATAAGTACTTAACCATTAACCTGGTTATCCGGTCACTAAAACATTATTCATTCATTTCCCAGAAGTAGATTCCTCTAGATGCCTTAGTCACATGTCTGTAACTAATAGACTGTTAGCTTAGCCATATCCGCCTGGAAAGGCTGGGGCTATTATCCGACACTTCTTCTGAAGACGGATTACTCCCGTGGGCCTGCCCTAGGGTCAGTCCATTTCTTTGAGACACCTTTTCCTCTTGATAAGAGATGGTTGGTTTGGATTCTTTAAATTAAAAGATATTGACCTAAATAGATGGCCTAGCATCTATACAGTCTAATCTTTACCCACAATACTCTTGTGTGCGCGACATATTTCGAAAATTCGAAGCTTATAAGTCCTAAAACAACAAACCTTATCCGAGGTATCTTCAGATGACGGAATTTGAAGCGCTTGTCCCGCCTTTGAGATTCAGCAACATACAGCAGAACCTATACCGTGGAGGATATCCCAGAAAAATCAACTTTGCTTTTCTTGAAAGCTTAAACTTGAAAACAATCATATCTCTCACACCAGAACCCATTAATGAAGCAACGGATCCCAACTTACACAAATTTGCACGTGAAAGCAATATAGATTTAATACATATAGAGTGTGCTCAGTCAGGGAAAGGAAAAAAAAGAGGGGTACCCATGGGGTATTCTACTATCTTGGAGGCTTTGAAATACATAATTCATGATAAATTTGCCCCGGTCTATTTTCATTGCCTCAATGGAGGGCAAGTTACGAGTCTTGCGGTGGCTTGTCTCCGGAAAATACAATTCTGGTCTTCAATCGCCATTTTTAATGAGTTTATCAATTTCACCACAAATATGACCGTCAATGACAGAAGCTTCGTCGATGGTTTCAGAGGGGAAATAAAATACCAGCCTGAGAGAAAGGTAGATTGGCTCTGGATGGGAATAAGTAAGGGGGTCATTGGAAGTCATCCAACAATTAAAGTGACCGAGGAAATCCTACCAAAAGTGTCTGAATGATGTACATACCTAACATCTCTTATAAAATAGGCAATATGCATTCTGATTAAGCACTTTGCTTTCCAGACATCCGTGCAGCACTTTTGCATCATCAAAATAGGTCCATTCGTTGCTCGATTTTTTAACGAATGATGTGTAATGCCCAGTAGTTAAGTTTCCGAAATGGTTGGCAACCCCATATAGCTCATACCGAAATGGTGGATTTTGGAGACGATCCGGTAAGCCGGTCAAAATCTCATATTCCTTCGTTTCACTCAAAAATCCCTCTGAAGATGGGTTGATATAAGATCCGATTGGGGGCCAATATTTGGTCAAGTCCAAAGTGCCATTCACGGGGTATTCGATAAAATTATCTAGTTTTTTGAATTGCCCGTTATGAATCTTGAATCTCTTGAAGTGAATGATTAATATCCTTGGTAATCGTGAAATGACCAACTTCTTTGTCAGCTTAGTGAACTTTTTACAGCTCGGACAGTGCCACTTATTGTCATCATCCAAGAGTTCAGTTTCCACAAACAAGTCCAAACAATCAAAAAGCAGAATTGGGCGAGAAGTCTTGCCCGCCCTCTCAGGAATGGGCAACGAAAGTGTCGAAAAGGAATTATATGTGCTAGAAGTCATTTCACATTCTAGACATCTTAATTGGGACACATATTGCCCTTGAAATAAATCCACTATTATCGAGAAATTTAGTTTAAGATGTCTTTCCCATTCAATCGTGGAAGCGATGCGCACCGGTAAGTATTCCCGGACCCTTTCTTGTTCAGCAGAAAGTTCCATAATAGCCAGTCGCTCTTCGGAGCTTCGTGCCAGGTGCTGGTTCAAATCTTCATGCAAAGAGTCTAAAATGAAGTTGAGGAACTCATTACAATCCTGCTGTTGCGTATTTGCAAACTGTTTTCCGGGGGATAAGGAACCAACGACTTTCTTGAATTTTGTTGGAGCAAAGTATTTATCCCTGTTACGCAGCATTTCGTTTAATAGATCTGCGAACATCACTGTTATTATTCCTCGCAGTCCAAGTGAATTGTCCAAGTTGATATGTTCTTTGTATGAATTGGTATCGCGTCCTTGAAGACTAGAGATACTAGGAATTAAGAAGCCGAGTAACTGAGGGGTTGCAGCCAAACATTGAAGGATGCAATTCATGTAGCACGAGTTTCCAAGATTTATTAGTCCTGTTGAGAAGTTCACGGCATCTGGCGTAAGATTTGGTTTCTTCACCTGTTTTGATGGTTCAGTCAGTTTGGGAAGACCCATTGAGTTATGAACAGACATGTTTTTCGAGGTAACCTCAATCTTTATTGCTGTATCATCCCTGCTGTCTGGTAGAATCTTTCGCCCATTTGCATTATCAGACCCATTCAGCAAATAATCTTGAAAAGTTCGCAAGTATTTTAACTGCCTGCTATCAGACTTAGGAGCAGCTCGATCGCTAATCATCCTTTCATCAGACAGGATTTGCAGAGTGTGTATTAATCCAGCCTCTCCGTAAGTTTGATACCATCTCTGTAACCCACCATTGAGAAAAAGGGGGTAGTTCTTCAATCTCGAGCCCGAGATACGATTTCGATACATAAAAAGATCGATCAAATTTTTGAAGGGGTTATCTGACAAAAACGAATCATCACTATGTGTGAGGAGGGTTTCCAAAGACTCAAACTTATTGTCTGATGGCAAACTATATTTGAGATTGTACATTATCACAAGTTCAAACTCGTGCCTTTTCTGGAACAATTCGAGCTCGTCGCCGCTTAAGCTGTTCTTAAGCATTTGCTCGAGATCCTGATCTGTCGGCATATCCTTTTCTTGGAAAACTCCCATAATAGTCCTAGGATCTATGTTCAAGAGGTTCAGGAAGTTAATATGGCTATAAGCAAATTCCTTTTTGCTTCTAAAATCAATAATGAGAATCGAATCTGGAGAAGATCTTATGAAATGATTTAGATCCGATGGTGAAATATAATCAAAATGATTGAGTGAGTTCGTGAAAGCTAAAGAAACCGAGAAGATTGATTTTGTATTAGCAATACGATTTCCTGATTGGACAGAATAATCTGCCTGGAAGCACTTTTCAACTTCCAGCATGCTGGGACGAAGAGCCCCAAGTGTCTTGAGTATATCCTCAATAAGGACCTCAAACTTCCTATCGGATTTTTCGCGCAGAGATACGACTAAGCGCTGAGCAGCCATAAAACAAACATACGCTAGCCCATGATCACAATATCCCAATCGGCTAAGCTTATTAATTTGATATTTAAAGCTCTCCAAAAGTGTTAGAATTTTCTTGATGATAGTGGCAGTGCCCGAGAATCTACCAATCAAAACATCAGCGAGTCGTGAAGAGAGTTTCTTCAAGTCTCCAATCCTTGGTGAACCACTCGATAGAATTTCATTAGAAGACATGAAATTGTTAGACTGTCCGCTTTATGAAGATTTGTGATCAGTTCGTATCAACATACAAACCACACACCCGTACACCCATATCGCAAATACATTAGTGGCGGGATCGGATCCAGGAAAATTCGCGAAAAAGTTCGGATCGAACCAAGATTTTTTGGATAGTCGACGATTCTATGTGTGAGGATTCAACATGTTGGATGGAAGAAAGTGTCAACTTTTTTTGTCCAACTTGACTCGATCCAATTTTGATCAAAAATGGCAAGTCTGGTGGAGATCAAATGCTTGTTGACTCACGTGCTTTACCGCATTACTTCTACATTACCACAGAACATCGGGGAGCCTCGCAGCGAAGTGTTTGAGTGTGTTTCGCCATTTTTTTGCAACCTGGTGGTAGTGCTCTAATTAAACAACGGGGCGCATTTCACGCATTCACCGCAGTTTCGTAATAGGGCAAACAATTTGCGAATGTAAAATAAATCAATAATCCAGAAGACAGGGTAATCGATGATCGATGCGTCTAGATCGTAGAATCCATTCCAATCTTGGTTGGGAAAGAATCTACAGGTGTCAGAAGATGAATAGGGAAAAGAGGCCGTTAACACATTTTGATGAACATTGACTTTCGAATTAATTTAATAATAGAATTGAAAATAAGTTTGGAATTGTGAGCCACCGAAAGCGAGTCAAGTACTTGAAGTGCTACATCAGATGGGTAGGTTTGAGATCCTACAAGAACACCACTAGAACGCAATGGGTTTGTATCGGGATTTAACGAGCACATCCAGAAGAATCGATAAGAAAGGATCATACCTTAGACCTCGATAAAGAACTTCTTCGGCATTGTAGGTAGCTAGAAGAGCCGATAATTCACATGGTATCATCACGACAATTATTTGACGCTCTAAGCAGTCAAAATAAACAGCAATCTATGTATATCCCGTAAGCTTCAGTACACTTTCGGTGGCTCACAATTCCAAAGTTATTTTCAATTCCATCATTAAATTAGTTCGAAAGTCAATGTGTATCAACATATATTAACGGCCTCTTTTTCCTATTCATCTCCTGACACCTATAGATTCTTTCCAACCAAAATTTCAATGGGTTCTAACAGATCGAGTCAATTTTTCTTGGGGAAGTTGATGGTTGACTCGATCCCGCCACTACTATATTGTCAACCCTCGCTAAGAGCACTAAGTATATTCACGCAATTTGGCGCGTGTTGAACAAGGTGACAAGGCACTCGAAACGTACAAATTTAAAGGACAGTTTTAGATACACGATAAACTAAGATCTCGATGATAAAACATAAGAATAATTATCCTGAAGCTATCGGTATAACTTTGAGAACTGGAGAACTCATAGAATTAACATATCGGTACGAAATAAATTAAATTCCTCAATCCGCGAGCGCCGGTAACCACATAACAATTCACTCGAAGAAGTGAAAAGGTCACTTCTTTTGGGATCATAAATCATCTCAATGTCCAAACATAAACACAAAAGAGCAGAAATGGCTCTTCAAATTTGTAAAGGTAACAATTCAATATTTGATAACGGTTGATTAGGATATAGTCTTTGGTCTTATTAGACACGGGATAGGCTATTTGCAGATTAACGTGTATTCGGAATAACAAAACAAGAGTACTAACTAAAGAGCGAGAAGGGGATTTGTTAAGGAACAATAATGAGATGTACGGATGTAAAGGAATTAGGGTGACCGCGTGTCCTGTGATTAGATTAGACGGCGATAGAATAGCTACTTTCAGTTCTATTAGGATCTGGCTAAAGTAATGGAGATCTTAGGAATCCAGAAATAAGTGAAGTTACCAGATTCACGGGCAAAGCCCCTAGTCCTTCTAATCTACTCCCTGTGACAGACATGTGCGCGGGAGTCAGGTGACTCGTGTCACGCTCATTCTGCATCCTCACTGGATTACTTTCCAGCGGAAAAGAGCACTAAGGTTACATGACCATAGCCGCCGAGATTGGCAATCTAGACCCAGACGAAGGCATAGCAGTAGTATCGGGTACCTGACAGGTCATTTCCCTATTTCTTAAGTCAAAAATTCCGAATAATATTTTGAAAATGTAATTAACTATCTGCCCGCATTTCGGTGTGCATTATCGAAAGATGCCCTTATTGACTGGTAATCTTGTCGAGAGTTGACAGCCGGTTTCTACATGATGTTTGTCCGAAGATATTTTTTTTTCAATGATGTCAACGATCTTCATCGATTCATTTGGCCATGAGCCGTCATCTCCGTGATCTTTGTTCAAACTTTTAGGTCTTTGGGGCACACGTATCACGCCTAGCGGTTCTCAAAGGGATTCGACCGTACCAAGAAGCCGTTGCAGCTTTTCAATGAAAAGTACAACTTTCGATGGGTCTCTCACATCGAAATCCATCTTCCCAAATCTAATGGCAACATAGACACGATCCACCTTGGCAAACATTTTCTCACGGCGTGCCGTATCCCCGAATCATACAAAGATTCGCAATCGATATCTGTACGCGCAGAGTGACCCACGGGGAATAGAGATACACGGGGGTTCGAAAGGCCCTCAGAGGTTGCGACATGTTTTGTCGATTCGAAGCCACTCTAACCTTCTATAATTTGTACCATGTAAGAATTTTATTCCTAACTACAGAAAAAGCTTCTTGGTTTCGAAAAAAGTGAATCCTTGGAGATGCTAAGCTAAAGAATATTTCAAGTATTAATGTGCACAAGAATGTCCTTTCCGGAAAAACTTCAGAAAGCAATATCTCACCAAAACCTTTGGAAACTAACGAGTCGAAAAGTAAAATTTCTTGATTAAACGCTGTTAATAGTCTATGTTAGCTATTGTTTTCATTTCTTTTCGTTTGCGTGGTACGTAATCGTCGCTACAGTGTATCTATAGGCCAGGCTAATTTCTTTACTATTGAACTGCATATAATCGAATATTGCCATCGAGAGCGGTAAGTAAATTTGTGCAAAATAGCCACTCGAATCAAAATAGACGCCAATACTCTGAGATACAAGGCCAACTGTTGAAAGTTGGCTAGTGTATCTATAGCCAAAGGAAATCAACGATGGTTGGGTTTGTGGGCCACGCCCTTCCCAACCACATATGTCCCGCGATTGGGTACCTTTATATAGTACCAATACATGACTGAAGAAAAAAAAAAAAATTTGTGCTTTATTCGAGACGCGGATTCGAAGAAAACATCCACATACCGCACGCCCAAGAGAAATCAAAATACCTTTTGACCTTACAAACTATAGCGTTCATTTTAGACACCGCAAGAGCCTAAATTAGAACATAAGTAAATAAATACGAATTTTAGACTATTAAACAGATTCCACTTTTCATTTCTCTCATTTTGTTATTTTGGCACATGCTGAGAGATTGTCATGCGATTAAATTTCTCAATGACCCTAATCTTGCAAAATTGTGCATTGAGCAGTAATTATCTTTCCTTCTCAAGGGATTTACCTCATTTAAATGTGGATCATGTGCAAATAATGCACAAATAGAGAAGACCACGGTGTTTGGGAACTCAATTTAACGTTGGAGCCCTGATTATTAGATACACAAGCTTCATGGGCGCTAATCGAGATCGACAAGAAAACAAATATTGGTAGCGAATTTTTACAAATTGAGCGAGATAGCAAATGGTGTTTATTAGAATTTGACCTTAATTTAAAATTTATAAACTTCTTCATTCTCGTTCAATACTTCGTGACTTTTGATTGAAGCATGTGCACGGAAGGATTTGACTAAAAAGAATTCAGTCTCGAAAAATAATGATAAATGCTTCGCTGTTCGATTCATTTTGGAGGCTTATGAATAATCAAAGAGCAAGGTCTCCTGTAGGTTCCGTTTTGGATTTAGTATCAATACAGAAAATAATTACTTAAGAGCTGAAAGTGAGTTTATTTTCAGGAGGGACTAACGTTAGACGATTGAATAATTAGATATGGAACTATGCAACTACAGAAATGATGTGAAACTATGTATACACTCGAAGAAGAATTTCGTTCTTCTGTGTTATCAGATGACTAACACTTCCAGATTGAAAAAAATAAGGTAGACTGAATTTGGAACGTGCATAAACGTCTTCACCTTGCTAAGGTGGATGAACTTTTTTAAAGACGTGTGTTGTTTGTTTGAAACCTGTTTCAAATTATTCAAGTTTTAGCTTAGGCAGTTCCACTTTCCTAGCCGTATTTTTAATGGTCGTTATAATTAATGAATGATTTTCGAAAATGAATTTTACACTTGCTAAATGTAATCGTATGAAAATTTTACAACAATCCTACTTCGGTCTTCATTCATTAAATTGTTTCATCACATTGTATATGGAAAATGCGCCAGAGCTCCGCTTTCTTCTGCCATCCATCGATGAATTGAATGCTTAAACAGAGTGTAGACTGACGATTGAGGAAGGGAATATTCCCGTTATGTTAAAATCCTTAGTCTCTCGCTTTTTCTTTTCAAAAAAGGTCGTTATTTCATTGTAGTCTAGTAAACAGATTAAATTTCATCAAATGTATCACCGGACTTTTCTTTGAAGATTCTTTCTTATGGAAGATTTCTAAGATCCCCCGTCTAAAATTTTCATTCAGAGTCAAAAAATTGTCGCGATCAGTCGTTTTCTGCAGCAAGATGCGTGAAGTATTTCAATATGTCGAAGTCGAAGTAGAAGGTAACACAAATGTTCAGTTTTACGTGTGCGGAGACATAAAAACAGTTGCAAAGATGATTTATCGACCAAAGTAGTATCTGAAGTTCCTCGTGGCTGTTCCGAGTCAACGTCGCCTTTTACAACTTTCTTGCTCGTGTTTTGTTTCACGATTTCCGATCCAGGAATCGCTAGTTAAAAATTATTCTGCTGCCTATTGAACAAAAGTTTCAAGATTTGCGATTTACAAAACCAATAATGTTTCCTCTCATGATTCAAATTCCAGTGAATATCTTTTTATTACATATCAAATCTCCGGGCGTGTTTTTCTTCTTGTTTTAAAGCTGAACAATGTTTTCTGACCTGTAGCCAACATTATTGGTTGGTCACCAAATCTAAAAGCCGAAAACTTATTGCCTGTCGATGCGACTATACAGTTTGTGCAACGAGTAATTTTTAATGTCTCGGAGAAGTTCACTATCCGAATTGCCGCTGAAATAGAAGGTTCGTAATCTTTGTGGAAAATTTACGCTTCAAGAGTTGAGGTCTGGACCACCTACTATCTTGAAGAAGAATTACCAAACGGTACCAAAAGGCAAATCGAAAGTGATTGCGGTAGCTCTTTTAAGTGTAAACAAGGAAATTTTTTTTTGGATTGCCAAGATAATTCTTTCTAGTCTTGAAATGTCTTTGATCTTTATATTTAATAGAAAAAAAACCTCCAAATTCCACTTGATGCTTGAAGGTCTTCAGGCGGAAGTTGTGTTTTATGTTAATTCCACATGTTATGATGGCGGCCTTCTCGAATCAGCCTTTTTCAGGGGAAATGAAAATGAATTAAGGACTGGATATTTTTAATTCAGTTCGACAAGAGGGGGGGTAAAAATCACTAAGTCAGATTTAATCGAAGAGCCACATGTACAAAGTTAGTGCAAGGCTTTGGAAAAGCATATTTGAATTAGTCTGTATTTGTATAATCTATTCTGATCAATTCATGTGAATTCATCAGTTTATGTACAAAATTGTAAAGAAAGGAATTTAGTCGACAAAGACTAAACATTTTCGATTTATTGACTGGGTTTGCTTTTTAGGACAATGTATATTCAACGTATAGGTCATTATCTGCCCCACAACGGTAAATTATAAAAATCTACGTATAATGTTTGAAATAAGCATCTACTAAAAATGAAAGGGAGGGTCGAATCGTGTACTGAGTTCTCCCCACATCGTGAATCACTCTTCCGAGCAATGATTAGAAGAAAAATGGGAGCCACTCAACTCCTTGAAACCAAGAGACAAGCAAGTATGGCGTGAAAGCCGACTGAACTTACAGAAAGGCTGTTCGCTAAGCTTGTTAGCCAGGGTTTTTGCAGTGACCGAATTGGGAACGAATTTTTGCGAATGTTGCTTAATACTTATGTGTTAGTCATACAATTATTTCTCGTCCTATTTTGAAATTTTCGTCGATGTCTCCAACCAGACTCGTAGCATTTTTAGTCCAATCTTGCATTTTTTTGCATATACAGAGTATCTAAAGGTGAATTTCCCAGGGAGTACCATTATGATCTTCCACTAGCGCCGAACTTTTCTGGCGCAGCTTTTTCTGGATTGCACTCAAAATGAGGTCTATCTTCGCTAGCACTTTTTGTATCCACTGTTGGTATTTCAATTGACGGATGTCTTGTACAATTACTGCAATGATGGGTTTCAATTATTTAAGGCGCTCGTAGTGTTATTGCTACACAATGTTTTCATTCGCTGCATATCGTTTGCAAAGTACCAACGGGATTTTATCAACCCTGCAAGTGATTACTTCCGACTTTCAAAGTCTTGTGCTTGGAGTTCTGGTAAATTGGTCGAGTTCAAAATGAAGATGCTTTCGATGATATTCCTTTACATAAATTTCCCTGAAGGCGACAGGGGATCTTCGCCGATCCCCGCAACTCTGTTACATCTGGAAATATGTTTCGAATTTTGGGCCCTTCAAAAGGAAGAAGACACCAAGTTGTGCGATCCGATAGTTGCAGCAATTAGACTCTAAAAAGCATGATTGGTCGGGGCCATTACAACGGTGTGTTTAGTTTTCGGACTCTTAGCTGATGCAATTTAGGCCTCTCTTTTTAAAGGACCGTGAGACACAAAAAAAAGAGTAATCTTCCAAAACATTCATATTTGGTCGTAATTCATGAATTTAGCTGGTTTCTGGTGGAGGTCCCGATGGGACATGTTGCATATAAGCCCAATCTACCTTGACCCTCGATCAATTAGTGAGTTTATTTACGAAAAAACACAACAATTATCTTAGGGATCGTAATCGTTACCAAAATGAGGTTAATTCATACGAGCTTATGGTATTATGATTCACTTCTCCAAAAAATAAAAAAGAACGATTTTATGAGCAATCGAGAATTCTAATCGTCGGAAATCTTTGTAGAATGATTTTCGTAAGTCTTGTTTTGGTTTCGCAATACGACTCACATTGTTGATTTAGGACCATGAAAAAGCAACTCGCGGAAGAGAATAGAAAGTATTACTTGTTCAGGCAATTCGATCAAATTACGCTGGTGTTTGAATTTTGCACGAGTACTTTTGATATGTTGCCTAGGCATGGGTGCGTATATTTTCGGAACAGCCTGAAACGTTTAACGTTGTTTTCAAGATTTTTTGGTTGATATGGAATAGAGGGCTTTATAATTCTACGTTCGACAAGATTCAACCAGAAAGCAGGCGAGCCCAGGGACTTTAATTTATTGGAACACGTAATACTCTCTGGAGAAGCGGTCGCATAAGTGTTATGGTGATGAATCGTGGACTGGGGAAAATTTTTGCCAGAAGCTTATTTAACAGCTTTATAGCATATCAATTACGATGTCCCAATCGTAATAGTTCATCCGAATGTCGTAATTTTCAATACAATTCACGAAATACTACGAGAGCGCGCAACACTTATGCGCAGCAAGGTTAATGTTCCTGGTGATATCGCACGCGCGTGATGTGCATTGTTGTCGAGCTCGCCTAAGATCTTATAAACTCCAATACAGACTGTATTGAGGCATCTTATTTGGAGGATGACAAGAATCCTTTCCTACGTCAGTCTGATAAATTAGTATGTTGAAAAGACATCCGAAGTGTACCCAAAGGTTTATTTGTATGGTGTTTCCGGAGAGAAGACTCCAAAAGTAAATCGACCTTCCTATGTGGGTGTACCCGGGGCGGAGAATTCAACTGGACCTGATCCACTTCTATCATGTGACTAGGTTGATCAAGAGATAGCTGTGTCTAGATAGGGCATTTAGTGAATAGATAGCTACAGACTACTACTAGTGTGATAAACTGAATAGATCGAAGTAGAAGAGATTTTCCAATAAGTCTTCGTGAAGGATTTTAACTGAGTCCTTCATATAGACATTTGACCCCAGACAGTATGCTGTCCAACCATTATTGAGTCACACAGTGCAAGTAGGGTACAGAGACATGTCAGTCACATTGATCACTTGTTTCCTTAAGATCTGAAAGCTTGGATGGGTAATTCAATAGTAGTATTGAGCGGGGGAACCGCCACAAACGAATTGGTCCCGCTATTTCATCTGCTTCCACGCGAAATCGCCTATGTTTTGCCAATTCTGGATAATGGCGGGTCATCGTCTGAAATCATAAGAGTTATAGGTGGCCCAGCAATTGGTGATATTAGGTCTAGACTAACCAAATTGATACCAGACACTCAAGTATATCTTCGAAACTTCCTAGGCCATCGCTTAGACTCGAAGGCAAAGGTGGCCAAAGTTCAATGGGGTCAAATGGTGGATGGATCGCATGAGTTGTGGCAAGGAATACCAACTTCCACTAAAGAGATTGTACGTTCATTTCTTCTCCACATACATGTTGAGCTTTTGAAGAGGTCTAGAATACAAGCGGGCTCCTTATCAGGGAAACAGTTCAAATTTGAATTTGCAAATATTGGTAACTTGTTTTTGACAGCGATTCGTCTTTTCACTGGGTCCTTAGATTCAGCAATTGAACTCTTCATGAAAATTACTGACATAGATCCCAAAGTGGAAGTTATCCCTTGTTTGAATACCAACTTTAGCTACCACATTAGCGCTCTCCTTTTCGATGGATCTAAGATAACCGGTCAATCTCAAATCTCGCACCCCTCCTTGAGTCATATGTATTCCCATCCGAATGTGGAATCGAAGTTAGTTTGTGATCTGTCTCCAATCAAAGTGGCAGGGCGAAATTGTGATGAAGCCAGTTTCGCTCTTGATTTTGGAGAAGAAT
Source organism: Metschnikowia gelsemii (assembly GCA_030561745.1). Taxonomy (NCBI): domain Eukaryota; kingdom Fungi; phylum Ascomycota; class Pichiomycetes; order Serinales; family Metschnikowiaceae; genus Metschnikowia; species Metschnikowia gelsemii. The sequence continues at coordinate 387,246 of JAKTYA010000126.1, forward strand.
ATATTTCCTCTGACGAGGAAGTGGGAAACATGCCGCTGTATACGCACCCTGAGCTCAAAAAGTCACAACTTCATTTCCATAAAACTAGTGATGTTGAGCCGCTAATCTCGCCAATTAAAAGGGTCTTTTATATTTCACCGTATGGCGAAGAAATTTGTCCAGCTGCTCAATCTAGGGTGTTATCTAAGCTCTCCAGATCTGACGTGGTCGTGTATTCAATTGGATCACTCATGACGAGTATAATTCCAATTGTGATACTTAAAGGGGTCGGAAAGGCCATCGCCCGTAATACTCTGTATGCAAAGAAACGCATCTTATTTTTAAATGGTAGTGAAGATAGGGAGACGTATGGCTTGAAGGCTTATGATTACGTAAAAATTATTGTTGAGCTGGCGAATTATCTGATGAGGAAGTCAGGAGATGAGCCGATACCAGATTGGACAAAATTTGTGACACATTTATTTTACATGGAAAACTCGAATATATTGGTCGACGTTGAAACGATTGAAAAATTGGGTATTACATGTGTTGCCATCAGGCAAGATGTCAATGAAGTTGGTAAATACGACTTGAAAGATTTGCGATCGAATTTGATGGATGTTGCGCACATCATTTGAGTGTGATTAGTCGTACCACATTTTGATTAATTCTTCTGAGACAGCCGAGGGCGTCAAGACTCCCAAATCTGTGATCAAGGCAGTGATGAATTCATGAGGTGTGTAGTCGATTAACTGTGTCTTTAGAAGGCTGTCGTCGATGTTTTCTTCCGAGTCATCCACCATGGAGACAATTTCGCGGGGCAAATCATTTGGGGTCAAGGGAAACAATCTCACGAATTTGTGAGATTCTGTAACCACATAGAATGGTTTATTGTTGGCTTTCGCGAGACACCCGATTTGATAGGAGCCGATGTGATTAATAATCCCACCACTCTCGACAACGCCCTCTGCGCCCACCAATATTTTGTCTACTTTATGTAGCATATAACCAACTGCATTGTCCACAATAACTTCAACGGGTATGTCGCAATCTCTTAGTAATTTTGCCATCAAGTAGCCCTTACCTGATGGCCTAGCTTCTGTTACAATGACTTTGAAACGAAGTAAATTATCTTTCTTGGCTTTCAAGAGCAATTGAAAAACTACTCGAGAATATGAGTGAACTAAAATTGTATCATCGTCTTTGATAAATGGAACTCCAAACTGAGCAGATTTGTCTCTCGACTCCTTCGCTCTTTGAACGAACAACTCTCCATTTTCGACAAGATTTTTCTTGCAAGATTCCCAATCAGCGTAAAGTTTGGTATTCCTCAAGACGAACCTCATAAACAAATCACATCCAGCAGATAAAGATACGGCATTTGAAATAGACTGCTTCAATGTGTTGATGCTTGATCTGACAAGGTTGATGAGCTCACTTGAGGTCGAAGGCTGCTTCACTCTCAACATTGTGACGAGAGACTCGATCGCAGCGACCGGCATCGTCATGTCCTTGTCATCTTCCAAAAACTTAAGATAAGTCTGCTTGATATCAAAGCTAGAGGTCGACATTAAGTACCTAGCTGGAACTTGATACATTAAGTGCACGATATTATCATTGGCGTGAGTCCTGGTGTACGGGTTGGCTTAGAAGAAAAACCAGGGGGTGAAAAGTAACTCCGATATGATGTAGTTGATGCGTCGGATCATGGGTGAACACACAAAGAATCAAAGCCGATATGAGACATTCAATCTACTTTTCTGATGTTTCTTGGGGCATGAGATCAACATTCTCTTTGAAGATCTCAACACAGGAGTCTTCTAATCGTATTATCTTTAAACATCTTTAATTGTACTACATACATTTCACCAAGCAATCAGGCTAGATACAAACAGGATTCGTGACAAATCTTTTTTCTTTAAAGAAGCTATTCGTATTACCGGAAGCCACTAGAAAGTGACCAAAAATCATAGTTCGAACGTTCAAGCTCAGTTTTGGAGTACTACAGTAGGACCGCTTTAGTTCGGCGAAAACAGTCACTAATCTCATGTGTATTTCTGATCCCGCAGCCTGCGTTCGTTTCAGTCCGCACGGAGGTTTTTCGTAGTCACGTGATTGTGAAAAATTTGCTTTACTCGAGGTGAGATTCTCATCATGATAGTTTTTCTGCTCTAACTCATTAGTTTAGTTACAGTAAAATGTCTGATCAGGAAGTTTTAGTTTTGAGAGGCACCTTGGAGGGCCACAACGGATGGGTTACATCCTTGGCAACGAACCAAACAAAGCCTGACTTGTTGTTGTCTGGTTCCAGAGACAAGACTTTGATCGCTTGGAAGTTAACCGGTGGTGAAGACCACCAATACGGTGTCGCCAAGAAGTCCTTTATTGGACATTCTCACATCGTCTCTGATGTCACGATCTCTGCTGACGGTGCTTACGCTTTGTCTGGCTCTTGGGACAAGACCTTGAGATTGTGGGACTTGGAGACTGGTGAGTCAACAAAGAGATTTGTTGGTCACACTGGTGATGTTTTGTCTGTCTCTATCGCTAACAACTTGAGACAAATTGTTTCCGCCTCCCGTGACAAGACTGTTAAGGTCTGGAACACCATTGGTGAGTGTATGGAGACATTGTCCGGCCACAAAGATTGGGTCTCTGCTGTCAGATTTTCCCCTGACAAGGAGACTTCCACTGTTATCTCCGCTTCTTGGGACAAGACTGTTAAGGTATGTTTAACTTTTTAACTTTCAGATTTGTGAAAATGATGTTACCCATATTTGCTACTTCAGACGGGCCTTGTTGGCTTCGAATGAGATTTCTTATACACCAAGATCTCTGATTTCACGATGAAAACGATTCTTTATAGAATCTTGTACTAACAATTTAGTCGTGGGACTTGAACGATTATAAGCTCAACGCTGACTTCATTGGCCACACTGGTTATATTTCATGTATCACCATTTCCCCAGATGGATCTTTGAACGCTTCCGCTGGTAAAGACGGTGTTATCATCTTGTGGGACTTGAACACCAACAACACTTTGTACACCTTGAATGCTTCTTCTGAGGTTCACGCATTGGCATTCTCCCCCAGCAGATACTGGTTGGCTGCTGCCACCTCCTCTGGTATCAAGATTTTCAACTTGCAAGAGAGAACCTTGTTGGATGAGTTGAAGCCTGAATTTACTGTCAGCGCTAAGGCAAAGGAGCCTGAGGCTATCTCTTTAGCTTGGTCTGCAGATGGCCAAAACTTGTTCGCTGGTTACACTGACAACATCATCAGGGTTTGGCAAGTCATGACCTCCTCTGCTTAAGTATTTGCATTGGACTATATAAACGTATCCAATTTAACTAAATAAAAATACTTTACCGGAAGAAGTGCCACCTAGAATCCAATTATTCGTAGGGTGAATAGCTACCACTGCGGGCACTGCGGTCATAAATTCTGGAGCGGCTAGATTGGCTAATTTGTGTCCTTGTTCTCCGTAAATATCAATGCTTCTATTCATGTTACCAATCGCGAATTTCTGAATCCCATCCATTGGTGCTCTCTGCCACCTTGATTTCAATATTGAAACCCATCTACCGGTTTGGCAGTTATGTTTAAGTTCCTTTTGAACTATTAGGCCATTTTGTTGTCTAGCCTGCCCGTTTCTATTCCGTTTACCTAGGTCTTCATCGAATAAACTGTGGCTTGAGATATCGAACAATCTTATGGTATCATCGTATCCGTTGCACACCAAGTGCTGATTGGCATTCCAATCAACAGTAGAGATTGAAAGCCGTGAAGAATATTGCCCGCAACATTGTGGCGATGATAACCCATCTGAAATTTCTGAATGAGAATGATTAATCGACACGTTCCTGAGGTCCCAGATTTTCAAAGATCTATCGAGGGAGGATGTTGCAATTTGATTTTCTGATGACGGGTTGACACAAAATCCTCCAATTTTTTTATCGTGTAGTCTCAAAAGACTCTTGTATCTAATTTTCTTGGGATGCTGCCGCAAATCATGATTCAAAAAGTGACCATCCAACGTGGTAAGATATAGGGTGTTTTGTGAAGGAAGATTTATATCAGAAATCCCAACAACGCTTCCCATCTGATCTTCTATTGAAAGTTTTTCCACAGCCATCTGTTTGGAGAGGTCCAAAACTCTGCATGATCCGTCGTATGAACCAGTGACCACGTGGATCGGCTTGTGAGGAACATCCCTGATTTTTGAGATCGTCCGCCCATGGGGCTTCATAAGTATCTTAACTGGTTCATCATCTTCAGTCGTTTGATCCACTGCCCATACTCCAAGACATCCATTCGTGTCTCCGGCAAAGGCCAATCTATCGGTATTTGAAGGGTGAAACGAAGTTGATGTTATTCTGTGAGATGTTAGTTTGAGTTTAGATGGATCAGTTAGCGAATGCAACTGTAATTCTGAGCAGTCGTTGTTCGCTTCTGAGAAAGCTGAATTCTTTGTCTCATTATGCCCTGTGGACTCATTTTGTTCAATTTGTAACCCGAGAGTATGGATTACAGAAAGATCGTATAGTTTTTCCGACTCCAGCTCAGACTTTTCAACTTTGAGCGTTAATTCTGCACCATTGGATTGTTTCAGGCCGTGAATTTTCTCTTCGGCCAAAAGGTTGCCCAGCTTGGGTTCAGCGAGAAGATCCTTGACATCAAAGTCGCCTGTCAATCTTGAAAGTCTGAGTTCCTTTAATTCCTGTTGCGCTAAAAGCTCTTTTTCAGCAAGGTCATTTTGAAGAATCCTTGATTTTTCATCTTCGGGATCCTTGCTTAATCTTTTAGAACGTCTCGTAGGTAAAGTTTTCACTACCTTCGCTTGAGGGTGGTGTTTGGGCTTGCTTTTGGGCTTACTCTCATATGCGATAGAAGGTTTTATAGTGTCAAGTTTCAATTCCTTCAACAATTGTTTGTTACGTTCGATATTTTTTGCTCTTATGCTTTCTAGGTTCGTCATATCAAAAAGTGCTTCTTGCGTTTTAAAATGTGAATAAATGAGAATTTGCTGCGTCTTACGTCGATCGGACACGGACGCGACGTAAAATATCTGAGCAGAGGTATAGGCTTCCGCAAATAACTATCTGCCTGAAGTCGCCCTCCAGCCTTCTCGCGGAAAGGAATTTGAAGAGGCAGGCAGAATTATAGTCCTCTACCTCCATCACATCGTTTACGTAATTTCGCGCAACGCTGGAAATGTGGCCAGCTTCATAACACTTGACCCATGGCATATTATCGGGAGGAGTGAACTCAAAGGGTATGAGGCTGTCTTCTTCTTTCACTGTTATATGCCCCAAAAGACTCTCCACTGACTTCCCTTCGCTCATCGCCACGACAAAAATGAACCCATTCTTACGTATGCTCTCTAAGTACTTTCCCAACTCGATGGAAGCACATTCATTATGTGCTCCATCTAGCAAATATTCGAGGCCCGTTGTCTCATCTTGAAGTTTTTGTAAGCGTCCCGGCCAGCGAGTGTGCTGAATGCCCGAAATGATGCTTGCTGTTGTTAAAAATTTGAATGTAAATGTTTCCCGAAGCACGTCAATTATCTTCAAAGCGACGGATAGATTTTCTAATTGATAATCTCCAAGCAATGGCGAATATTGAATCGGGTTATCTATTCCATTGTCACACGGCTTCTCTGTACTGATTAATGTTGCATTTTCTTCTCTTGCTTTTTTCGCTATGACATCCAACACATCTTGTATATTCGTATGATCTACCACAACCGGAACGGAATTTTTTATGATACCTGCTTTCTCTTTCGCAATAGCCGATATCGAATTGCCTAAAAGTCCTTCGTGATCCATCCCAATTTTTGTGATGCCACACACCACTACTCCGCCCAAATTCTTATTATCAAAGAAAGACATAAGGACATTGGTAGCATCAAGCCGGCCGCCAAGGCCGACTTCTATTAAAGCCAAGTCTACCTTTTCAATCTCAAAAATTTTAAAGGCCGTAGCTGTCAAAATCTCAAACTCTGTGCATCCTATTTTGTGCTGGACGTCTTTTCTAAGAACTGATGTTCGTACCTTTTCAAACTTACTGGAAGAATATGTTTGATCGTTGATGGATATGCAATCATTGTAAGACACCAAATGAGGTGAGGTGAATCGACCATTGCGAACCTTGGATTGTGTGAGGATCAGCGATAAATATGCAATCGTGGAACCTTTTCCATTTGTGCCAGCAATATGCACAGACTTATATGTGGTTGCGTGTGGGTTTCCGATGAAAGAAAGCAATTTTTTTACTCTACTGAGTCCTAAGTCGATGGGCATTGCTCGAAGGAAAGAAGAGTGTATAAATGAAAAGGGATAAAGGGAGTGCGAACACTTGATCTCACGTCACGGCCAGCCATGCCTAGTGAAGGAATTATCGAGGAAAGACTTGAAGCTTTAGACAAGATTGACGAGATTATCGTCAATGCCTTGGAAAATCTATGCAGCATATTTGATACCTACATTGAGCCAAGTCAGAATGAGCCCCAAGACATAATGAAGACCAGAAGCCATTTGGGTGATGACGTGAAAAAATTCTACAGCTCTTTAAGCAGCATAGCAATCGGTTTAAGGAAAGAAGTCAAACTCATGGATGATAATTTGGGGACCTTTCAACTTAATAAGGACCTGGTCATGATTTTACCAATAAGTGTTGAAAGAAAGAATACAGCTCTTGGCGAAAACAAACTTGCATCTGAATTGGACACTTTGTAAGCGCGATATTATATTTTTATTTTATATAAAAGTACTTTTTGGCATCGAGTCATACTGAAATCAAATCTCCTCTAAAAATCCCTGTTGTATCAATCTGTCAACATCGGATTTTCTCACGTAGAACTGTGAATCCTTTATGAGATTGAAAACACCATACTCTGTTTGAACCTCCCCTCCATTCTTGAGGACGCGTACATCGATGAAGATATCTCTAGGGGGCTCTAAGTCTCCGGAGATATCAATATCTTCGAAGCCAGATTTAAAATCTAGTAGCAACTCCTGGTACTTCTTCAAATACTCTTGCTCATGGTGACTTAGATTTTCAATTGCTAGCTTTCTTGTGCCGGCTTTCGCTCGATCAACCTCCAAGGTTCTTGTATTTACTGATTGCCCGGTTTCACTGAGGACTGGGTCTATATTTAACCATGAGAACTCATCAATCTTGCTTGCCCTGAGTTTTTCATAAGCTAGCATGCATCTCTTGTTTCTTCTAAGACACAAATGAGTTACGAAAAGTTGGCATTGGTTGATTCTCCGTGCTTCATTCTCCATTTCTGTCTGCGAAGATTGTTGTTCATTTAAAAATTCGACATCCTTGTGCAAATCCGAAGTTTCTTGTAGAATATGTTTGACTAGCGTATGCTCGTAAAGGGGTACTTCTGATAAACTGCTGGTTCTTTTAGCCTCTAGAATAAGCTTGTTCGCCAAATCGCCGTACATCGGAATAGAAAAGGGTATGTTATGTCATTCTAATCTGTATTTTGAATTACTACTGATGCAGGTCGCTACGTGGAAAAATGCGACAAAAAATGTATCCTGTGTTGGAAAAGATCGCCAGGCTAATCCATTTTCCTGGAGAAGCTTATGCATTTCAACTGCGTTGTACCGTAACTCCATGGAAGCGATGAGGGAAATCTTGGTCGATGGCCATGAATGAAATCAATAAGGATCCATTTCAATACACTTTATGCTATAGCCTTACATATGATTTAGTGAAGGAAATACCTCTGCTTTAAAATTGAAGAGCAGCTCTTATTACAGTCAATCCTGGTTAAAACGATACCGGTTATAACGATATTCCTGGATCCTTTAAATATAAATACCCTCTGACCGTTATCGAGGAAAAATTCACATACAATTATCGTTAATCCTTGTTACTTGATCTATTATAAGGATATTTTTCATATCGAGGAATTTTTTTTTCTGAAAATTTTTGGGCGGTACAGCCCTTAAATGACATTTCGGGCACCAATTTCGTGTAACTTTGAGTGCAATAGAAAAAACAAGCACGTTTTAGGGGTTTTGCAACATTTTAGGTGTCTTTGGGGGCGTGTTTTGCATTCATTAGCGCAGATACGCGCATGCGTGCGTGATTCCTCACTTCTATGAGTATTATAAATGCGTCTGCTTGCTTGAATTCACTTATAACTGCTATTATTTGCATTTATATGCTCGTAAAAACAATTGCTGCTATTTCTAAACGTGTATCAGCATAACTTCACTCCTAAGTATATATTGAGAGTGTCTTGCTCAACTTTTGCTCTACCTTCACCTCAAGAATTACTTACTTTGATTTATTAGCACTCAAGATGGCTGGTATTAGAGGTAATGCTCGACCTCCAAGAGAAACACGCGCCGAAAGAGGCTCCAAGTTGATAGAAATGGACAACTAACTCAGCCCGAACTTCAATATTGGGTTAAGGACGAATTCGGCTACCATATTAGTCAAAGTACTGTTTCCGTGTCGCTTTCCATGGCAATCATAAAATGAAGGTCAGATTCATGGGCAAGAGAGCATATAGTAGATCGTCTGGAAAGAATAATGAAGAACTTTCGCTTCTCGACGTTGAATGGGATGACCACCGAAATAATGATTAAGTGGCTACTAGATTTCGACAATCGGGTGGCTAGAAGAGGGAAAGACAAAGTTCTTTTGCTTATGGATAATCACAGTGCCCATAAAGCTGCTGTGAGATTATTGAAAAATTACAGACGTATTCCTCATACTGAGGTCTATTTCTTGCCTCCGAACACAACTTCGAGATTACAGCCCTTAGACCAAGGGATTATTTACTCGTTCAAAAGACGCTACCTGAAGCATTTAATGCGGTGTAGACTTGAAATGCCCGAGAATGACAATAATTCAAAAGCACGGTTGCTTCAGGCAATCAAGTGGAGCCTCAAGGCTTGGGATGAGGTACCCCAAAGTTGTATTGTCAACTGCTGGAGTCACACGCGGTATTTCAAAAAGCCTGATATTGTTGAAGCTACAAATGAGGCCGAGAGCCGCAGTCCATCTGACGATAGTGATATTATTGAGGTTCATTCACAGCTTGAAGACTCTAGTATCTCTCTGGATGTCGCCGAGCTCGACCAATTACTCACTTTGCTTCGTCGCAAGGGCTGCATAAAAGATCCAATGTCGGTTGAGGAGCTTCTCAGTGAGATCGAAGTCCAGCAGTCAAGTGAGCTGGAAGACTTAACCCAAGATGATCTTCAGCAAGATATTGAAGATAATGTCGAGAGCGAGCATGACGTGGTAATAGCAAAACGGCATACTCATGCGAGTGCTCATGAGCACATATTGGCCATGATCGAGTACCTGAAAGAGAATGACTACAGCATTAGAGACGTCTTAGCGGCAAAAACTTTGGCGAAGAAGGTGTCAGAGAGAAATTCTAGAGGTAGCTACCAGACTGATATCTTCAGCTTTGGCTAAATTAGTAGATAGAGTATTAAAAGCGTACTTCCAATAGCACTATTAAAATTATTACAATTAACCAGGATTATCATGCGAGGTTTTACTGCAAGTCGAAATACTGCATGGAATCCTGGATCCTTAGAATATTACTAGTTGGCGGTTGGAATTTTTGGTATCGTTATAACCAGGATTGACTGTATTCCATTCATCATCAGAGCTCAACATCCTAGATAGTATGAAATTTTTTTTGCCGTAGTAACAGGATAATATGTTGCTTGTGTTTGACAAACAGCGTGAATAGATCTACTCTGTGTAGTCTGGCACTTCATAAGCAAAAGCGCCATTTCATGGCCCGATACTTGACCTTGAAGGCTCATGTTCGACATTTATATCATCATGGAACAACGCACATGTTCCAATCTCGCCCAAGAAAAACATGAAGTGGTTAGGCAAATTCGATTTTTTCATGACACACACTCCAAATTATTGTACATAGAGGGTGCAAATGTTTATGATCACGGCTCTTCGTATGTAAAAACAAAATGCATATAACCGAGCTATAACTATTGGCATTTAGTAAAGAGGATAGCTGGTTGTCTTTAATCTTTGAGTTTCTCATATAGTTCCCTAGCTGCTTCAATGATTGTATTTACTCTAAGTTACCAGCAGGTCCACCATGATATTTCGTGTATTCTTCACTAATTCTACTAAATTTGGGAAGATAAGCTAACAGAAACTTGTCCTTTGTAACAAATACTGAGACGAGGCTTAAAGAGTCAGTTGATAAATCTGCTTGGAACTTCGAATTTGACAACTTCGTCATAATTCAAGTAAGCACGGAGCAGGTTGATTGATTTGGGCGCGCGCTCAAGCCTCTCGACCGTGAAAAGGAATCAGATCTCAATTCTCAACTATGAAGATGGCTCCCAAGTCACTAAACAGAAGGTTTTCTTGGGTGCGATGTCTTTCGATATCAACTGGGAAGCCTTGACCTCCGATGAATGTATAAATCATAATGTGAGAAACTTTCTTGATGAACAATTTAACTCAATTTCGTTACCTCCCTTCATTGATAAATTATCAGTAACTGACTTTTCATTGGGAACAACACCACCAGAAATAATCATAAGGCATATAGGTGCACCCTTCGAGGAGTTTTACAATGAAAATAACTCAGATGAAGAGGATCGAAGAGATCTCAACTCGATGGACCCACTGCTCAGTGACGGTGATGACTCGTCATCTGTTGAAGAAGAGGATAAGAACTCAATAAATCTTGGATTAAAAGCTGATGATTCAAGGGTGAATCATACGCTTGATTTTTCATTAGGTGATTTGGGCTCGTCCAAAGCCCCCAAAATGATGAAACAAGTGCACAACTATAACATGAACCATTTGGGTTTAGGCCCTCATGAAAGAGAAACACCTTCGGCATTTTTCAAACCTGGTACTTTGAAACTCTCGGGTGTTTCTGTCCTGAAGCAAGATAAATCTGTAGATACGACCAATGACATTCAATTCGTGCTGGAGATTGATTATCGTGGTGATATCATGGTTGAGATTTCAGTTAACTTGTTGGTTAATTACCCTTCGTCTCAATTTATCTCGCTTCCAATCAAACTAAAAATTACTGATTTAGAGGTTCACAGCTTGATAGCAATAGCTCATATTCAACAAAATATCTACATCTCGTTCTTATGTGATCTAACTTCGTCCAAAGCAGACTACTTTTCGATGCCCACCAATCAAGAAAATTTTGCAGATAATAGATCAAAACTGACTACAACATCGTTTCAAGGTGGGAATTTTGTAGACTATGCCACTGTTAACAACAAAGAAAGGATAGACGTTATTCGTAGCGTCAAAATTGACACCGAAATCGGGGAAAATGAGAACAACGTCCTCAGAAACGTTGGAAAAGTCGAGAAGTTTCTTGTGGAACAGTTGAGGAATATTATTCGAGATGAAGTTTGCTGGCCTGGTTGGATTTGTGTCAACCTTTATGATGAAGGTAGTACCTCGAATGATGAGGTTCTGGATAGCAAGTAAAGCTATCTCTTAATGATCCTAGGTTATGAGAATGATTTTTGTTGGATACATAGATATCGAAAGTGCTACTGGGTTATACCCAGTGCTGCAAAATTTTTACTACTGTGGATTTAGAACCAATGTGTATTTTATGTTTTCCTTTCTTGTAATATAAAATAATTTTGAGCTGAATAGTTAAATACAGAATTTTATTATTTTTTAACTTTTGGAATGACTTTCAAAGACACAAAATTTTGCCTCGTCTCCTTAATTTTTGCGAAAATTTGAAAAAATGGATATCAGCTAATATTAGTTATCCAAGTTCTCTTATGTATAAGAGCATTCAGATTTCCTCCAACATCAAATTAAGAGCTTATACGTTCACAAATTTTAATATAGATAGCAGAATTGAAAGTTTTGGCGAAGTTTTAGCATGAGGCTGCCCGCGGTTGCCCACCTTTACTTGTGAGCTGTTTGCGGGAATATCATGGGCATCTGATGCTGCGCGAAGTTTTACGGCCGGCCTTTAGTTACATCAGATAGACTTTGCTGCCGATTGTTTCTAAACAATTACTATTATAGATGATTAGAGTGAGTCATTTTCCAGTGATTAACTTGAATCTTTCCCTGGTAACATTCAAGTAAGATGCATCGACCTATCAACAAGAAAGTTAGTTAAGCCAAAATTGGAGAGTGTATCACATTTGATCAACAACGAACAACCCTGAATTCGAAAAATAGGGTATTTCATCTGGTGCAGTTGATTGTTTTCAAAGTGAAAGAGAGACGGTTCAACGAACATGTATTCGAGGTCTGGAAATGGCGTTATTCTTGGGGTCAAGCTTGAAAGAGAAGGTCCTTTGAAATGTAGATTTTTACGAGAGGAAGGATTCAAATTTTTTGGAATTTTTTTTCGTCATCTGCAGAGATTTGAGCTAGTCATATAAAGAATTACATGAGTGTGGTGCGGCCTCCTATGTCATGACTCGCGGTTCCATCGGGCATTTCTCCATCCCTTCCAGTCAGAAACTCCGAGTAAATATTGCGTAGTTTAGCTTTCTCAGACGCAGAAATTGACAGCTTGCTCTCTTTCAAGCTTTCCAGAAAGTGACACTGTTTGATCCAAACCCGCGTTTTGGTTTTACCGGCGGCCTCTAATCCATCGTTTTGACTATCCTTTTTATCGACGAGACTTTCGATTTGCTGCAGAATCGCCACTTTTTCAGCGGATCTAATTTTCGATTTCAGCTTCTCAGAATCGATTAGGAAAAAGTCACGACTCTTGCTAGATTCACTTGATTCTCCTTTGGCCAGCTTTTCGTCGTTAGTTAGCTTCTCGTGAACTGCTTTGAGATAAGCATTATAACCCAATCCTTGCAAATCGGCACCGCTAAAGCCACTGGTTTTTGCAGCAAATTCTGCAAGCTTCACATCCTCCAGAAGATTCATTTTTTCACAAATGCACGACAATATGTTAAGTCTGTCATGATAGTCAGGCATATCACAAAAGATGCTTTTATCTAAGCGGCCTGGACGTAACAACGCAGAGTCTATTAGGTCCGGTCTACTGGTAGCAGCTAGGACGTAGACCCCATCCAAACCTTCGGCTCCATCCATCTGAGTCAACATTTGATTAACGACTCTATCCGTCACACCAGTTGAATCATGACCTCTCTTGGGAGCAATAGAATCGAATTCGTCGAAGAATAAAATACACGGCTTGGCTGATTGAGCTCTTTCAAAAAGCTCTCGGACAGATTGCTCAGAAGCCCCAATATATTTATTGAGGATTTCCGGACCTTTTATGGATATAAAATTTAACCCACATTGTCCAGCAATGGCACTGGCAAGCAAAGTTTTCCCACAGCCCGGGTATCCATACAAAAGAAGTCCAGACCTCAACCTCAATGGACAGTTGGCAAAAATTGGAGCATATTTGGTTGGCCACTCCAAAGTCTCAAGAAGAACACGCTTCGCCTCAACCATCCCACCGATATCTTCCCAGTGAGTGCCCGACTTTTCTAACTTAACACCTCTTAAACTTGATGGCTTGAATCCATCTAACGCTTTCTGGAAAGCTTTATGGGTAACTTTGATCCCCGAGTAAGGCTCATTCAAGGTAGTGTTACGATCGTGATGAAGGCTCTCATAATACATTCTGTCACTCAACATCTTCAAATCATTTGGTAAGTATCCTTCAGTTTCCAGAACAACATCTATTAAGTCGAACGCGAGTACACAGTTTAAGTTCCTTGATAAGTATTCTTCGAGAATTTTCGCTCTTGCGGTCTTATCGGGAGAACTCATGTGCACATACTTTTCGAAGAGATGGGACTGCATCATCAACCTATTAAAAGACTCTTTGGAAGTTCCGGACACAAGTAATGATACATTAGTCAGTTTTTCCGAGCACAAGTCTTTCATGAGCGAGATAAAGTACTCAGTTAACTGATTAGAGATTGAAGAGTCAATATTTTCAACCTCGGCAGATAAAATTTTATCCAAATTATCAAGAACAATAACGGATGGTTCATTCCAAACTGCTTCGTAAGTCCATTTGGCCATACGTAGACGAAGCTGATCCGGGCTCTCGTTCATAAAAGCTTCACAAGCAACATATTTGGTGAACATACCATATTCAGCCCGCATTGTTTTCGCCAAAAAGTTCAAGGTAGCAGATTTTCCGCTCCCTTGGCTACCATGGACCATTACTCCGGTATTCTTGAATGTACACAAGTGTCCAGCCAAGTCATCAAGAAGAGAATCAGTGCCATAAATGGGTTCGAGTTTGTGTTCGTAAGTATTGTCCTGTATTTCTGTTATGGACCGCAAAATAGGCTCTCCTAACTCTATTCTCTGCGAAGTTTTGGTCAAATTAAGGCTAGAAGAATTAAACCAAGCAAGCGGATCCAGATTCTTCTTGAAAACTAGCACCCCTCCATACGGCAAATATTGTGGAATGATAGGAATCTTGCAAAAGTTTGAAATCGGGGATAATGTAGGCGATTCTTCTGGGAACAAATCTTGAGCAATATGTTGCAAGGCTTCAGTTTGTTGCTTTTTCGCCATCATTGATTTTCCGTCCTTTTTGCCTCTAATGGCGATAGGGTGAACTATGAACGCAGATGGCTTCTTAGAGATACTTTTTGGGGCTTGTTTCAAAACAACTTTGTATCCCAAACTTTTGTCGACATTCAAAGCAATCGCAAGTTTTTCACTCAAGCCGATTGTATTTCCTGGAGAGTTGGTAAAGCCGACAAACCTTGCTACGATTTGCTTGTTTTCAGAGATATTTGTAAGCGGCTTAGACTTATCTAGGTCTTTCGAATCTCGCTGAGCACTGGCCTGAATGGACAGAGCTTTGGTCAGCTTGGAGTTTGGACCCGCAATTACAGATATAAGTAAGAATTCACAGGGGCCGAGCAAATTATTGAGTTCTTGAGGGTTGCCATAAACTTCATACCCCGAAGTTCTTGAGTCATAAATAAACTCTGGAAAACTGGAATTCGGCATTGATATCCCCCTCACCAAGACGCTCGGACTATGCAGAATACCACTCAGGGGAGGCTTCACCAGCTTTGAAGATTGCGGACTACCAGGAGGTTTTTTCTCATATGTTTTAGGTGCAATGCTTACTTCAGCAAACGGGTCGATCAACGCAAAGTGATTGTTTAGTCCAATATCCTTGACCTGTAATCTAACCGATGAAGTTCTTGTAGGGTAGACAACCAATGTTTGATTAAGTGCCACACATCTCGACTGCTCAATGAGTTTCGATTCAATATATGCCGCATGTAATTCAACGAGTTCCCAATCGGAAAAATGCTCAGGCTCTAACATAATTTTTGAGGATTTCACATTCTGGAGCATCACATTAATCGTGACTTGCTGCTTTTCGGTCAAATTAAGAGATTGTGCCGATATAGGGTCAATTCCGATAGTCATTGGCATACCAGAAGTCATCCCTGACCATCCAGCGTAAGCTTTTCTCAACGATGGCAGAACGAGTTCAACAATCACTTCTTGTGGTGAGACACTTGCATTATATAATAAACTGGCAACACTAGATGGCAAATCAATGAGATTGTTCCACGACTGCCTTAGAAGAATTTTCGCCGATAGATTTTCCATTTTGTTTTAGCATACGTGGCAAGCTGTAGATCGAAAAACAAACATGAAATTAGAATAGATCTTAGTTAACCGCTAATTTATCATATCGTCCACCTTGAACACCCCACGCGCGTTCTTGGTGCGGGGGACCTCGGCAAGAACTTCCGGAGAAATCGCGAAAAAAACAGATCGGCTAACCACTGGGCAAATTTGTTTTTCGAGAATTTGATTTTCGAGATTTTGTAAAAATCAGAGCAAAAATCATCAATTTAAAGGTATCTTAAATTCTTCTTGTAAGTCAGGGATTCTGGTAGCGTAGTCGAAAGATTAGCAAAGCTTTCATAGTGAAAGGAGTGGTGCAATACTTGCGTCTGAGCATTATCTGACAAGTGGAGAACTCTTCATTTCAAGATATTGCTTATGCAAGAGTCAAATCAATATTCCCGATGAATCATTTTTAAAGAAGCGTTTTCATAAAAGATACATGGTCTATAAAGTGTCTCGATCATCTTTTATTATAATGTGCTTTAATATAGGCCAGCAAGATCAGAATCTCATTCTCCTTTCTGTATTTTGTTAAATTGCTCTAGCGTTTCGTCATTGGTAGATCCCTCATCGTGCTTTCGGCGCACTTTTTCTTGATTAGCTATACGTGCCGCCTCAACTGTTTGAAAAGACTTTCTTCTAATTGAACGACATTGCTCCCATCCAACAATGCTTCCTAAAAAAAACCCACAAACAGCCCAATTTGCCGACCGTCCTGGGTTTTTATGTATGATAAGTGTCACAAATCCAAGAACACCCATGCTCTGGAATCCTGTGAGCATAGCTTCTCTGAAACATGGCATAGAAACGTAGTTTTCAAATGAAAAGTCACTGAGTTTCAATTTTTGAAATGCGCCCTTGAAAGTCGGTTGATTTGCATGTGTGGGCTCTCTATCTTCAAATTTTGGAGGAAGATCATCTAGATACTGTGACCGAGTGTCAGATTCATCTACTTCTTTCACAGCAGAAACCTTGGATGGAGTTCCACTTAGCCAACCCATGCTGCTGGCTGGAGTCTACAAATGTTCTTTGCAAGATTTGTGCTAGTAAATGGCACTTCTCACGTGACTAGCGGAAGAGTATTCAGCGGCAAAAATATATAGCGCCGCCTGGTTTCGATCCAGGGACATCAGGGTTATGAGCCCTGCGCGCTTCCACTGCGCCACGGCGCTGATAAGAACAGTGCAATCTGGTGAAGTCTTACTAAACGTAGTCAAAAACAAATTAGCTGCTTTTAGCGGGTAGAGTAAGGAGGAGGAGCTAAGACTTAGTTCAGTGTATGTCTAAGAGGCAGTTGAGAAAAATGGATTCAGGACAGAATCTCCCATAAATATATTCAGGCGGTACTTCGGAAGATGGGGTTTGGGCTTCCTATGATCAGGTTGCTCATGCTGATACTTCAGGGTCAAGAAGCACAAGGTTTTTTCTCTATAGTTTTATAGTTTTTGGTCACTTTTAGTGGCTTCCTGTAATATGATTTGTTTCTTTAAAAAAAAAAAAAATTTTCATTAATAACTGGGTGCTGACAGGTTGATATAGCATAAGTAGCGGGTAGAGTAAGGAGGAGGAGCTAAGGCTTGGGAAAGTCGGAGCTCTTCATTGCTCAGTATTCTATCCAGACGTGTTGCAGGTTTTTTCTCTATAGTTTTATAGTTTTTGGTCACTTTTAGTGGCTTCCTGTAATATGATTTGTTTCTT